>CM062814.1:391092882-391692882 GCA_031772625.1 Pinus tabuliformis | reverse complement strand
ACATTTCGCAAGTTTGGCCTCAACATGGATGCACTAAACTTATTTCACCCTATATTCAACAAGCTTGTTGTGACTTTTTCCTTCAAGTATAACGCACACATCATTTACCCATTTATCCTAGATGTTTTGAAAATTGTTGATCATGGTTAAGTCAACATCACCATTAGGAAGATGTGTTTTTAGCAGTAATGATCCAAATGCAAAAGCCTTCATGCTCATATTAGATCAAATTTGATAACACTTTATGAGAATAATACCTTGAATTCTTAATGTTGCTATGAAGTCATTAGTACTAATAGAACCTTCATACTTCCATAATAAACTTCCATTATATCCAATAGTTGAGAAAGATGGAGCAGATTCGTGTGGGAAGAAAGCTGAAAAGTGAACAAAATCTATGCTTCCTTCTAGAAGATGTAGGACAACATAGTATTCATAAAACAACTTCACCACTTCCGAGTCCCGTAGTGTGGAATACTCAAGATGAATAAAATTTTCACGAGGATCTCCAATATATACTAGCATAATATTCCTCTAAGTCTTGGCTGCAACTATCGCTTGGGGGACACATCCCTTAAATGATATTGATGATAATGAAACCTACATCTTCCCAATATAGTTATGGTGGCCACCTGTAATCGACTTGTAGTTGAAATATGTTCTCCCTTCGTGTTATCACCTTTATTTTCAATGGAAAATGGTGTTTTAAATAGTAGCTTATACTTTCCCCAAATAACAACAAATGAAGATGCAATAAATACTCAACTAATTCCAGCCCTTTAATTTCTTTGATTGCTCCAATGCTTGGATATCTCCTTTGGCTTGGTCATCCTTGTTGGAAAGTGGTGGTACACTTCACCTTAATGTCCATTTTCTTCCTCAAGGTAGCCTCAACCCGTGCTCCATTATCTTCCATTCTCATGGAACACTAAGGTCAGGTATATCAAATTGAACATACACATTAGTGAATCTTCCATGGCTTCTTAGCAGGAAGGCCGCTCTTTTCTTTCAAGTATATAATGAATTCCATGTTGTCATTTGATTCAAATACCCTTTTAGCTCACAATAATCATCTTCCCTTAATACTTTTCTCATGCCATTGAGAAACCTTGGCACTTCATCATGGTGCCCTTTCTTATTTGCTCCTAAAATCTCAAAATTGCTATTTGCACTTGCACACTCATATAAAAATAAGTTTTTGAAATAAAATAATGTTATATTAGCATAGATTCATCATTCACACCTTCAATATGGGTGAAAACCATAATGAATACCGGTGGAGACAGATGAAGAGAAGTTAATCCATGTGAAACCAAAACCATAGCAAGACTAAATATTTTGCAAATTTTCTTGACTACACAAGTTGTAGGCCATAGTTTCATTCCATCATTAATGAATTAATTTCACCACATATCTTCATTACATTATTTAGATCTGCACCATTATACATCAACATATGCAATTAGATAGAAAGAAACAACATCACCATTATCATCAATGCAATAGAATATAAAATGAAAAATAGAAGAAAGCATGCACACACATAGAGACACTAGGATTGGTCCGAGACGAGGGAAAAAATCACTATGGGGAAAAACCTTGCAAATCTTCTTCTTCTTAGATCGTCATCAAATGATGCAGCAAAAGAGAGTACAATGATCCATAACTTTATCTATGCAACAAAACAATAATGATATCTATGAAACATATCTAATCATACTAGGAATCAAAACCCTCATACTGAAGGCTGTAATGTGCTGTCACAAACTGATGTCAACTGATGTATACTGCTGTCACTGTGCCGAACACTGTTGAGAACTGCTGTCACTATGCCAAACACTACTGATAACTGTTGTCTTTGTGCCGAACATTGCTGAGAACTGTTGTCGCTGTCAATGAGCCAAATATTGAAGTGTAAACTAGCAAATCAAATCTATAAATATACAAATATGTATAACAATAGAAGGAAAGCTAGATCTACCAGATCACTGAAGTCAACAAAATCCAAGATGTTAAATCTTATATCTAAACTCTGGTCGCCCTCATCATGACTGATTGTGTGCAATTGAAACTCCTTGGTCGCTCTCTCTATCACTGTATGTGAGCCACTGTGACTGTAGGATCGCTCTCAGGGGGTCTTGATTCGAGTGACTGAGGTGGTAGGGTCGCTCCCTTACTGATGTTGTGTGAGCGACTGAGATGGCAGGTCGCTTCCAGGGCTACCCTGTGCGAGCGACCGAGGAACGAAACGTTATGATCTGGTTCTGAATCGAGAGTCGCTCCCATAAGCCTCTGTGCCAATGACTATGTGAATCTGGTCACTCTCATAGGCTTGTGTGCCAACGTACAAGGACCAGAATGCTCAGTTCTGTGCCAGTGACCGAGATGCAGAAGACCCTAACCCAGAGTGAACCTTTCGCCTGTGATTTGGGACCCTTGAGCGAATTCCTTCCATCGACCCTGTGCGAACCAAGACAAAAGAGAAGAGAAGATGTGTCTAAATTATCTTGAGGTCTCTTCTATTTATAGGTTTTCCTGAAGGTTCACTTGGGGTTAATAATGACCCAAGAAGTTACTCATGTGGTTAGGGCTGACCCATTCCATAATACATATGAATAAAATAATTGATAACTCAACTCCCGCTTGACAAAATTGGGTGATATTTATGTTGATTTTGGTCCTTTCGAAAAGAGGAATTTAATGAAATCATAATATTGGACATTTGAGCTGTCCAAGGTGGAATTTTACTGCAATGGCGAAAATTAATACTCCCTCTCAACTAGGGAGAAATTCCACCAGCCAATATTTGTCCATTGAACAATATGCCATTCTGTAATCTTTGAGTGTCATCATGTATCATGATCGATCATCTATGTCGTGTTTTTGTCGTGCCATGTCCATCTCAAATGTCTCACCATCACAAATCATCATTGTACATCTCGATCTATTTGCTTATTCCTTCTTATCACTTGATTGTTCCTACTCGTATGTTGAACATTCTCGGATCTAGAAGAAGAAGAATTTGTTACCTAAGGGGAGATTAAGATACCACCCTTTATCCAATCAGGCTACTATCTAGAATCTCTGTCGGCGGGGTACTACCCAGGATATCATCATCAATCGTCATCGAAGAGCATATCATAAAGGATCACATCTCAACCTGAAACCACATCGGGGAACAATAGCTTCCACCCATACCAAGAAATAGAATAACTCATCACACAAAGGTTTACATCCTTGACCCTGGAATTTCATTGGGGAACTTACCCATGAATCAGAATCATACCTGTTTATCTCAACCCATCCTATTGCCTACCGATCTTCCCATTGATGACCCAAAATAGTCATGTGGTAGAACACCTACATCATAATCGACTTGGGTTGTACACCCCAAGTACACTCTCACCTCGTTGGCCAAAACGAGGAGTGGTATTACCATCACGCTGGCCTGCTTGAGGTTATGATGCTAACTGGGGTATAATTTGCAAAGACCAAGTAGGGGAGCAACATTCTCTGACCCTATAAAGATAGGGGAGAAACATTCTTCAACCTTGGGTAACAGATAAGGGTAATGCCCTATTGTCCAGAGTTCCCTCAACCTTGGGAAACCTCTATCTCAATTCCTCACCTTGGGAGCTCAAGTAGGGTAGGAAGAGTTTGCTCAATGTCCTCGATCAACACTGCTCTCATCATCAGCTTGTCTCATATGAACTGTTTCCTGTTCATATAGAATATCAAATCAAATATCATGTTAGATAATATATAATCATATGAATCACAAAAGGATACCATAATCATCCTCCCTCTCAAGGAGGTGCCAAGCACAAGCTCGAGCTTGTTTCAAACAATTACATTGTCCCAATATTTGATAGTATCTCGGTTCCAACTATAAATATGGGACTTACTGCCAATCAGATCATCACAATGTATCCATGTCATATCCAGATCATGCTCAAACAACTCTCTAATGATCTTCTATATCCTGCCTCATAGCTAGCCGTGCTAGCAACATCATGATCAACCTCGGTCATGCTATGGACCTCTCATCCAAGATATCATGGTAGATCACATACTAAAGCAACATCCAACTGTGCTTATCAACAACAATCTCAAATATCATCAATACATCTGTGCAGACACATATCATAGGATAAGTATCACATTCTCAAAATAGAACACCTCATGCATATATTTCAAAGCATGCTCAGTGGAAACTCTATGTGAGTGAAGCAACTCACTCATGAATTTATTGAGGTTCTATGCACATCATACATATACAGATGGATGTTCAAAACAGAACATCAATGATTTCATATGCATGTGTGCTTTCATGTGGGCGATATGTCAATGAACTAATTCATGCCTTATGGATTGCATGTTTTATTTGAATCTTTGCTTTCTTATTTCACGCTATGTCAGTAACTTATTGTGAACTAATTTATAATTAACTTATGGCACTTTCCTATTCATGTATGTTTGAGATGGTTTTGGATCACTAACCATTCTTGAGGCATGCTTCTTATTGTTTTTATATTACATTCTTACATTCCGTTATTTAGGTTATCAATCGTGAGCTCATCTCATCCCCATTCTTCGGGAATTTCATTTTTTCCCTTGCTCTAACATATCCACATCTTATAGCTAGGACCAAAAATTACATGGTGGTAGTTTGGCCCAGATACCGGATGGGGTTCCTATCCAAAACGGTGTGAGGTATAATTGGGACTTCACATGAGGAGGCCCCTAATTTTTGGTGGTACATTTTCCCTTGTTAGCAGTCTGAAACACTGATGAAAATGTCTCCATGTCGAAGAGCATGTTGAGAGATTTCCAATGCCAATTGAACAAGGTCAAATGGACAATGTATGATAAATGAATGGTCTTATGAATTTTTGTATAAACAAGAAAAAATATGTGCATGTCTTAACACATGGTTGTATGTATGCTGATGTGGTAGTACAAATTTTGACATGGAATGATGAATGGATTGTATGGATGTTAATGTGGCATGTTCATTATCCTATACATATGATCACATGGCACTACTTATTTAGCAGAGTTGCTGACATGGAAAATGATTTGGTGGGATGATTATGTGACATGGCCTAATCAGGAATTGTCACGTTGCAACCTCAAATTGGCTATAAGGTTGGACATATGGTTGGCGAAAAACTTGTCAGGTGGGTTTGAACTCCCAACAACCTTGTCAAAACCAAATATATGACTTACCATTGGGCCAATGGAAATTTGTTGGAAATGAATGGAACAAACCTTATTTAACATTTCAATATTATCTAATGTTTAAAATTGGATCGTTCGTGGGTTCGATCTCGTGACCTTTGCTCCAATGGTCCAATAGTGTAACTAATGTTCCAATGAGTTGCTTTGTATGGCAGGACATGTATTTTATATTTAAATTGCAATATTACCTACTGGAAAAATCACAAACCAAAGGGGGTCGACCTTGTGAGCTCACATAATATAACCAAACATTTTCACCATTGCACTAGGGCGCGATTTTGGAAATGTTATTTGCACATAATTATTTTAAATTGTTATTTTTTCTATGTAAATTGAATAAAGTGGGGATTGAAGCCATTTATTGGCTACCCAAGAGTGGGAAGTGGATTGTTAGATTTCCACAACCTCTGTAGCATATTTGAAGACAAGTTTGTTTGTTGGAGACCAATTTGATGAAATAACAATTTTTTGCATCTCATAATGAATCAATTGCTCGTTGGAAGCAGACCCAGAGACATAGCCCAAGATGGGTGCACTTCGTTACCAAGTTTCTTTTCTTGTCTCTATTATTTTATGACACTATTTTCTTCAATTTAGATTTTCAATAGTTCATTAATCTTTAAAATTTAGGCCAACAAAATTCACACTTATAGTTATTTGAAAATCATTCAGTAATTTTAGATCAAGTTAGGTCTTACCCATCGTTGTGCCCACCTTGGACCAAGATACTCTTTAATGAGGTTACCTTGACATCTTCTTTTATTATTTTTTGCTATATGCTCTTATTTGAGTCATAGTTTCCATATATAGAGTCCACCTTGGCCAAATAGACTTTCCTCTCTTCCACCATATGAAAAGCATCCCTTATGTCTTACTCCCTTAGGTCCATCTCTTACTCTCCTAGACCCATCCCCTACCATATGAATATATGGTATGATTAGGATTGAAAGACACTTCATACATAGCTTTAACATGCTTTATAATTCCTATTTATATCTTCTTCATTATAAGAAACATCTCTTTATCTCACAAACGAGACATGAATTAAGTACTCTCATCCATTTTCCAATTTTCTTTTGTAATACCAATTTTCTCTCCATTGCTCCGTTCATTGGGATCCCATTTCCATATTCTCCCACACCTCCAATATTCATGATATCCTTATATAACCCTTCTTCGAAGTTACCTCTCTTCCCCCCTCCTTGATTGCTACTTATTCTCATATTAAGACATTCGAAAGGAAATTAGAGTAACGAACTCTAGTGAAGCAACATGCAAGGATGGGTTCTAGTTTGAGCTCTTCAGGCATGGTCTTGATTCTCTATATGATCAATTTGTATACATTTTCAACCATGGTTTTTGCATAGGTCACCCAAAACACTGGTCCCAACACACCCTTCAGGTTCTAGTGTTGATCCCAACAACAACAAAATATCATCACTAGCTACACTTTCTCAAAGCTCTATTCTAATATTCTTCATATGGAGCTTAATAAGGAACATGAGGGGAGAAATATATGAGGTAAAGGAAAATATAGGTTCACACAAACACATCATACCATCAATCATATTCTCACATTTCGTGATATGATTGAGAAGGAAAGACATTTCTCTTTGAAAGTCTATTATTTATTTGTAGGCTTTTAGAAAGTCTTTGCAACTCGAATGGTCCTTTTCTAGAGGGTTAGAGCCATCAAAATATTCAAGACCTTATTGATCACCATATTCTTCTGTGATCTTGTCATTAGTTGTCTTTGTATAACTCATAGGGTGCTTGATTTTGTTAGGAGTATTATTGGGGTCAACCCTTTGGTTCTCACCTTACTGGATATACTTTGATGAGTTGGAGTCATTCCTTCATGAGCATATCCAAGATGGAGATGGGTGTTATGTGGGTTTTTCTCATGGGTTGTAGGCATCTTGGTCAATTAGTTAAGATATGCATATAACGTTTCAAGCCTAGATGATGCTTTCTCAAATAATGGATAGAGTTGTGAAACATCCATAGTTGTATTATATAAGTTGGGATACCTTTTGCCTAATGGTTCTAATTTGCTAATCAAAGGGGTTGAAGGTCTCATTGTTGGTGGGAGAATTGCAAGTTTGTTCCACTTTATACATGGATGGGTTGGCGTGACACCTTAGAGAAGGAAAAATTATTAGGCACTTCCCATATATAAAGAGGATTCCCACATGTGCAAAGTCCCATAACAAGTTTGGGCATTCATATAAGGGTGAACACAAAGATTTGTGATTGTGTTAACTCTAGGGTTGATCAATAGGGGGAATTTTACATTTTTTGAGTTAAGAATGGAAGAATTAGGACCTATAGGATGCAGTTTGTAGATGTTTCAAGGGTTATGTTGGCAAGTCATATAGGTAGTTGTGTGTTCACAAGCCATATGGGTAGTTTTGATTTCGATAATTGTAGTCTACCAAAGAGCCACAAAAATTGACCACACTACCTCGTATCTCATAACAATCCTCATATAAATGGATTTCAAGGAATTTGCCTTAGGGGATGCTTATACATGCATTTTTTGGTATCATGACATGGAGAAATATTATATCTTGCAATGCATTTTTTTGACTAAGTAATATAAAAATATTGTCCAAGTATAAAATTATTCTGGGGATGTTTTGATGCTACAATTGAGTGTGTGCACATCTAACATATTGTTACTTAAGTTGAAGTTATAGACCTAATGAGAAGAGGTGTGGTTTTGTTGTAATACACACATGTTGGTCAAGTTTTTGTAGGCAAGGAAATGTCTTACAATTGGAGATGACCAAAATAAAATTTTTAGGCAACACTGTTAGGTTTGTAATAGGTGTCTTCTTCCCTAGGTTTTTCTCTCTACTATTATTTTCAATGATGATTGGATGCTCTAGGATTCATTTTTAGAAGATCTATAGAGAAATTTTAGATGCACTGGACCTATTTTATGACCTTTGATGGTGGATGATCAACTTGGGTGAAACCAAGATCATGAAATTTCACATGTCAAACAAGGTTCTCTTGGATTATCACTTCTTTTTCAAAGGATAGGAGATCCATATTACTAACACCTACTCTTGGGGTTGTAATTCTTAGGGTCTTGTTCAATATGACAGATGCTTTTTTGCCCTAAGCCCCTTTCCCTTCTATAGGGGTAGGATTTTTTTCACCATTTTCCAAGCATTTTATCCATGTTGTCTATAATGGTCACACTCATTTGACCCACAATACTTTATGGCTATGAGGGTTTGCAACCTTGTTTACTAGACAACCACTCAGTGTTGGTAGAGAGAGTGTAGAATTTGGGGCTTGACCCCTCTAACTTGATACTTCGTTCAATGTTGTTTTACTTCTACATTGGTTTTGAAGTTTCATCAACTCAATGAAAGAGTAGGATTGATATATATACTTGGCCCATTGTTTATTAAGTTACATTGCTTTAGTGTGCCCCCCAGGTCATGCTTGGTGTTGGGCTGTGTGGGTATAATATCTTCTAGAATTTGTGGGTCTTTCAGTGGACCAACTTCCTCCATTTAAGTACTCTCTTAATGCTCCAAGTTACTTCTTACCTTTTAGGAAAGCGTTGAACAAAATAATTTGAGATGACATCTTTGGGAGATCCATATAAATTTATTTGATAAACCCATTCAGTGGGTTACATTCAAAGATGTATTTCTACGCTAAGCACTTCATGGAGTTGAGAGACAAACTCATTGTTTGGCTTGACTAGACACATTTCCATTATATGAATTCTCCTCATAATTCCTTGTGCTAGTTCAAAACAGGTTTGCATGGATTTCAAATGGAGATGGAAAACTTGTTTAATTGGTCAAACATGATTTGTTAGTTGTGCCATTTTCAAGAGATTGAGACAAAGGCATCATTGATATTTTGTTGCACCATATACTATGATATATTTGCGAGGTACCGTTTTCTTTTCATGGAGTTACAAATCATGTCTAATGTATTTAGGTACCTTGACTAGGGGTGCATGCCCCTTAACATATATGAGGCCCTTGAGTATTGTTACCATACTCTCTAGCCACATCTTAGACTGGTGTCCATGTGGGAGATCACATCCTTTGTTTATAATTCTCCCATTCACTGAGGGCATCACATCACAAATGGATAACAACCTTGGCTTCATTTCTAGGTAAGTGTGGGATCATGGTACTATCCCCACTTTCTTGAGATCTTAATGCCATTTTCAGCCAAGATCCACCCTAATGGTGGAATCAACTTACCTAAACCCCAATAAATATCTATGTTTTTAGGTAGCAACGAAGTACACATTTTATATCTTATTGTGGGTCCTCCTCTAGATAATCTTCTATTTTGAATTTTCTCCACATGACCTTAAATGTTAGGAGAGTTAGCTCTTATGGTCCTTGATACATTGACTTGCTGGGATTTTCAGATTTTAGATCCGCACTCTTTGTAGATCCTTATTTTAGATCCACTCTTTTCTTTTCAAGTTTTGTTTTCACATTAGCTTAGATCAATGCTTTACTTTGTGCATCTTGCTTCTCTTTATTGGACTTGGATTCATGCTCTTTCTGTAAATTGATATTGTTGTATTTTGGTAGTTTCATTAACCTAATTCAATGGTGATTATGAAGCATAAAAACAGATAGCATGAAGGTTTAAACGTAAAAATACACAAAAGGTATTTGTAAATAATAATTTGTTAATATATAAAATGTATAAGTGATGAATATTTACAATGAGGACCCTCCTAGTCAATGAATGTTTAATGACTACTTAACCTAAGTAATATTTGATTATTTAATATTTACATTAATTTTATTTATATCTGGTTATCGTTTCTTCATGTAGTTCATCAATAATATTCCCTAGATTTTTTTGTTTTTGTTTTTGTTTTTTTTCATATATATATATATATATTTTTATAATAATGTTGTTTTTATTTTTTTATTTATTTTTTATAATAATGTTTTTTTTTTAATCATATATATATATTTTAATAATAAGATCTTTTTTTTAATAATAAGATTATTTATTTTTAAATTTAAATAATTATTATTTTATTATTATTATTATTTTTTAAATAACTCTATATATCTTTTTTAATAATATTTTTTTTTTAAACTCCAATTTTCCTTTTTTAGTTATATATATTATATATATACTATATAATTATAAGTTATATATATAATATAATTATAATTATATATATTTATTTAAATTCGTTCTATTATACCGTTGCAACCGTCGTTTCTGATCGATACGGGGTCACGCCTGTTGACAACTCCATTCGCAATGATAACCGGCTACGACCACTGTTTGACGACTTGACTATTGACAGACAGGGCGTATCCAAGCGGTGTAAGACTGCGTAGCACAGGCACAGTCCGACAGACTGTCACAGAATACGCTGACCCTGCAGCAGTTACAGTCTCAGAACTGCAGGCGGCACTGTTTGACGGCTTTGATTGTTTGACGACGGTGTATCACAGTCTGTCGAACCCGCAGACGGCACTGTGGGTGCTCCATGCCACTGAATTGTCCCCCGAACACAGTCCGGCCATAGATCCGAAAAAGGGAGCACGGGCCTGCACTTCGTTAACCCCAACAATGGTCGGAACCTCGGACGTGGTAGGAACCCTAGAGTTGGAAAGAACCCCAGAATTGGAAGGAACCCCAGAGTTGGAAAAACAATAATAAGTTGAAGAACGCCGAGAAGAACGCTTAGAATAAGCTGGAACAAACTTTCCTCTGGAGCCAACGTTTATAGCAAGACTATTTTCCTCTTTTACTAATGATGGAAAAATCACGGTCTCATCAATTTCAATAAATTCTTCCTCAGCACCAAATCTACCACAACTTTTGTAAATGCTTTTATTTGTCGCCCTCCTGATACTCTCTGTTGGTTCCGAAATCAGTGACCTTGAATTTGGGTTCGATAAAATTACGATCTTTTGTGATTTCCTTTTTAAGATCACTCAACAACATGCCGGCTTCTTCATCCTTTGCTGGAATTTGTATATATCGAAAGTTTTTCCAGAACTTGTATGAAATGTCCTGCTGCTCTGCCATGTTTTCTATTACAGATGAACTCAATTGATACCTATACACAAATTCAACTGACAGCGAAGAGAAGATCTTCAAATCAGCGAAGAGAATATCTTCATTTGAAGATCCAGAGGCAATTCGTTCCACCATGTGGCAACAACCATAGCCGCTGTTTCCGTTTCCATATTTTTCTCTTCATTATTATGATATTGTACATCTTCTTGTTTGTCAATTCCTTTTCGACATGCTTTAACTTCTGCATATGATTTTTCTAAACGCTAAAATGCTTCTTGAATTTTTCTAAACTTCTCAACGCAATCGTGAACATAATGGCACATTGTGCGGCTAACAATGTTCAAAGATCCGCATGATTATATTATGGGCCATGGCTCCAATACCACTCAATCATAAAAATTGATAGCTCCAATACCACTCAAGCATAAAAATTGATAAGGTTTGAACGTAAAAATACACAAAAGGCATTTGTAAATATTAATTTATTAATATATAAAATGTATAAGTGATGAATGTTTACAATGAGGACCCGCCGATATATACCTAAGCAGGTGCCCATATATACATAAGCAGGTGTCCTTTCATGACTGGGCATGTCTTTTCACTTAACTTTAATAGTTTTTTTTAATAATAAATTTTTTTAGTTAATAAGATTTTATTTTTTATTTTCTTATTTTATTTTTTTAAAATTTAAATAATAATATTTTTTTAAATAACTCTCTATATATATATTTTTAATAATATATATATATATATATATTCGTTCTATTATACTGCTGCAACCATCGTTTCTTATCGATATGGGGTCACACCTGTTGACAACTCTATTCGTAGTGATAACCGGCTACGACGATTGTTTTGTGACTTGACTATTGACAGACAGGGCGTATCCAAGCGGTGTAAGACTGCGTAGCACAGGCACTGTTCGACACATTGTCATGAAATACGTCGACCCTGCAGCAGTTACAGTCTCAGACACGCAGGCGGCACTATTTGATGGCTTTGATTGTTTGACGATGGTGTATCACAGTCTGTCGGACCTGCAGACGATATTGTGGGTGCTCCATGCCACTGAGTGGCCAACCGAACACAGTCTGGCCATAGCAATCTGAACAAGGGAGCACGGGTCTGCACATCGTTAACCCCAGCAATGGCAGGAACCCTAGACGTGGTAGGAACCCCAGAGTTGGAAAGAACCCTAGAATTGGAAGGAACCCCAGAGTTGGAAAAACGAGAAGAAGCTGAAGAACGCCGAGAAGAACGATTAGAAGAAGCTGGAACAAACTTTTCTTTGGAGCCGACATTTATAGCAGGACTATTTTCATCTTTTCCTAATGATGGAAAAATCACGGTCTCGTCAATTTCAATAAATTCTTCCTCAACACCAACTCTACCACAACTTTTGTAAATGCTTTTATTTGTCGCCCTCCTCATACTCTCTGTTGGTTCCGAAATCAGTGACTTGAATTTGGGTTCGATAAAATTACGATCTTTTGTGATTTCCTTTTTAAGATCACTCAACAACATGCCGACTTCTTCATCTTTTGCTGGAATTTGTATATGTCGGAAGTTTTTCCAGTCTATGAATTTGTATGAAATGTCCTGCCACTCTGCCATGTTTTCTATTACAGATGAACTCAATTGATACCTATACACAAATTCAACTGGCAGCGAAGAGAATATCTTCGTTTGAAGATCCAGAGGTAATTTGTTCCACCATGTGGCAGCAACGATAGCCGCTGTTTCCATTTCTATATTTTGCTCTTCGTTATTATGATATTGTACATCTTCTTGTTTGTCAATTCCCTTTCAACATGCTTTAACTTCTGCATATGATTTTTCGAAACGCTAAAATGCTTCTTGAATTTTTTTAAACTGCTCAATGCAATCACAACATGAACGTAATGGCACATTGTGCGGCTAACAATGTTCAAAGACCCACATGATTATATTGTGCGCCATGGCTCCAATATCACAGAAGCATAAACACTGATAGCTTGAAGGTTTGAACGTAAAAATACACAAAAGGTATTTGTAAATAATAATTTATTAATATATAAAATGTATAAGTGATGAATGTTTACAATGAGGACCCACCTATATATACCTACGCAGGTGTCCTTTCATGACTGGGCATGTCTTTTAGACATGCCTTTTCACTTAACTTAATGACTATTTAACCTAAGTAATATTTGATTATTTAATATTTACATTAATTTTATTTATGTCACTTGTTATGAATTATATTCATAACAGATTAGTTGTACATTACTAAAAATATCTTGTCTCATCAAACATCATGCACTTGTTTCTAATGCTAATATTTGTAGATTAAATAACAATGGGAGCCATTTTTGGTTTCATGTTTCAAGTTTGAGTCATTTAACCTAAGTAACAAGACATGCTCACTAAGGTGCTTTTCTTGTATTTGACATGTTGAACATGAGACATATCATGACACATGTTCAACATGTGTTTGGCACATATCCTAAAACATGACAAGTTCCCTCTTGTTTTAAACATGTCGAGAAAAATAGAATATTTGGTGTCCCACCCCTCCCCCATTCAAGTTCACCCCTCTCTACTAGTGTTCCATTTGCTGCAAGTGAAACATCGAATGCGGAAAGAAATATTTACTATGGAAGTATGTAACAAGACAACAAGGGCCCTTGGGAAAGATGGGGTAGGGAATTTTCTTTTGACATGTAATATTACTATTAAGGTGTTGTAGCTGCTACACGCCCTTCCAAAATTTTGAATATATTGAAATTTTGGAGCCTCCTATTGATCATGTGAATAGACGCTTTGAGTCACTTAAGTTATCCATGGTCTTAATTTTCCATGGTCTTAATTTTCTAAGTGTTCAAGTGCTTTTCTAGAAATACTAAGTGTCGTCTTCCATGCATTCACGAGTTTAAGTGTCGTTCCCTTCACATGCACACTTTTTAAGGAAAGAACTACACACTTATTAGTGAGAATGAAGCACAATTTCTACCGATAGTAACTCCACACTTCTTGTCAACAACCAATGTGCACTCTGTGAGAACAAGCCATCACATTCCTTGATGATTGTGTAGTCTCCAGGAACAATGATTGCATAGTCTCCATCACTAGTGATTGCACAATCCTTAGAAATAGTGGCTGCAAATGTCTTAGCAAAAGTTAGTGTGAAATTCTCAGTGATAGTGTGAGTGCATCCTCTACAGTTAGTGATTGCATAGTTGAGAAAGATAGCTGAAGTAGACTCACAAAAGTAGCACTATCATACTCACAAGTGGCAGTTAACTTCCTTGACTTTTGTGCCATGCAAGAGCGTACTCACAAACCCTAACTTTAAATTGCATGTGCTCACTATATATAAGGAACCCACCCTCGAGCTCATTATCACAATCATCCTTTATCTTTGAGCTCTACCCATTCTTGGAGCACAAGGAGCTTTTTGTTGTTGCGACTGTGACACTTACTAGGTAAGTTTCTTAACAGTCGCTTTTGTTTGCTTTAACTTTCGCATGTGTAATTTTTTCTTTTGCATGTGCTAGTTTTGCTTTCTTTTTCGATTGAAAGTTTTCACTTTTACTTATCTTATCCCTTGCATGTGTCATGTCTCTTTTGTCTTTTCGAATTCCATGACCTTTCACATTCTAGTTATGATTGCTTTTGTTAATATGAATTTATGCATGATTCTTTTCCTTGTTCTCGTCTAACACTTAGTGATTTTCAAGCTGATTTCTACCTCCATTCTTTCAATTATACATTGCTCTCTTCCAATCAACAATCCCTCACTTCTTTCTCACTACTGATCCGACATGCTCACTTCGCAGGGACTCCTTTATCTTCAACTACACACTGTACATTATTAGTCAACAATGCTAAGCTCCTTTGCTCACTGTGCCAACCTAGTCCTCTATTTCACCATGCACACTCCTAGTTAGTAGCAAGCAACCTTATATCAACAACTAATGTGACCTGCACAATAGGAGAGGCCCTCACTTCTTAATTATGCATTACATAGCTCTAGGGCCTAAGGCTTAAGCCTTTGCATCTTGCTATATGAAATGCACAATTCACAAGATTTTACCGAGAGCAGTATCGAAGGTTCCGTGGAGAGTTCTAGACTGAGAGTACCTATTATGTCAGATACTAGGTACTTCATTGAAAATTCCACCACCATCACGTGGAAAAAGATAAATAAGCCTTTCGTTGATAAAGTGTTCCCTAAGTTTGGAAGACAAAGAAATTTACATTAATATCAAGAGATCCAAGTTCTAAAGAACTTCTTGCAGATATCCAGTGTTACTGTGTGCAGAAGAAATAGGATGGATACTACAGGGTCTAGACTACAAGAACATGATTCTCAATAGTGTAAGCAGGAAAGAGATTGCCACATTTCAGCCACATGATCTTCACTCGTACTACAAACCACCGAAGCCTTAAGAGTATCTAAATTCAAAGGGGTTTACATTTTGGTTTTATTTGAATACAAAGGATGTGATTAAATTGTGATGGTAGGAACCAACTAAGTTTCACAAAAATCTAGAAGGAATCTATAGGACTAAATCATTAAGGATAGTCTACCAGTGCCTTATGGATATGTGCTACAAAATGTATGGGCAGAAAATCACTGAGTTCTGTGAAGAAGGATGGATTTACATGCCTTACCCAATGGTTACAGAAGAAAATATCTTCAACTGGTCAGATATCTTAGCCCAACAATTGCAGATAAATGTGTCAAAGGTGAAAAAGGATGCACAAAGCAAGCAATATTAATTCTATATGTCCTCATAACTACTCGATGGAATCTACACTAGAATAGAGTTTTTGGGTCTAGAGTGGAAATGCACTCAAAATCAGTTTTCTGTCAACATCTATTGCAAGCTAGGTTCATAAATCAGCTACATCAGAGTTTATGACAAATTATCCAAGCATTTCTTTGCCGTGCTCTACCAGATGATCTTTGAAGTTCAGGAACCTTGCATTAGCGATCAAGCCAAAGAATTTGTTTTTGAATTTGTAGATTGGTTTTCTTTTTCTCAGGGTACATATATCAGAGTTTTCAGATCCTAGAAGCCACCACACCTTTTGCTGAAGTATGTGTCTGACAAGGTGGTTAGCCATGAAATTGGTTACCAACTTTTCTCATGATTGACATAGTTGTTGCAGAAGAAGAAGAAGTCACCTTTGACAACCTTCCGATTGGCATTATGACTAATCTGTTGTCCTTGATGGCAACCTACTTGATAAATATGTCAACATGATGATTATGTAGTGTGAGAGAGAGAATAGAAAAAGGTTATCATTGATGGTAACCTACTTGATAAAGATGTCAACATGATTGTTATGTAGATACTACATGTGAGATGGACAAAGGAATATCAGTTCAAAGACAAAAATATGACAAAGGTAAAGTGTAGGAAAATATACTCGGGTCTTGTGAACAAAAGTCATATACAATCGTAGGAATGGTGAAGGAAAGTCGTGTACAATTTCCTTACCATGGTATTTTCAATACTAGGGGTTTATACCATGGTATTGGCCCATAGCAATGAGTGCAACAACATATATTTGATCCTGTCAAATAATACCATCAGAATTACTAAGGGATTGGCCTAAGGTATTGGTTAAGGCCTAAGGTATTGGTTAAGGCCTAAGATATAGAAGGAGATGGAGATCAAAGTGTTAAGTACACAAGATATGGGTTATTGATGAATGGTTTGATCTGCAACAGGCGTGCACCACATGAAGGAGGTTCAAATTTAATAAATTTGAAAGAATTATAGTGACTAGTAAACATGCTTGCTTGATCTTTTATGATTATGTATAGCATTAATAGTTATGTGATGATAATGATGCTCTGGTATGAACATGTCATTGTAAGAGTTGTGAAGTATGTTTTGTGGTTGCAGCAAAGGAATGATTAAGTGATTACAGATCTGGACGCGGGTATTCCATTGAGAAGTCACGTACATATACAAAGCTACTTCTGGGTAATCACATATATATTTTGCAGTATGGACAGATCTATACGCATGTGTGGTGAAGGAGAAGCACGTATATACACAAAAGTCATTTATAAGAGTCACATACATCTACTAGGGTTTTGCAGTATGAGATGTTATTGATGTCTGATCAGTTATGTTATGTTTGCTGCTGTATGTCGATGAAGTCTCCCTTATGGTAATCTGTGTTTGATAGTGATAGCTAGATTGACTTGTTTATGGAATGATATGTTGAATAGGGATAATGCTATTGTGTGATGATATGTACCTGGTTCACTGATCTATGATGGGTTCAATATGTGATTCAGTGTGACAATGATTTAGACTCAGTTGTTCAGTATTTTGAGATATGTACGCAGGTTTGCTTAAGGAAAAGTGGGTACATACACGGGTATGAATTAGAACAATAACATATATATTCTGATAATGGTTTGGCAATAGCAACAAATGGATTCTGTGATGGGTAACAATGCTTGGCTTGTTATATTGATGTATCTAATGGTTTATATTTGTTATGGTTTGGTTTGATTTTGTTGTAAGGAATGGTAGAAATTCAGTGATATGATTGGTTTAGTGATTAAGTGATTTAATGTAGTGATTGGTATCAGTATTGTTATTTGGTATTGGGTTTAAATGATGGTAGTGGGTCCAGTCAAAAAATATGATGAAAAGTGGCCTACAAGTTTGATGTTTTGGATTAGGTGCATCTTATATGAAATATTATTAAACGTGGGCCACATAGGTGCTGAGGGCTACAACCTTCAGTGAGGAAGTCGAAGCTTCCTTCTAGTGGTAGTTGGTGAATCAGATCAGGGGGTTGGAACTCCCTTTCAGTGGGTGCCACTAAACGAGATCAGGGGGATAGAGCTCGCTTCCAGTGGGTGCTAGAGAATGAGTGAAGGTTGTAACCTTCTACAAATAGGTTCTTGTGTACTGGTATGAGTGTGCGCTAGTACAAGATTGTAAGATGTTTTCCTTTATAATAAAAGATGAAGACAAAGACAATGACAATGGTGGTTTTCTCCCACATTGGGTTTCCACCTAAAAATCCTGGTGTCCTCATGTATTGATGTGTTTCTTATGTGTGATGGTTTATTCTATTCTTACTGCTCATGGTTATTATTCAATTAAAGACTAATGAAGTAATGCCATACTGGTTAAAGTAGAACAAATGATGAAATATATGAAAATTTAGCTAACTATATATACGTTGTTTTACTTAATCACAATCACGTACATACGCTAGTTTATTTATTCACAATAGCGTACAAAAAAATGAATAAGAAATTGAAAGGTTTAAGTGAGTTTTAAAATACTGATTCACCTCCCCCGCCCCTCCTCTCCCCCCCTCAATATTTTTACCAACATTTGGTATCAGAACTTGTCGCTTCAGTTGAAGATTAACCGCTTAGAGTAGATCAAGGATGATGTGAAAGAAGAAGATATATTGAAGGAAGGAGTTAGAAAACTATGGTTGTGATAGTGATATGTCATATGCAGTGACAATTACAAATGTCAACAAATATTCAGTTTTGGGAGCACCCTGCTTTATATTGATTAAGAATGAAGAAGATGGTAGCAAAGAACTATTAGGTATGAGTTTTTGTTCTAATTATAGTCCATTTCCTTGTCTATTTAATAATGATGATAGTGAAGATGACATTGAATCAATTGAAATTGCCCTCATGGGTAAAAGTGAAAGTACACATTCTAAAGAGAAAATAGATTAAAAAATGATGGCCCTAGAAGTAGAAGAACAAGGCAAGTTTGAAACAATGGACAATGAAGGCATACCTATGCTAAGCAATGATAATTATCAATAATGGAAAGAAAATATGAAGTTTAATCTAATGAACCATGATGTTTGATATTTAGTATGCAATGGATTCACCAAAAATCCTACATCAGACGAAGAAATGCAAAAGAATAGTAAGGCATTAAGTGATATCCTCACAGGAACAAATCTATGGATCGCCTCAAACAAAATGGAAAGCAATCAGATAAGAATATTAATGTCAAAAGACCTGAAAAAGATGGATCCACCAACATTTCTCATAATAAGCAGAAAGAAGAAGAACATATAAGGTGTGGTCTTGCTCTCTACTCATTTGAAGAAGAAGATGAATGGTACATACACATCATCACATGACTGGATATAAGAGTAAGATGAAGTCTTAGGAAAAATCAAGATGGCAAGGTTATTATTGGAAATAGTGCTCCAACAAAAGTTTTGGGAAAAGTTTGAGCCAAAAGTAATAAACATAGAGGAGCAGCTGATACTTTATTAGTTTAAGGGCTTAAGGAGAATATTTTGTGTAGTTCAAATGGCGAATAAAGGAAATATAATTGTGTTTACATAACCAGATGCAAGGTCATGGATGAAGAGATTGGAGAAGTCATAAGAAGAGGATACAAAAATCCAGACAAATTATACTTGTTTAAAGAATTGAATTCTCACAGAAATGAGAAGGATTCATATTCAGAGTAAAATAAGATGATTCTCATAAGGAGCAAAAGATGATTATCGGGTCCTCAGGACCAGTGATGTATGATCCTAGGGGGAGCTATACATATGTATGTCTTGATGATGATTCCCAAGTTGATTTGGTATTCATGTTGCTTATATTACGAATAGTGCATCTGATGTAGTAACAGTGAAACAAGAACATACAATACAGGACCAGGGGGAGCTGTGGCTATGAAAGTTCAACATTTTACTTTATGTACATGAATCTCATGAAGGACAATGACGTATATGCTTTAATTTTGGTCTAGACAGTCGCGTATGTTTATCTAAGACGAAGAAACTCTGCGACAAACTCAGGGAGAAGTTTTGATATGCTTCAATTAGTTATTCTTTGGCTTTCTGGTTCTAACATTGGTTGGTTACAATCTGTTGATGCTTAGATACTACTTAGAAGTAGTATTGCCTTATGATGATTTATGAGTTGCTGCAATATGATATTTCTGCTTTAGTTCTTTTGATGGCTTTACTAATTGATGAATATGGATATGATCAGATCTGATAGTGAATAGATGGCATAGGTTCAGGGGGAGAATTTACTATGCTTCTAATGGTGCATTGTTGGCATTATGATTTCTTGAGAATTCCTTGTTGCATGATGATGTGTAGATGTTGCTGAAGTCACATATGCTACTATTATGTAATTAATAATGATGAAGTCTTGGATGTTGGTTATAGTTGCATGAAGAGGATATGCATACTATGGTCTTTATTTTTTCACTCAATACTTATATGCTACTGTCATTATGTCTTCAATGATGCATAAGTTGCATATGGTGCAGTTATGGATGATGCCTATAGTGTTGTTTTTGGTTCTCACATGTGTTACATGGTGATGATACATGTATATGTTATGCTACATATGGTATGTTGATTGAGGATTGTGGCTCTTCATATGTAGAGCATGTTGATCTTGATGATATGAGATCAAGGAGATGGGTTACTAACAAAGCTTGATTGCACAATCTTATTCCTAGTTGATGATGATGAGTTCATATTGCTATCTCTATGTCATAGGTTATCAATGATGGATGGTTACTTGAGTTTCATATTGGTGAAGTTGTTTATGGTGTGATAATTCTTCTTGCATGAAGATAATGGGCCAAGAGAATGATATTGCTTCTTATGAATTATAACTCTTCATACATGAGGAAAAAATAGGGTACATGAAGATAAGAGGTTGGTTATTGATATACTGCTGCAATAACTACTGATGCTTGAAAGATTTTGTCACATGGTGATGCTGATAAAGATTGATGCTACATTGTCCTATCTTCATGATTCTCACATATGTTGTTGATGCATGAAGATATATGTGGTTGTGCTGCAAAAGATCTATATGTATTTGATGTACGTGGATTGAGTCCCATTCTATAAAGGGAAAGAGAAAGTTGACCTTGATGAGGTCAAGGGGATTAGTTGATAACAGATCTCTACGGAACAATCTTATGATGTTGCATACTTGGTCACATGTTGATGATATTGAATTGTCTTACCTTGCATATTGATGACGAGGATGTACATGTCATTGTCTATGTTGCAAGATTCTATGATGACTGTTATGGTCTTTCTACCTCATGGTTTTGGTCATAAATGCGATATCTATATTTTGATGTAAAGGTCATGTAAAGACCCATGATGTAATAATTGTAAAATTCAGTCATGTTTGGATTATTGGGGGTTAAGTCAATTATGTATGTAATCCCATTTTGTGATTTTAATATAATGTTGAGTCAAATATGTAACCTCGTTGAGTTGGGTGATAAATGTAACATGAGTCCTTGGTGATAAAATCATACTTGGTTGAGTCATAGAGTCATGTACTTCATTTTCCAGAAGATTCAACATATGCTCAAGGGGAGCATGGTCATTATTTCCGTAGATCATACCTACATTGATATTCTTTACAAAGAGATAAATAAGTCTTCATTCAACATTGATCAACCCTTTTCCCTTGATGTCAAAGGGGGAGAGTAGCTTCGTGTTTGGAGTAGAATTCTTGGAGAGAAGCTTGGTATGTCTACAAATGTGTTTACAGGTATCTACAGGTAGTGGTGACCAAATGCCAAAGTGGTTTCCATCAATTTCAAAGGGGGATATTGTTGGCATTATGACTAATGTGTTTTACTTGATGGAAACATACTTGATAAAGATGTCAACATGATGATTATGCAGTGTGACAGAGAGAATGGACAAAGGATGTCCTTGATGGAAACCTACTTGATAAATATGTCAACGTGATGGTTATGCAGATACTACAGGTGAGATGGACAAAGGAATATTAGTTCAGAGACAAAAAGATGATAAAGGTAAAGTGTAGGAAAATATAGGCGGGTCATGTGAACAAAAACCACATACATATGCGAGTATGGTGAAGGAAAGTCGCGTACAATTTCGTACCATGGTATTTTCAATACTAGGGGTTTATACCATGGTATTGGCCCATAGTAATGAGCACCACAACGAATATTTGATCTCATAAAAAATAACCATCGAAATTACTAAGGAACTGGCCTAAGATATTGGATAAGGACTAAGCTATATAAGGAGATGGATATCAAAGTGCTAAGTGTGCAAGTTATAGGTTATTGATGAATGGTTTGATCTGAAACATGTGTGCACCAAGGAGCATGAAGGAGGTTTAGATTAAATAGATCTGAAATAATTATAGTGGCTAATAAACATGCTTTCTTGATATTTTATGATTATTTCTAACAATGATAGTTATGTGATGATAATTATACTTTGACATGAACATTTGACGGTAAGGGTTGCAAAGTACGTTTTGTGGTTGCAACAAAGGAACAATTCAATGATCATAGATATGTAAGTGGGTATGCCAGTGAGAAGTCACGTACATACACAAAGCTACTTCTGGGTAATCGCGTATATATTCTGCAGTATGGACAAAGATATACGCATGTGTGGTGACTGAGAAGCACGCATATACATGGAAGTGATTTATAAGAGTTGCATACATCTACTAGTTTTTTGTAGTATAAGTTGTTATTGATGTCTAATCAGTTCTGTTATATTTGCCATTGTATGTCGATGAAGTACGTTTTATGATAATCTGTGTTTGATAGTGCTAGCTGGGTTGACTTGTTTATGGAATCATATGTTGACTAGGGATACTGCTATTATGTGATGATCTATATCTGATTCATTGATCCCTGATGGGTTCAGTATGTGATTCAGTAATTGATTATGTGTGACAATTATTTAGACTCATTTTTTTAGTATTTTGAGATATGTACACAGGTCTGCTTAAGGAAAAGTGTGTACATACGCAGGTATGACTTAGAATAATAACAAATATCTTCTGATATTGGTTTGGCAATAGAAAAAACTGGATTTTATGTTGGGTAACAATGCTTGGTTTGGTATATTGATGTATCTGATGGTTTATATATGTTATGGTTTGGTTTGATTCAGTTGTAAGAAATGGTAGAAATTCAGTGATCTGATTGGTTTAGTGATTAAGTTAGTTTATGCAGTGATTGGTTTCAGTGTTGTTATTTGGTATTGATCTTAAATGACGGTAGTGGGCCCGGTCTAAAAATATGATGAAAAGTTTCCTACAAGTTTGATGTTTTGGATCAGGTAGATCCAATATGAAATATTATGAAACGTGGTCCACAAAGGTGCTAAGGGTTGGAGTCTTCAATGAGGAATTCGAAGCTTCCTTCCAGTGGTAGCTGGTGAATCAGATCAGGGGGTTTGAAGCTCCCTTCCAGTGGGTGCTAGTAAACATGATCAAGGGGTTGGATCTCCCTTTTAGTGGGTGTTGTTGAATGAGTGAAGGTTGTAGCCTTTTGTAGGTTGGTGCCTGCGTACTAGTATGAGTATGCTCCAATACAAGATTATAAGTTGTTTTCCTTTATAATAAAAGATGAAGACAGGGATGACGACAACGATGGTTTTCTCCCACATTGGGTTTCCACCTAAAATCCTGGTGTCCTCATGTGTTGATGTGTTGCTTATGTGTGATGGTTTATTCTGTTATTACTGCTCATGGTTATTATTCAATTAAAGGCTAATGAAGTAATGACATCATGGTTAAATTCGAACAAATGATGAAATATATGAAAAGTTAGCTAATTAGATATTCATTGTTTTCCTTCATCAAAGTCATGTACATATACTAGTTTACTTAATGATAATAGCATACAAAAATATGAATAAGAATTGGAAAGGTTTAAGTGAGTTTTAAAATATTGATTCACCCCACCTCTCAGTATTTTTCCCAACACTTCCTTCCGCAAGTGGGGTCTTATGAGCTAAAGAGTCCGAAGGCAATAGAAGCAAAGCTTGAAGAACTTAGTAACCTCAAATTAAGAGAAATGAGCTTTCACTGGTATGATCCCAGGGGAGTGTGCAAGTGACATTGTGCAAAGCAGCACTTCACTGATCCATATGTCTCAGACCCTTGCAAAGATGAGGAAAATATTAAGATAAAACATAAAACTTCGAAAGTATCTAGACCAGGTGATGAAGTAGGACCTTCTCACACATATCACGTGCCAGACATTGACCTAGAAGGGACCCAACAAGAAGTTTCCACTCAAGTTGGTGTTGGACAAAAGAGGAAGATAAGGTATGCTCTAGAAGAGGAAAGGAGCAAGAAATTTAAAGCAGATCCTAATACCAAAAGAAAAATTGAAGCTAAAAGGAAAATCAAAGAATTGGAAGAAGCATGGAGAACACTTGATGCCTTGTCTAGTTTCATTTCCCACCAAATGAATTTGCTAGGTAGCCATGTTAGAAACACAACTTGCCTGTTTAGATCCATGGTCCAAGTTATTAATCTAAAAACATATGATTGCTTGATGAGCTTATACAACTGTGGAATTATGTTTAGCCAAGGATGTAAATGAAATCCTATTAAGCAAATAATTTTCATATGAATCATTAGAGGGCACACTTCTCTTAGCAACATTTGTTCCATGTACTACAGCTGCATTTTATCGAGCTTCTCTTTAACATCTGAGTTTGATGATTGGTGAAAGGCTATTGTTTCCCCAACGAACCTACTTTCCAGAGAGAAGAATATGGGATCCGAAACATATAGATAATGTCCATTTCCATACCTTTTCATTGTACTGAGAAAGAACTCAACGAGTTCTTCATCAATATTTTCCTTAGAAGAAAGTTGTATTTGCCCCAACTTTTCAGCACCATAAGTAAATGCACTGTATATGCGGTAGAAATTCCCTTTGCCCACACTATGGCATGGATTGTTGTTTTCTCACAATGGATCAATTCTATTCAAATTATTTAAGGTCAATGATCGATTTTGATTATCATGGCCCTTGAGAGGAAGAGAAAATCGATTGGTGCACTCCTTCAAGAATTTCTTGCTAAGAAAATGATCACCTCCATCTGTTTCAGGTGGTTCAATATTATTATTAGGAGAGATTGCTACAGGGACTTGCAAACTGAGACAATAAGGATCCCAATCAAACTTGTTGAAATAATATAAAAACCTGTATAAAACCTCCAACGGACCATGCAATGATGCATGAAAAAGATGGAATATATGGAAGACCAAAGTTTCCAAACTATATGTAGAAATATGACCATGGCGTGCACCAAGAATTCAACTTTCAAAATAACACCATGATTTAACCAGTATAATACTACTCTTGAATAAATGGTATTTGCCAATCAACCATTCGACCTACCAATGCTACCAGGAAGAAGGGTGAGCCTAGTCAAGGATTTGTTAGTTCCTCTCCCTCCACAACATCCATCAAGAATGAGATAGGGAACATGTTGGAGGATTTTAGGAGTGAAATTTTGCATACCTTTTCATTGCAAATGGATACCATGCAAATCAAAATAACGCAGGAGGAAGAAGAAAATGCACTAGCTATTTTCTTCCCTAGATTCACCAAAAGACATCCTAATAATGAATGCCCATTGAATGTCATAGAAGTCTGCCTAGTTTGTGAAGAAAATAATGTAACATACAAATTCCCTTCTTTTCCAAGACTAAAAATGGTATATCAAGGGGAAGAAGGTGGGTCAGAGAAACTTCCATGAATCTCTCTCAAATATTTGCAATGTCTTGAAGAAATGTATTGAAATGAATCTTTTTCTGAGCCCTGGGAAATGTGAGTTCTTGATGAATGAGGGGATTAGCCTTGGCCATTCTATATCCAAGGAAGAGATACAAGTTGACCCAAAAAAAAGTGCCATCATCAAAAGGGTCCCTACCTCTAAAAAGAAAAGAGATGTCAGGAGTTTCTTGGGATTAGCTGGGTATTATAGGAGATTCATCAAAGAATTTAGTAAAGTGGCTTCACCTTTGTTTGGATTATTGGCCAAAGATTTAGATTTCTGTTGGATCAACAATTGTCAAGAAGCCCTTGAAGTGTTGAAAGAAAATTAACCACTGCACCCGTCCTTAGGGGTCCCAATTGGGAATTTAATTTCCATATCCATACTAATGCATCAGATAAAGCTGTGGGGGGAGCCTTAGAACAAGTAGAAGATAAGTTGCTTATGCTATCTATTTCATTAGTAAGCATTTGTCTAAAACTGAGTTGAATTACACTGTCACTAAAAAAGAACTCTTAGCTGTAGTGCATTCTTTAAACAAATTTAGGCACTATATCACTGGGTATAAAACTTTTGTTCATACTGATCATGCAACCATTAATTATTTGGTGAATAAGCCTGATGTCAATGCTAAGATAATTAGATGGTTGTTATTGTTACAACAGTTTGATTTGACTATTATTGACAAACCAGGGAAAAAAAATGTGGTTGTATATTTTTTCTCCAAGTTAACCTTGTTTGCAGGTAATGACGGGATGGTGGATGATCAACTGCCATATGAACAACTATTTTCCATATCGATGCTTTATCCTTGGTTTTCTAACATAGCCAACTACTTGGTTGCTGGGAGGTTCCCTCCTAATCTATCATCTAGAGAGAAAAGCAAGAATGTAAGGAAAAGCTATCCTTTCACTTGGATTGGGGGAAATCTCTTCATATTGGGACCAGGTAAGATCTTGAGAAGATGTGTAAGAGAGGAGGAGGTCTTTGAAATCCTCTCAGCATGTCATGATGGACCTTGTGGAGGTCATTTTGCTGCTAAAAGGACAACCTTTAAAGTTTTATAGGCTGGTTACTATTGGCCCACTTTACATCAAGATGCAAGGAGATACACCACTAGATGTGATCAGTGCCAAAGGATGGGAAAATCCACACCCAGGGATGAAATTCCCCTACAACCTCAAGTGGCCTTAGATCCATTTGACAAGTGGGGCATGGATTTCATTGGGCCAATTAATCCACCATTAGGATAGAAGAGGTACATCATTGTGTGCACTGATTACTTGACAAAGTGGGTCAAGACAAAGGAAGTAAAAAAGAAACTAAGCAAAAAGTGGTTGAGTTTTTAAGAGAAAACATCTTCTACAAGTTTGGGTATCCAAGGGAGGTAGTCACTGATCAAGGAACACACTTCAAATCAAAGTTTATTGAATATCTCATGAGGCAACACCATATCAAGCACAAGAAATCCACTTCCTATTACTCTCAAGAAAATGGGCAAGCATAGGTCACAAACAAAGCATTGGAGAGCATCCTCACCAAGGTTGCTAGCAGCAACATGAAATATTGGCTAGAGAGACTAGTAGAGGCCACTTGGGCATACAAAACCACTTGGAAAACCACCACTGGGTTCACTCCATATGACTTGGTTTATGGGAATCAATCTTTACTTTCTATTGAGTTTGAATATAACACTTGGAGGATGGAAGCTCAATTGGACTTAGACTTCACTACAACACATAAAGAAAGGCTACTCCAACTTAATGGCTTATATGAGTTCAGAATGCAAGCTCTCCTACAGACTGAATTCACACAACTGTAAAGGAAGGTCTGGCATGAAAAGTATATCAAGGAAAATGAATTTCAAGAAGGGGATTAGGACCTGTTATATGATTTTAGGTTCAAATATTTCAAAGGGAAGCTAGTGACAGGATGGTTGGGTCCATAACTAGTAGAAAAGTGTAATGAAAATGGATCTGTCCAGATCATAACCATTGATGAGGAAGGCATTCCCTTACTTGTAAATGGTTATAGGTTGAAGCTATAGAGAAGACCTTTTTCTAAGGAATAATTTATCAGTTCAGTCAGTAGGGAATTAAATGTGTTTGAGATTTTCATAGCTTCCAGTCCAGAACATTCCTAGAAATTTGAAAAAAAATAAAAAATTAAAAGGCCTAGATGAAAACCTCTATGAGACATATGAGACCAAATCTAGGGCTGAAAACCACTCTGAGGCAACCCAAGAGAAAAAAAAATAGAAGAAAAATAAATATCCCTAGGTGAAAACCTCCTTTGAGGCACCTAAGGTAGGCATGCAGGCTGAAAACCTCCACAGAGGCAACCCGTTTGTCTAAAAAAAAAGAGGAAAAGAAGAACACAAGGAAGAAGCTTATACCATGCCTGCTAACCTTTCTCTTGTTTTCTAGGATTGCACATAGTGGAAAATTTCATGGCTATAGGAAAAATCCTACAAGCACTCATCCATCCTTCCATCCATACACCTCATATCCATCCTCTCCACTCATATGATCATGTCTCCCCACCATCCCATCAACAATAAATTTGAATTTCACCTCCTCACTCTAATGGTACAAGAGGAGCCTGTGAAGCTACATGAGGGGTATCCAATGAGGATAACAACCCAAAATACCATTATGACTCTAGGAAATGATAGAGAGGGTCCTCTAATTATTTTCTCATCATCCATCGATTACCCATCCACTCCATTTCACCAAAAACTTGCTCAAATTTTCCACTTTGTCCTACCTCTAGAAAAAGCACAGAAGCCAATATTTTCTATTTTTACAATGTCTGCACTATTCCCTCATGACTCTAACCCTGTCCTCATGGCTTGTCATCATCTCCCTCAACACCATCATGCAAACTGAAGAATCCAAGGGAGGATCAAAAGACTGCTATACGAAGAAAACTCCTCCTATGATAGCCTGTGCAGCGACAACATAATTCACTAATATTTTTTCTCCCACCACTAGAAGGTATGATGGAGCCTTGTCGGCAAATATGAAGAGACACATCATCCTTAGGGAGGCTTTCCACCAACATCAATAACTTGGATTTGAGAAATTCACCTGCACACACGCACCAAAATCAACAGTCAAGGTATCATCAAATAATGAAGACATGCATAGGAAACAAGTCAAAGAGTCAAATCCATTGATCATAATGATTATATGGACCAAATCCATGATGCAACCATCTATAGTAGTTCAATCCATAAGTAGGATCAAGTATGGCAACCCTCACCTCCTCCCTATGCATAAAATGACTAAAATGTGTTTTGAGTGAGAGAGGTGTTTTAATAGGTTGGAGGTGGCCAATGAACTTGGCCACCCTCGGCTAGTAAACTTAAGTTTGAGTTAAGTCACCCATGAAATGTGGAAATGTCAACTCAAAATGAAGTGGTTTCCTCAAAGAGTGGGGTGATAATCACGAGGAGAGAGAAATGATTACAAGTGGGGACAATGGTCCAAAAGAGGAAACTCATGTTAATGCCATGTCACTAGAGCGCTCCAAGATTTTAACCAAAAGAGGATATTATGTGTTGGGATCGACTTCATTTACATCATCACTCATTCCAAAAATAGGTAGAGGAAGGACGAGTTATTGTATCAAACAACCGAGGGTGTCACTGAGGAGTTTCAAACCCTGTTTGAAAGTGATACAGGCAGGCTTGCAAGTGCTACAGGAGGGCCGAGAAGAGATACATGAGGGATTGGGAGGTGAAAAAGGAGTCACAATGGCTCGATATTATTCAAAACATTCTTGCACACCCAAATTTTTTTTGACAAGAAGCAAGTGACACCCTCATTCCTCGTTTCTACATCCATTTTCGTGAGAAGTCTTCTTGAAATTAAGAGCCTGTAATAGTCAACTGATCAGTAGGAGGTATTTTTGAAAATTGTTGTGGTTAAAAGAAGAGAAAAGTAGTTTGGTTGATATCCATTTGAGATCCCTTTTCCCTCACTACTACCAAGAAATTTAACATTGTTTCACCACTAAGACTGTTTGAATCTTTTTGAGTTCCACACCTAAATAGAACCAAGGAGGAATAGTAGAAGAAATGGGGGTAGGATTTAACAGAAGGCAACCCTTATACACCAAGAGAATTCACCAACACCCTCCTGTAGTGGACATCTATAGAAGACACCAATGGTTGGGTTTCTTTGAGTTGCTAAAGGGGTATGATGATGATATTTCTCATGAATTTTCCATGTAATTACATTCTCAAGGGGAAGACAATGCCACTATTGTTATCAGAGGGATGACCATATATCTCAGTCCTGAAACCATAAGCAAAGTGACCACCTTACCTCTAGGAATCAGGTGGAGCAAAGAAGACAAGTGAGTGTCATAGCAAGGAGAAACTTCTTCCTTTCAAAAGAAAAGCTTGTAGAATATAAGAATGGAGTAATAAGAGAAAGTCTACCTTACCCTTTGGATGAGGTAGATTACCATATTGTCAAGTATATATCTTGTGAAGGGAGATTAAGTGTGGTTTATTCCTACCACTTCAGATTGCTCCATGAGCTAAGATTCAAGGCAAAATTACCTCTCCCTTAAAGGCTTCGTGTCCCCCATTTCCTCCTACATTCAATCATGGAGATGAGTCAGATGGTGAGCAAAGTAAAACACCAACAGTTAGCTCACCATGGCCTCATCAAGTTAATAGTGATGGATGCTTTGAGCCACTTGAGGATCCTTGTATTATGGAACAAGTTTGTGGACATGGATAGGGAGACTTTGATAAAAATCCAAGCCATCATACCTAGAGAGACACCAGCCTCTAGCATTGGAGGTAAAGAAGGAAAAACATCGGAAGAAGAAGGAGAAAAAATAGAGGAGGAAGAGGCAACAAGAACAAAAGAGGAGGAGAGAAAAATAGAGTAAAAAGGGGTAGTAGAGATAGAGGAAGGAGAAGAAGAAATTAAAGGAGAAGAGGGGGAGAAGAAAGTATAAGAAATAGTAAGCCTTGAGGATACTTCTCAACCCCAAGGACCAAAATAACAACCACATCAAACAAGTCTATCTCCAGGGGATACTGAATAGGAAGTAGCTGCAACATTAGCTACATTGGGAATTCCTATCAAGCCCAAGAGGAAGTAATCAAGACAAGGTCCCATGTATTTCAGAACTAGGAAGAGCACCAGAATTAGATAAGGGAAACCACAAAATCCTACAAAGGTTCCTATCATTATTGATGAGTCACCAAGTAAAAAGGAATAAACAAGACCCAATGAAGGAAAGATTGGGGAGGTCACTCCTAAAACCAAAACCAAGTCACTTGTAGCATCTGTGAGTAGGCCCACCACTAGGTAGGTCACCTTCAAGAATCCAAGGACACAATATGCCTTTGAGAAATTAGAAAAGGAGAAGCTACAGGAGGATCAAGGTTTGCTATAGGAGAGACAAGGTTTTCTATAGGAGGGGTAGATTTTGCTACAAGAAGAACAAGGGAAGCTACAATAGCGTAAGAAAGAGCTACAAAAAGTAGCCACCACCTTAAAGTCAGTTGGAAAAGACCTACAAGAGATCCAAGAGCCTGACCCACAACCTAGTTTGGGGTACTACTACAAATTTATTGAAGGAGGAAGGATTATCCAGGAAAAATTTACAAACCCACTGTTTTGTGAGCTGGAGCTAGAGAGAGGCAGAATCCACAGGTGGATGCAAATTTCCAAATCCAATAATGTGGAAGATGTGGGCCTCATAGAGGAGAAAGTAATTGAAATGGGTAAGGTGTTAAGTGATTTGAGACCAAGGGAGTCTATTATGGAGACGTTATAGGCAGAAAAAAAAGGTTGAGAGAGAGGTTGTACGAGAAAGAAACACAACTTGCCACCATGGCAAGTCTCTCCATGCAAGCCCTGCAATGCAGGAAGCCATCAAAGTCTTATGATATATTCCTCAAAGAATAGTGACTATCGTTCCAAATAAAAACTCTAGCACAATATGGATCTCTTCCTTTTTAGGACTATAGGTAGTTTATTGAGATTTTCAACCAAACTAATATGGAAGACAAGGAAAAATTAGCTGAATTCTATATGCATAATCTCACTTTTAAAAACCCCTTTTATCTGTATATTGCATTAGTCAGAAAATATGAGAAGATTACAATGTTTTTCTCAAGCCTGAGCAACTTGTGCACTATCTTTATTTCTCTCACAACTTCCTAGAAAATCCTAAGAAAATACTTAACCAATTTTCTGCTTGCCCAAGTCCCTATTTCCTTGCGTTTTTTCCTTGGGAATTAGCTCCTATTAATTAGGGTAATTCCTTAATTGGAATTGCGCAAACCTCATAGGCATTTTCCTAACCGCATGCACCACCTTTACAATTTGGATGATTATACAACTGATAGTACATTGCCCTTGAACTCCAATCTCAGTTGGGTAACTCTCAAATATGACATGCATGAGTTATTTATGAGTGAATCATCAGTTGATTGGTTGAACACATGAAGCAACACCTCACTATCTGACCTCCTACTAGTTGCTCCATTAGTTGGAAAAGTCAGTTAAACTAAATTAATTAATTACAACTCAAAATAAGCTCAACATTGGGTTCCTATAAAGTAGGAGACCCTCAACTCGAATTAACCGAGCCAACTAAGTAAAATTAACTTAGTTAACTCGTACAAGTTGTCTTGTGATGTGGAATTACAATTTTATTTCTAATTTAATTCAAGGGAAAAGTAAATCAAGAATTTTCTTATTGCATTTTCAACACTCCCTCTCAACAAGAAAGGGATTATCAGATACCCTAATCCTGCCTCTATGGAACTCGAATTTTAGTCTTGACAGTGCCTTAGTCAAGATGTCTGCATCCTGTTCCTTTGTAGGAATATACTCCAACAACATGATTATCCTCTGCACAGAATCTCGTAGATGGTGATACGAGATGTTGACATTCTTGGATCAATCATGAAAAACTAGATTGTCAAAGAGTTTGATACAACTCTAATTGTTAGAATAAATCACTATAGGATCCATCTTCTGACCAAATAAACTAACAAGTATCTTCCTCATCCAGATAGCCTCACAAGATGCTTGAATAGCATCCATGTACTCTCATTCTGCCGAACTGAGTGCAACTAATTTATACATTGAGTGCAATAGATATGATTATAATTGTAGTGCTGAAATAATAGCACCTTGCGATGGAAAACATTGATACCATAGCTCCTTTAAAACATATAAAATAAATGCATCGGAAGGGAAAAATCACACAAGCTGCAAGAATACAATGCATTGTTGTAAACATGCTGGTAGGCACGACATATAGAATGAATTGAAAATAAAAGATGATACGTGATGAAAGGAGATTTTGGGGTATACCAATTTCCCCTTTCTTTAGTAAATTTCGATCCTGAGGCCTGTGGGTTATAGCCCACAAACCTATCGGAAGCGTTATTGAGGCATTAAGCCTTTAAAATGGGACCACTCACTCTATTGGAACCACAAGAATACACACGGAAACATGGAAACCCGACCTGAAACATATAAGTCTGGTCTTCAAATATTTTACATCCGCGTTCATAAATATCGGCGGGTCTGCTCTTGGTCCATCTCCTTTCCACTACACTGTCCTTCACATTCCATGATCGCCGATCACCGATCAAATCAGGACCGTCGATCTGCTGCTCGATCCGACGGTTGTCGCTTAGCCTGATCAATCAACTTGCGCGACAATCCTCCACTGTCGATCAACTCCTTTTGATCCGAAAAATGTTAGGGATTTTTGGTGGACAAGTGGCACGGGGATTAACTGCTCGAAAAATCAGTTTCCTCTCTCCTCCTCACTGCTACGTGTTGCTCGATAAGTGGAATCGGGTGCTCACACTTCAATACCACATACCACTTTTCGCTTGCCTGAAATACAACTTTGTCTTCGAGAAACCACCTCTTCGCTGGTTATCGTTCGCACTCTTCCACCATGCGATGAACGTTGATCTAATCGATTGATGGTTCTCATTCTTTGTCGCCTACGGCATTGATCTTCTACTTATTGATGGATTTACGCTAAAACTCAAATTTCTATGCCATACTATGCCTTCACACAGAACACTCATATATAACAATATTTCGTTGGATCGCCATCGATCCTACAGTGATCGATGGTCGCTCAACAATCTTGCAACACAGGATTTAACTCATTTATGAAATACACACACAGGGGTACAATATCAACACTGAAACACACTTTTATATTATACATCTACAGGCTTCTATTACAGCCTAAGGCATTTCAGCCTTAGGAACAGTTCTCCTTCGATTACATTTTGATCACTCTGTTCTCACAAATTTCTATTTGTCACTCTGTATTCCTCTCCCTGTTTGTCTCACTATATATGTATAAAACACGCAGGTTCATCGTTACAAAAATATTGGATCGGATCACTGAAAGGATTTGATCAATCCTATCCTTGATTTCCTCTCACAAATCACTCAACAATGCATACATGGTAGATAATTATAAATGACAAGTCTTCTAGAGACTCTATTAATTCCATCAAATTAGCGCTATTTTAAAGAAATTTTCCCTGGTTTACTCTGATGGTCCATGTCTCCTCCTTCTCTGCTTTAAAATTTTCATTTTGATTAAGGGGGGTCAGATGCTCCTGCATCAGACTCCTGAGGCACAAAAATTTATGACCTCCTAGTCATATGCTTCTCCTTGTCCTTAGCAATTCTACCCACTTCTCAGTAGAACTGCCTTCATGATCTTGTGTGAGATGCAACCAACATCTGCAGTAACAGTCTTCCTATTCTACATGATACCTCACCAAGCTTTCTCCTTTGAGCTTTAGTCTTTTGGCATCCTTCTGGTTCTCTTCTTTGGAACCAATTGAGCACTCCTCGCTCTAGGTTGCTGCAAGTCTTCTCGTAGGAAAACTTTCCCTTAACCTTTCCCTTTCCCTGCTCTGATACCAAATGATGAAAGGAGATTTTGGGGTATACCAATTTCCCCTTTCTTTAGTAAATTTCGATCCTGAGGCCTGTGGGTTATAGCCCACAAACCTATCGGAAGTGTTATTGAGGCCTTAAGCCTTTAAACCGGGACCACTCACTCTATCGGAACCACAGGAATACACATGGAAACATGGAAAGCTGACCCGAAACACATAAGGCCGAACTTCAAATATTTTACACCCACGTTCATAAATATCGGTGACTCCGCTCTTGGTCCATCTCCTTTCCACTGCACCATCCTTCACATTCCCCGATCGCCGATCACCGATCAGATCAGGACCATTGATCTGCCGCTTGATCCGACGGTTGTCGCTTAGCCTGATCAATCAACTTGCACAACAATCCTCCACCATTGATCAACTCCTTTTGATCTAACGACTGTTAGGGATTTGGGGTGGACAATTAGCACGGTGATTAACCGCCCGAAAAAGCGGTTTCCTCTCTCCTCCTCGCTGCTACGTGTCGCTCGATAAGTGGAATCGGGTGCTCACCCTTTAATACCACTTACCACTTTTCGCTTGCTTGAAATACCACTTTGTCTTCGAGAAACCACCTCTTCGTTGGTTATCTTCCACGCTCTTCCACCATGCGATGATCGTTGATCTAATCGATTGATGGTTCTCGTTCTTTGTCACCTACGCCGTTGATCTTTTGCTTATTGATGGATTTACGCTAAAACCCAAATTTCTCTGCCATACTCTGCCTTCACACAGAACACTCATATATAACAATATTTCGTTGGATTGCCATCGATCCTACAATGATCGATGGTCGATCAACAATCTCGCAACACAGGATTTTAACTCATTTATGAAATACACATGCAGACGTACAATATCAACACTGAAACACACTTTTATATTATACATCTACATGCTTCTATTATAGCCTAAGGCATTTCAGCCTTAGGAACAATTCCCCTTCGATTACATTTTGATCACTCTGTTCTCACAAATTTCTATCTTTCACTCTGTATTCCTCTCCCTATTTGTCTCACGATATATATATATAGAACACGCAGGTTCATCGTCACAGAAATATTTGATCGGATCACTGAAAGGATCCGATCAATCCTCTCCTTGATTTCCTCTCACAAATCACTCAACAATGCATACATGGCAGATAATTACAAATGACAAGTCTTCTAGAGACTTTATTAATTCCATCAAATTAGCTCTATTTTAAAGAAATTTTCCCTGGTTTACTCGGATGGTCCACATCTCCTCCTTCTCCGCTTTAAAATTTTCATTTTGACTAAGAGGGGTCAGATGCTCCTGCATCAATACGTTACAATGTGATGGGAGACAACATAAGATAATACGTTGCATGGAAAAAACAAATGCATTCTAAGCTTTTTACAACACTGCCATAAGAACATTTCAAACACTTTTTTGGAAGGGATATGTAAATGAAGATTTTAAATCATATGTTGGACCTATGAAAAGGGAAATCAATCCCTTCTTTGAAGCAAAAGATACTACATCAATAAAAATATAAGGGAAGTGGGTAAGGTGTTAAGTGATTTGAGACCAGGGGAGTCTATTATGGAGTAACTATAGGTAGAAACAAAAGGTTGAGAGAGAGGTTGTAGGAGAAAGAAACACAACTTTCCACCATGGAAAGTCTCTCCATGGAAGTCCTGCAATGCAGGAAGCCATCAAAGTCTTATGATATATTCCTCAAAGAATAGTGACTATCGTTCCAAATAAAAACTCTAGCACAATATGGATCTCTTCCTTTTCAGGACTATAGGTAGTTTTGAGTTTTTCAACCAAACTAATATGGAAGACAAGGAAAAATTAGTTGAAGTCTATATGCATAATCTCACTTTTAAAAACCCCTTCTATATGTATATCGCATTAGTCAGACACTATGAGAAGATTACAATGTTTTTCTCAAGCCCGAGCAACCTCTGCACTATCTTTATTTCTCTCATAGCTTCCTAGAAAATCCTAAGAAAATACTTAATTGGAATTGCGCAAACCTCATAGGCATTTGCCTAACCGCATGCACCACCTGTACAATTTGGATGATTATACAACTGATAATACATTGCCCTTGAACTCCAATCTCAACTGGGTAACTCTTAGATCCGACATGCATGAGTTATTTATGAGTGAATCATCAATTAATTGGTTGAACACATGAAGCAACACCTCACTATCTGACCTCCTACTAATTGCTCCATTTGTTGGAAAAGTCAGTTAAACTAAATTAATTAATTACAACTCAAAATAAACTCAACATTGGGTTCCTATAAAGTAGGAGACCCTCAAATCGAATTAACCGAGCCAACTAAGTAAAATTAACTTAGTTAACTCGTACAAGTTGTCTTGTGATGTGGAATTACAATTTTATTCTTAATTTAATTCAAGGGAAAATTAAATCAAGAATTTTCTTGTTGCATTTTCAACACTCCCTCTCAACAAGAAAGGGATTATCAGATACCCTAATCCTGCCTCTATGGAACTCGAATTTTCATCTTGACAGTGCCTTAGTCAAGATGTCTGCATCCTATTCCTTTGTAGTAATATACTCCAGCAACATGATTCTCCTCTGCACACAATCTCGTAGATGATGATACCGGATGTCGATATGCTTGGATCAATCATGAAAAACTAGATTGTCAAGGAGTTTGATACAACTTTGATTGTCACAATAAAACACTATAGGATCCATCTTCTAACCAAATAACTCAACAAGTATCTTCCTCATCCAGATAGCCTCACAAGATGCTTGACTAGCATCCATGTACTCTCCTTCTGCCGAACTAAGTGCAACTGATTTATACATTGAGTGCAATAGATATGATTATAATTGTAGTGCTGAAATAATAGCACCTTGCGATGGAAAACATTGATACCATAGCTCCTTTAAACCATATAAAATAAATGTATTGAAAGGGAAAAATCACACAAGCTGCAAGAATACAATGCATTATTGCAAACACGTTGGTAGGCATGACATATAGAATGAATTGAAAATAAAAGATGATACGTTATAGTGTGATGGGAGGCAACACAAGATAATACGTTGCATGGAACAAACAAATGCATTCTTAAAGCACTGCCATAAGAATATTTCAAACACTTTTTTGGAAGGGATATGTAAATGAATATTTTAAATCATATGTTGGACCTATGCAAAGGGAAAACAATCTCTTCTTTGAAGCAAAAGATAATACATCAATAACAATATAAGGGAAATTATATCAAATGCTTTTCAGGAGAATATAGTAAATGCATTTCATAAGAGTTAATAGATATCACAAAAAAATGCATTGGAGTAATAAGCAGTAACTGTGATAAAATACAACAAGATATCTGAGAAAATGGGTTGCAAGGGCTATTGTATTGCATTAGATGGCAAAAGACACAATGACATTCTAAATTAATTGAATTAATGAACTAGCTCGACATCAAGAAAAAATCATCTTAGGGTTGTGAACTCCCACTAATCTCACAACATTCATTGATCATTTTATTTAATGACAATGGTTTCATATTTTTTCAAGACAAAGAGTTTTCATGTTGCATCCTATGTATTAGTTTTATGTTTTCAAGATTGGAATTTCGGAGTTGGTTCTGGCCATTCACATCTAAACACTTCATGAACACATAATCTAAATCAATGGCAACCGTTAGATAATGAACTCAACACCAAGGTCATACCATGGTTTAATCAAGACATTAAAGGATTTCTCTCAATCACAATGACTCTCCTACATGCTATCATCTCAAAGTTTGTGGCACTTATCTTGTAATATTTTACATATTATCTTGTCATAAAATATTGAGATCATGCATAAATCCATATGATTGTAAAAGTTATTTGGAAGTTCAAGAGTCATGGGAGTAGGTGAAAGGTAATGGTAGGTGAACAACCACCTTGTTTTTATAAATATAGCCTCACTCCTCATTTGTAATGGGGCTTTTAGCACTTGGTCTTGGCTAGCTTTAGATAGTTGTTTTGGTGCTTAAGGAGCTAAAGGCACTAAGCTCTTGGAAGCTAGTAGGGGGCCCTTGTGGTGAGGCATGGGTTTTGTTTTGGAAGATGGTTTGAGTAGCCCAGGTTTTACTATTAGGATTTGATGGACATTTTGAGTAGGTAATTAAATTTGCAACATGAATAATGAGAAGTTCTTCACTTTCGACATTGGTTCACGTGCATCTCCATAGTGGTTATATTGTTTGTCTGATATTTCCATTATGTTCTATGTGTGATTTCATGTGGGCAATATATTAATGAACTAATTCGTGGCTTATGGCATGCATGTTTTCTTTGAATATTTTCTTTCTTATTTCATGCTATACCAATAACTTATTGTGAACTGATTTACAATTAACTTCTGGCACTTCCTATTCTTGTACGTCTGAGATAGTTTTGGCTCACTAACCCTTCTTGAGGCATGCTTATTATTATTTTTCTATTACATTCTTGTATTCCATTATGCAGGTTATCAATCGTGAGCTAATCTCATCCCCCTTCTCCAGGCATTTTTTTTCCCTTTTCTCTAACATCTCCACATCATATAGCCAGGAGGAAAAAATCACACGATGGTATTTGGGCCCAAATATCGGATGGGGCTCCTATCCTAAATGATGTGAGGTTTACTTGGGACTTCACACTTAGGAGACCCCTAATTGTTGGCGGTACATTTTCCCCTCTTAGTAGTCTGAAACACTGATGAAAATGTCTCCATGTCGAAGAGCACGTTGAGAGATTTCCAATGCCAATTGAACACGATCAAATAGACATTGTATGAGAAAGGAATGGTCTTATGAAGTTTTGTATAAACAAGTGAAAAGATGTGCATGTCTTTACACGTGGCTATACGTATGATGATGCGGCGATACAAATTTTGACATGGCATGATGAATGGATTGTATGGACGTTAATGTGACATGTTGATTAACTTATACATATGCCCACATGGCACTATTGACTTAGCAGAGTTGTGACATGGCAAATGATTTGGTGGGCTGATCCATGGTCCAAGTTATTAACATGAACATATATGCTAACTTGATGAGCGTCTACAACTGTGGAACTATGTTTAGCCAAGGATGTAAATGAAATCTCCTAAACCAATAATTTTCTTATGAATCATTAGAGGGCACATTTATTTTAGAAACATTTGTTTCATGTACTATAACTGCATTTTATCAAGCTTCTCTTTAACATATGCACTTGATGATTTTTAAAAACTTGTTGTCTCCCCAACCAACCTAGTTTCTATAGAGCCGAATATGGGATCCAAAATAGATAGATGTTATCCATTGCCAAACCTTTCCATTTTATTGGGAAAAAACTTATCAAGTTCTTTGTCAATCTTTTCCTCAGAAGAAAGTAGTATTTGCTCCAAATTTTTAGTACCATAAGTAAATGCACTGCGTATGCAGTAGAAATTCCCTTTGCCCACACTATGGCATGGATTGCTATTTTCTCGCAATGGATCAATTTTATTCAAATTATTTAAGGTAAATGATCAATTTTGATTATCATGACCCTTGAGAGGAAGGGAAAATTGATCAGTGTGCTCCTTCAAGAATTTCATGATAAGAAACAAATCACCTCCATCTGTTTTAGGTGGTTCATTATTATTTTAAGGAGAGATGGCTACAGGGCCTTGTAAACCGAGACAATATTTATCCTAGTGAAACTTGCTCAAATAATCCAGAAAGATGTATAAAACCTCCAATGGAACATGCAATCATGCATGAAAAAGATGGAATATATATAGAACCAAAGTTTCCAAAGAATATGTAGAAAGAAGGCCATGGTGTGCACCAAGTATTCAACTTTCATAATAACACCATACTTTAACCAGTATAATACTACGCTTGAATAAATGGTCTTTTCCAATCAACCATTTGACCTTCCCAAGGAAGCAAAGTGTACACAAACCACCAAGTTGATTAAAGGAGATATCTACTACAATATTCTCAAATAGGCATTTCGTAAGTTTGGATAAAACATGGATGTACTGAACTTGTGTCACCCTAAATTCAGCAAGCTTGTTGTGCTCTTCTCCTTCAAGGACACCACACACATCATTTTCCCATTTATCCTCAATGTTTTGAAAATTGTTGATTGTGGTTAAGTCAACATCACCATTAGGAAGATGTGTTTTTAGCGGTAATGAGCCAAATACAAAAACCTTCATGCTCGGATGAGACCAAACTTGATAACACTTTCTGTGAATAAGGATGTTCCCTTGCTTTCTTAATGCTGGCTATGAATTCATTAGTACTAATATAACCTTCCTACCACTATAATAAGCTTCCATTATATCCAATAGTTGAGAAATCCAGAGCAAATTCGTGTGGGCAGAAAGTTGGAAAATGAACAATATCTGTGCTTTCTTCTAGAAGCTGTAGGATAACAAAATATTCATACAACAACTTCACCACCTATTAATCCCGTAGTGTGGACTGCTCAAGATGAACAAAATTTTCACGATGATTTCCAATATATACTAGCAGAATCTTCCTCCAAGTCTTGGCTGCAATTATTACCTATGACATAACTCCCTTAAACTCTATTTATGATAATGAAACCTCCATCTTCAAAATCTAGTGAAGGTGGCCTCTTGTAAATTTCTTGTAGTTGCAATAAGTGCTCCCTTCTTGTTATGGCTCACTTTTCAATGACAAATGGTGTTTTAAAAAATATCTTAAACTTTCCCCAAATGACAACAAATGAATATGCAATAACTACTCAACTAGTTCCAACTCTTTGGTTTCTTTTATCGCTCCACTGCTTGGATATCTTCTTTGGATTGGTCACCATTATTGGAAAGTAGTGGTACACTTCACCTTATTGTCCATTTTCTTCCTCAAGGTAGCCTCAACCCGTTCTCCATAATAATCCATTCTCAAGGAACACTAAGGTCTGGTATCTCAAATTGAACACACACATTAGTGAATCTTACATGGATTCTTAGCAGGAAGGTTTCTCTTTTCTTTTGGGTATATAATGAATGAAATTTTCTCATTTGCTTAAAATACTCTTTTAGTTCACAACCATCATCTTCCCTTTATCCTTTCCTCATGCCACTGAGCAACCTTGGCACTTCATCGTGTTTCCGTTTCTTCTTTGCTCCTACAATTTCAAAATTGCTATTTGCACTTGAACACTCATATAAAAATAATTTTTTTAAATAAAAGAAGGGTATATTAGCATAAATTCATCATTCATACTTGCAAGATGGGTGAAACAATAATGAATATAGTGGAGACAAATGAAGAGAAGTTAATCCATGTGATACCAAAACCATAGAAAGGCAAAAGATTATTGAAAGTTGCTTGACTACCTCATCTATAAACGATAATGAATTTATGTAAGATGAGGTCCACGATCGATCATTCTTCTATATAGCTATGCATACTACTCCTCATCCTTGCCCTCATCTGAGCTTGGAGTTTTTTTCACATGGCTCAGTACTACTAAAAACACATCTTTCTGATGGTGATGTTGACTTAACCACGATCAACAATATTCAAAATATTGAGGATAAATGGGAAAATGATGTGCATGTTGTCCTTGAAGGAGAAGAGCATAATAAGCATGCCAAATTTAGGGTGAAAGAAGTTCAGAACATCCATGTTGAGGTCAAACTTGTGAAATACGTAGTTGAGAATATTGTAGTAGATATCTCCTTTAATCAACTTGGTGGTTTGTGTACACTTTTTCCTTGAGAATGTCCATCAGTTGATTGGAGAAGCTCATTTATTCAAGCGTAGTATTATAATGGTTGAAGCATGGTGTTATTATGGAAATTGAATTCTTGGTGCACGCCATGGTGGTATTTCTACATATGCTTTGGAAGGTTTGGTCCTGTATATATTCCATATTTTTCATGCATCACTTGGTCTATTGGAGGTTTTTTATAGGTTTCTGGATTATTTCAGCAAGTTTGATTGGGATAATTATTGTTTCATTTTGCAGGGCTGTGTAGCCATTTATCCTGATAATATTACTAAATCACTTGAAGCAAATGGAGGTGACCAGTTGCTTAGCAATAAATTCTTGAACGAGTGCATTGATTATTTTTCTTTTCCTCACAAGGTGCTTGATAATAAAAATAAATCATTGTCCTTAAATAATTTGAATATAATTGATCCGTTGTGAGAAAATAATAATCCAGGCCATAGTGTGAGCAGAGGGAATTTCTATCACATACACAATGCATTTAGTTATGGTGCTAAAAAGATGGGGCAAATATTACTTTTTTTTGAGGAAAGGATTGTTGAAGAGTTGGATAAGATTTTTCTGAAAACAATGGAAAGGCATGGCAATGGACATTGTCAAAATGTTTCAGATTCTGTATTCTTCTCTTTGGAAAGTAGGCCAGTTGGGGAAACAACAGGCTTTAAGAAATCATCAAACTCAAATTTTAAAGACAATTTCGATAAAATGCAGTTGTATTCCCAGAAAAAAATGTCGCTAAAAGAAGTGTGCCCTATACTGATTCATATGAAAACTATCCACTTAATAAGATTTTATTTACATCCTCGGCTAAACATAGTGCCACAACTGTAAAAGCTCATCAGGCTAGCATATTTGTTCAGATTAATAGCTTGGACCATGGATATAAACATGCAAGTTGTGTTTTTGACATGGCTGCCTACCAAATTCATTTGGTGGGAAAATAAACAGAATAGAGAACCAAGTGTCCTACTTCCTCTAACATGCCTCCCAACTATTCAAAGCGATACAATAGTTGTCTGATTACACATCATGTGGGTAGAAATTCCATTACTCTAACTTGTAATCCATTGCTAGTAATAGTTGTAAACATGCCCAAAATACACTTGAGCCTCAAAATAAAGAATGAGAGACGAGATCCTTTGTGGACATGCTTCCATGGTGAATGAGGGATGAGATCAAACTCCAACCAACCAACAAAATTATGGCCAAACAAGTGTTTTATTGTTAGGAATAGGATAACAACTTTCGAAAGTATGTTGCAATCTGTAATGTTTCCAAACTATTTGAAGATCCTTCCTAGGTCTTGCCAACTCATTAGCATTGAACCTTTAACATATAAACGAAATCAAATGGTGTTCAAACCATGATTTAGTATTAAGTAATCTAGGAAGTTACCACAAAAAAATAATATGTTTCATCATATTATAAAGGAAATAATTGAACCATAATTCACAAGATTGATGAACCAAATTCATAAATAGGTAAGGATGCAAAGGGGTAAAGAAGGATGAAAATAAGGGTTTTATAGGTTCAAATAATACCATTTAGGGAGCATGATGATAAATGTGCCCAAGTATCCATAATTTTTCCAAACCATGTTTCCAATTGATCAATATGTTTGTTTGAAGTTTGCTTTTCCATGGGCCAAGGCATTTGTCTATCAAATTCCTTGCCAAGGCAACCCCAAAACGTGTCTTACCTATTTTCAAGTGTGTCCAAGGTCATGGTGGTGTGCCTTGTTGGTATCTCAATCAACTCCTTTTTCCGAAATGGTCATCTGCATTGGTTTGACAAAAGTTTCTCGATGCCACTCTAGGTGAGGGTATTACACCACCCTTAAACAAGAAACTGAAACATATATAAAATCTTGTGCATAGGTTGCTTTTGGAAGGGATATCCCCTACCCTCCCATGATTTGGGTTGAAATAATGCAGGTCAAGCTCATTGAGGAGCACACTAGGCAAGCATTGTTGTTGAACCTTAATGTAGGGGCTTTCCCATACTTTCTCCATCCCTGAATCCCTTGTAGGTTGGAGGCATGCTCCTTTAGAATACCATTGAAATCCATGATATTATACTTGAGAGGGATTTTATTGGTTTTGACACCACTATTTTTCTTTGACTTAGGTCCATAGGTGATTACCTTCAAGCCCTTAGGGCCAAGGGGAGATTGTTCTATTTTATGAGTAAGATTTTTCTATACGAATATATTATTAGGTGATAGGTTATAGTGCTCAAATTATCTATTGGAGTAATTTCTAATAACACAATGGGTAGGAAAATGGGTAGTCATTAGAGATTCTCTAAATCTTGGGTAGGATTTTTCACTCAGATTCTCCAAATGATGGGCTAGTTGGGAGAAGAGACCAAGCATAGGTATTTTAGTAAGACATTGGAATGAAAATGGAGAACTTTGGTCATGATTTATGAAATTCTTGGTTTTTTGGATATCCTAATTCTCATTAATACCCATTCCAACCTTGTTTGGAAAATCCTAAGCATGGTAGGTTACCTTTGGTTTTCATCAACAAGCAGGTGACTAGGTGCTCAAGGGGTGTTAAAGTCCAAGTGTGTTAGCATATTTTTTTAGAGAATCCCTTTAGGGAAGTGTTTCTGTGTTTGATTTAGTTGGTTTTTCCATCTTTTCTATGGATTTGGATTAATTCCTAACCATTTTCCCTAGAGCCCTTCTCCCTAGAGACATCTACATTGTTGTTCACAATTGTTTTGCAACTTTATCTTAGTGTGCTACATTCATCTAGCTTCATTGATTCAACCTTAATAGTGATTCAATGGGGGAACCCTACTTGGATTTGTATTGTGACATCACTTGATGTTAAATGTTTATGAATGGGAAGGTCATCCTCTTGCATGAGTTTAATGTGTGCACCAAAGATCTCCATTTCCTCTACAAAATTATTTAGTTCTATATTTAGAAGATAGAAGTTGCTTTAGTGGGGCTTCAACAATTGTTAGATGATGCTTTGGGGCCTATTTTATCTTATGGAAGGCATCTCTTGTGGCTCAAATAATCTCATGAATTATTGATGTTGATCTTGATTGGGTTTTTTGCTTCATGGATTCTTTCTATTTCACGTGATTCTTCCATGGTGGTGGAGACAATGTGGTGTATTTTGTCATGTCTAGTTATGATCTAGGTGGATGTTTACAATACAAAAAAATTGATGGTCTCTATTGATGGGGGAAAATGTCTATCCAATAGTTAGGGGGTCTCCTTGGTGTGAATTCCCAATTATACCTCAGATTGTTTGGGATAGGAGCCCAATATGGTATGTGGGCCTGGTTACCACCATGTGATAAAATACATAACGAAATACAAGAATGTAACATCAAAACAATAAGAAGTATGCCTCAAGAAGGGTTAGTGAACTAGAATCATCTAAGACATACATAAATAGGAAAGTGCCATAAGTTAATTAAAAATAAGTTCACAATAAGTTAACGAGATAACGTGAAATAAGAAAGAAAAAATTGAAAGCAAACATGCAAGCCATAAGCCATGAATTATATCATTAACATATCATCCACGTGAAAGCACACATACCACACAATGGAAATACTGGATGACCAATACAACCACTATGGAGATGCACGAGAACCAATGCCAAAAGTGAAGAAATTCTCATTATTCGTGGTGCAATTTCAATTACATATTCAACAAGACCATCAAATCCTAGTAATGGAAAATGGGTTGCTTGAACCATCTTCTAAAACAAAACCCTAGACTCACCACAAATCACCCTACTAGCTACCAAGAGTTAATTTCCTTTAGCTCCTTAAGCACCAAAACAACTATCTAAGGCTAGCCTATCTCAAGTACTAAAATCCACTTTACAAATGAGGCATGAGGGTATATTTATAAAAATAAGGTGACTGTTCACCTACCATGACTTTTCGCCTATTGAAGGTGTAACTAGGTTCAATCTTCATAATGAATATTTATCATTATGATTTTGTAAAAGTGTCAAAATAAAATTATTTAATTTAAAAGAAAATTGAATTTTTAGTGTCCAAGTTGACCCTCCATTTGTTAAGTTGGCCTGCCCAAGTGTCGTGTCCTTTTGCATGGATAAACAAATATATATCGGCAATATTACTCCATCATTTTGGAAAACCAATTCAAAGCATCTATGGAAGAAGAATTTAATTGTATGAGGAAGGATATGACATGGTTCTGAGGAAAAATAAGATGAGTTTTTGAGGTAGGATATGATAGAATATGATGAGTTTTTCTTGAGACATACATTTTGTTATCAATGAGTTTCCTTGAAGTACATCTTCTATGGTTAAGTAAGTGATCAACTAATTTCTCCAAGGCACATATTCTATGGTCAAGCAAGTCATCCATGACATTGTATTATATGGTTTTCAATCTATTTGTTGCATCATATATTTTTGGAAACTGAGTTACATATGGCACTACTTATGGAAAGACATGTGGCAGATTTCATGTGGAGAGTTGATTGGAGGAGGGTTGAATTGGCACTTGGGTAATATGTTTGTGACTTGGATATCTCTTGTTTACAAAAATTCTATAAGGAAAGGATTGCTGGGGTTTCCCCTTTTGAGTTTTTCCTTAGCCGTTGGCCTAATTTATGGTGTTCTTTGTTTTTTATGCATTGTATTTGTATAATTTATTGACCTAATGAATGCACCACTGAGCCATTTCTCCTGATAATATTACTGAACCACTTGAAGCAAATGGAGGTGACCGGTTGCTTAGCAATAAATTCTTGAATGAGTGCACTGATTAGTTTTCTTTTCCTCACAAGGTGCTTGATAATCAAAATAAATCACCATCCTTAAATAATTTGAATATAATTGATCCGTTGTGAGAAAATAATAATCTAGGCCATAGTGTGAGCAAAGGGAATTTCTATCACATACATAATGCATTTAGTTATGGTGCTAAAAAATGGGGCAAACATTACTTTCTTTTGAGGAAAAGACTGCTGAAGAGTTGGATAAGATTTTTTTGAAAACAATGGAAAGGCATGGCAATGGAAATTGTCCAAATGTTTCAGATTTTGTATTCTTCTCTCTGGAAAGTAGGCTAGTTGGGGAAACAACAGGCTTTAAGCAATCATCAAACTCAAATTTTAAAGACAATTTCGATAAAATAAAGTTGTATTCCAGGAAACAAATGTCGCCAAAAGAAATGTGTCCTATACTGATTCATATGAAAACTATTCGCTTAATAAGATTTTATTTACATCCTTGGTTAAACATAGTGCCATAGCTGTAAAATCTCATCAATCTAGCATATTTGTTCAGATAAATAACTTGGATCATGGATATAAACATGCAAGTTGTGTTTTCGACATGACTGCCTACCAAATTCTTTTGGTGGGAAACTAAACAGAATAGGGAACGAAGTGTCCTACTTCCTCTAACATGCCTCCCAATTATTCAAAACGAAACAATAGTGGCATGCTTACAAAAGGAAATCCTGTCTTTGACAATCAATTAGAAGGGGATGTAAAAGATCTTGCTAGTATCCATTCCGGTAATGATGTTTATAATTTCAAGTCACCTCATGGTTTACCTGAGAAAAGAAAAATGGAAAATAGACGTGAGTTAAGGTCTTCAAGACTTTCCAAAAGAAAATATTTTATAAGTTCAATGCCTGGAAGATCAAAACTATGCTCATCATTGATAGGTGAGACGAGGATCACATTTCAAGTAAATTTGAGAGGTGAACATATGAGAAATCGAAAAATTCATGAAGCAATTGTCACTTCTTCCACAAACTCTTCAAATTTCTATCAATCTGATGACTGCAAATCTGAGAGACACCTTGAACAATTGTCTATCACTAATGCTGCTTCTATTTAACATGGAAGCATAACTGCAAAAACCAAGATGCATGATGCAAACCATATTACTAAGAGATATTATAGATTCATAAGCTGAAGATCATAAATTTTTCATCAGTACCACTCAAAGGGATTCATCTCAACTTTCATATGCTACTGAGTCTGACACTTTTTCCATTCATGCCTTTAGGATTGAATAACAATTCTTATGTGGGTTTATAGAGAACTACTTTTTAAGCAAATGTGAATATTTTCTAGCGGACAATTGTCTTCTTGTTTTGCAGTTGATCTCAATAACCGATGAAAGATATAATAGGTATACAATAAGATCTAACTTCGTCAAAGAATATATATTCCTTGGGTGGTGCTTTCCTTCATTGAGAAGAACTAGATCAGCCATGGCATCAACCTCTAGACTGGGATCTACAAATGTGAAGTCCCTTGCCATTTAGTCTTGAAATATTCAAGGTTAAAAGACCCAACCAAAATGAAAACGGGTAGCACATTTATGAAAGATGCATGTCGAACTATGTGATATTGGGATATGCACAAGTTGCAAGTTACATCTAGAGATTCCGTCGAAGCTAAGAATTATGTGATTAGGGTTATCTCTCTTTTAATGCTTGTACCGCTTATTGCAAAATTATTTCTCATATGAAAGTGTGATTTGCACTAGAATTGAGAATTGTGACTGACATGAGGCCACAATTCGCACACCTAGTATCCATTGCTAGCTATATAATTTTTTGAGTGACAATAAGAGTAAAGGATGTGATATTCCTTCTAGACCAGGCTTGTAACTTAACCCTGCTCATCCTTATTAAGGTTTCAAATCACATTTTCAACCCCTAGAAGTAGAGCTGGAAGATGCTACCAACTTTGCCAAAAGTATTTGTGGCCAGTTCTGCATTTCTATCAAATTGTAGACCTCGCTTGAAGTTTTCAATATGTTTACCATTTGAAAGAGTGACTTACAATGGATCTCCAAACTTCAACTTGACTTGTAACAATATAAGGGAAATTCTATCAAATGCTTTGCGGGAGAGTATAGTAAATGCGTTTCATAAGAGTTAAAGAGATATCACAAAACAATGCATTGGAGTAACAAGCAATAACTGTGATATTTCAACTACCACGTTAGATTGATAACACAATTTCTAAGTTGAGTAGATTACTAGGTGTTGCATTGCAGAGAAATTGAACAAGCATTGCATTGGATACAATGCAAAGCATGGGATAAATTACAACAAGATCTATGATGAAATGGGTTACAAAGGCTATTGTATTTCATTGCATGGAAAAAGACACAATGGAATTCTAAATTAATCCAATTAACGAACCAACTTGACATCAAGATAAAATCATCTTAGGGTTGTGAAATCCCACTGATCTCACAACATTTATTGATCATTTTATTTAATGATAATGGTTTCATATTTTTTCATTACAAATAGTTTTTATGTCGCATCCTAAGTATCAGTTGTATGTTTGCAGGATTGGAATTTTGGAGTTGGTGTTGGTCATTCACATCTAAACACTTCATGAACACATGATCTAAATCAGTGGAAACAGTTAGATAATCAACTCAACACCAAGGTCATCCCATGGTTTAAACAAGACATCAAAGGGTTTCTCTCAATCACAATGACTCTCCTATATGCGGCCACCTCAAAGCTTGTGGCACTTCTCTTGTAATATTTTACATATTATCTTCTCATGTCCCTAATTTTTGGCAGTACATTTTCCCCTATTAGCATTCTGAAACACCGATGAAAATGTCTCCATGTCAAAGAGCACATTGAGAGCTTTCCAGTGCCAATTGGACAGGGTCAAATGGAAATTGTACGAGAAAGGAATGGTCTAATGAAATTTTGTATAAACAAGCAAAAATATGCACAGGTCTTAACACGTGGTTGTACATATGATGATGTGGTAGACAGATTCTGACATGGCATGATGAATGGATTATATGGATGTTAATGTGGCATGTTGATTAGATTATACAGATTCTCACATGGCACTACTAACCTGGCATAGTTGATGACATGGAAAATGATTTGTTGGGTCGATTATGTATATGTGACATGGCCTAATAAGGAATTATCACATGGCAACCTCAAGTTGGCTATGAGGGTTGGACATATGGTTGTCGAAAAACTCGCTGGGTCTCCTCTTTCTTCCTTTTTGGCTGAAAAGTAATCCAATAGTGAGCTTAGTTATTTGAGAATGTCGATATTGAAATTATATAATAAATTCCCAATCTCGGCTCACGTAATTCCTTTATTAGATACCTTAGTTACTCTTGCGATTGCATCCCTAGGTCCTTACTTGATTTGGTCTTACCTTTAGAATATTGCCTACATAGTTCACAAATTTCATCATAAGTTAATTAGGAAATATTCCCACCCTCTACAAGATTTACAATTTCTATGCAATCATCTCTGATTCCCTATAGGACAATAATGCACAAGGTTTTAGGATCTGATATGTTTTCTTTATTTCTTTTTATATTATATTGAAACCTTTCGACATAATATTATGGGATTTCCTCATCCTTTTGTGTCATCTTGAAGATTTCTTCTATGATATCCTAGAATTTCTTTAAGAAAGTATTCCTCATTTCTTACCAAGTCTTAATATAATTTCCGGCAAGCCCCATAAACCACCAAAGTGTTGCTTCCTTTAGGGTGGCGAGAAATAGCTTTAATTTTTGGGCATCAAAGGAGTAATCATAGCTTCAATAGAGGACATCAAATTCAAGTAGGAACATATTTGGATTTTCACTATCCAACACACAAAAATTACGTAGGGTAGAGGGTGGAGTGTTTTTCATTTGGACCAATCCATCAGGGTCTTGGATAGGAAACTTGAATGTGATTTGCTCCTTTTGAATCCTCCTTTCCACTTCTTCCCTCATGTTGGGAAATGGATCTCTCCAAAATTTAGTATTGTAATCTTATTGAGGGACTAGATTGTTTAAAAATATTTCCTTGATTATCCTCATCCTAACCTTCAGAATGGGGAGGGTCTGGACTGGGGGTGGGGGGGGGGGGGTTTGTGAAGATGTTAATTATGGGTTCTCCCCTAAGAGGGTCTCCTATATTATTAGATGCTATTAGTTTGATTTTAGGGTTCTTTGGGGGTTACCTCTTCTTTTTGCTATGCTTGCTGGTATTTTAGTGTTGGAATTCAATCCTTTTGCACCACGAGAGGGACCTTGATGGTTTTTAGTCCCTCGATTCAGGCATTCTAAAATATCCTAAAATGTAAAAACCTGAAGGAAAATAAGTATCTAGTATAAAACAAGTAATCCTAATATCTTTTAGTGTATTCGCAACAGTGATGCCAAAAATGTCAAGCCTAGGTTATGGGTTTATTCTAATGTTAGGGATACTCTGTCATTTAGTCATCAACCTAGACACTTACATTGTATGCACATGATATAAGTATTTGTATTAATTGATGGAATGGAACCGATTCTAGTTTCAAACTTCCCTACCATAAGTAATTGAAACTACATAAAATGAAATAAGTTGCAAGACTCAAACATAATTTGGGTTCTAAGTTTTGAGACTAGTCAATGGTTCTCGGATTCAAATGTATAATATTGAGGATTACATATGACAACCCAACTCTAAAAATAAGCTTAAAACCTTCTACATGAAAGATAGGAATCTTACTATAGATAAACCTCATTGCTACTACTACAATTGAAAATCAAACTGGAAAACATCATAGAACTCTTTTTATGCAGCAAAGATCAAACAACATTATAGATAATTCTATAGGGCTAATTGATATATCAATAGCTAGGAATAAAAAGATAAATAACATCTACAATCATACACATCAACATAATAACAACGAGACAACATATTAACATACATATAACTAGAAACGTAGCTCCTTGGAGTAGGCCTGGGCTCCAGGTTCTTGCTGCCTCATACTCGACTTACTTTATTATGAGTTGCAAACTCAGACTGGAGCACATAAACTATTTCCTTATATTAAATGAGTCAATCAATTACGAACGCTGTGTTCACCCTCCCTTATTTATCAAGTCTTACATTAAATAACTCTGGCTTATGTCGCATTTTTGAAAATATATAACAACTAGTAAATGGATGTGCTATCCATTGTCATTTGAGAGAAAACTGTGTCCGATCTTCCATATTTGGCATACACATCATGTGGGTATAAATTCCATTACTCTAACTTGTTATCCATTGCTAGTAATAGTTGTAAACATGCCCAAAATACACTTGAGCCTCAAAACAATGAATGAGAGACGAGATCCTTTGTGGACATGCTTCCATGGTGAATGAGGGATGAGATCAAACTCCAACCAACCAACAAAATTATGGCCAAACAAGTGTTTTATTGTTAGGAATAGGGTAACAACTTTTGAAAGTATGTTGCAATCTGTAATGTTTCCAAACTGTTTTAAGATCCTTCCTAGGTCCTGCCAACTCATTAGCATTGAACCTTTAACATATAAACGAAATCAACTGGTGTTCAAACCATGATTTAGTATTAAGTAATCTAGGAAGTTACCACACAAAAATAATATGTTTCATCATATTATAAAGGAAATAACTGAACTATAATTCACAAGATTGATGAACCAAATTCATAAATAGGTAAGGATGCAAAGGGGTAAAGAAGGATGAAAATAAGGGTTTTATAGGTTCAAATAATACCATTTAGGGAGCATGACGATAGGTGTTCCCAATTATCCACAATTTTTCCAAACCATGTTGCCAATTGATCAATATGTTTGTTTGAAGTTTGCTTTTCCATGGGCCAAGGCATTTGTGTATCAACTTCCTTGCCAAGGCAACCCGAAAATGTGTCTTACCTATTTTCAAGTGTGTCCAAGGTCATGGTGGTGTGCCTTGTTGGTATCTCAATCAACTCCTTTTTGCAACATGGTCATCTGTATTGGTTTGACAAAGGTTTCTCGATGCCACTCTAGGTGAGGGTATTACACCACCCTTAAACAAGAAACTGAAACATATATAAACCCTTGTGCATAGGTTGTTTTTGGAAGGTATATCCCCTACCCTCCCATGATTTGGGTTGAAATAATGCAGGTCAAGCTCATTGAGGAGCACACTAGGCAAGCATTGTTGTTGAACCTTAATGTAGGGGCTTTCCCATACTTTCTCCATCCCTGAATCCCTTGTAGGTTGGGGGCATGCTCCTTTAGAATACCCTTGAAATCCATGATATTATACTTGAGAGGGATTTTATTGGTTTTGACACCACTATTTTTCTTTGACTTAGGTCCATAGGTGATTACCTTCAAGACCTTAGGGCCAAGTGGAGATTGTTCTATTTTATGAATAAGATTTTTATATATGAATATATTATTAGGTGATAGGTTGTAGTGCTCAAATGATCTATGGGAGTAATTTCTAATAACACAACAGGTAGGGAAATGGGTAGTCATTAGAAATTCTCTAAATCCTGGGTTGGATTTTTCACTCGATTTCTCCAAATGATGGGCTAGTTGGGAGGAGGGACCAAGCATAGATATTTTAGTAAGACGTTGGAACGAAAATGGAGAACTTTGGTCATGATTTACGAAATTCTTGGTTTGTTGGATATCCTAATTCTCATTAATACCCATTCCAACCTTGTTTGGAAAATCCTAAGCATAGTAGGTTACCTTCGGTTTTCATCGACAAGCAGGTGACTAGGTGCTCAAGAGGTGTTAAAGGTCCACGTGTGTTAGCATATATTTTTAGAGAATCCCTTTAGGGAAGGGTTTCCGTGTTTGATTTAGTTGGTTCTTCCAGCTTTTCTATGGATTTGGATTAACCCCTAACCATTTTCCCTACAACCCTTCTCCCTAGAGACATCTACATTGTTGTTCACAAATGTTTTGCAACTTTATCTTAGTGTGCTACATTCCTCTAGCTTCATCGATTCAAACTTAATAGTGATTCAGTGGGGGAACCCTACTTGGATTTGTATTATGACATCACCTAATGTTAAATGTTAAATGTTTATGAATGGGAAGGTCATCCTCTTGCATGATTTTAATGTGTTCACCAAAGATCTCCATTTCCCTCTACACAATTATTTATCGGATGTATTCAATATTTAGAAGATAGAAGTTGCTTTAGTGGGGCTTCAATAATTATTAGATGATGCTTTGGGGCCCATTTTATCTTATGGAAGGAATATCTTGTGGCTCAAATAATCTCATGAATTATTGATGTCGATCTTGATTTGGTTTTTTGCTTCATGGATTCTTTCTATTTCACGTGATTCTGCCATGGTGGTGGAGACAATGTGGTGTATTTTTCCATGTCTAGTTAGGATCTAGGTGGATGTTTACAATAAAAAAATGATGGTCTCTATTGATGGGGGAAAATGTCTATCCAATAGTTAGGGGGTCTCCTTGGTGTGAATTCCCAATTATACTTCAGATTGTTTGGGATAGGAGCCCCATTTGGTATGTGGGCCTGGTTGCCACCATGTGATTTTTTCTCCTAACTATCATATGTGGAGATGTTAGAGTGAGGGAAAGAATGAAATTCCTAGAGAATGGGGATGAGATCAACTCATGGTTGATAAACTACACAATAGAATACAAGAATGTAACATCAAAACAATAAGAAGCATGCCTCAAGAAGGGTTAGTGAACTAGAATCATCTTAGACATACATAAATAGGAAAGTGCCATAATTTAATTAAAAATCAGTTCACAATAAGTTAACGAAATAACGTGAAATAAGAAAGAAAAAATTAAAAGCAAACATGCAAGCCATAAGCCATGAATTAGATCATTAACATATCACCCACGTGAAAGCACACATACCACACAATGGAAATACTGGATGACCAATACAACCACTATGGAGATGCACGAGAACCAATGCAAAAGGGAAGAAATTCTCATTATTCATGCTGCAAATTCAATTACATATTCAACAAGACCATCAAATCATAGTAATGGAAAATGGGTTGCTCATCCCATCTTCCAAAACAAAACCCTATACTCACCACAAATCACCCTACTAGCTACCAAGAGTTAATTTCCGTTAGCTCCTTAAGTACCAAAACAACTATCTAAGGCTAGCTTATCTCAAGTACTAAAATCCACTTTACAAATGAGGCATGAGGGTATATTTATAAGAATAAGGTGACTCTTCACCTACCATGACTTTTTTCCTATTGAAGGTGTAACTAGGTTCAATCTTCATATTGAATATTTATCCTTATGATTTTGTAGAAGTGTCAAAATAAAATTATTTCATTTAAAAGAAAATTGAATTTTTAGTGTCCAAGTTGACCCTCCATTTGTTAAGTCAGCCTGCCCAAGAGTCGTGTCCTTTCGCATGGATAAACAAATATATATTGGCAATATTACTCCATCATTTTGGAAAATCAATTCAAAGCATCCATGGAAGAAGAATTTAACTGTATGAGGAAGGATATGACATGGTTATGAGGAAAAATAAGACGAGTTTTTGAGGCAAGATATGATAGAATATGATGAGTTTTTCTTGAGACATACATTTTGTGATCAACGAGTTTCCTTGAAGTACATCTTTTATGGTTAAGTAAGTGATCAACTAATTTCTCCAAGGCACATCTTCTGTGGTCAAGAAAGTCATCCATGACATTGTATTGTGTGGTTTTCAATCTATTTGTTGCATCATATATTTGTGGAGGCTGAGTTACATATGACACTACTTATGGAAAGACACGTGGCAAATTTCATGTGGAGAGTTGATTGGAGGAGGGTTGACTTGGCACTTGTGTAATATGTTTGTGACTTGGATATCTCTTGTTTACAAAGATTCTATAAGGAAAGGATTGCATGGGTTTCCCCTTTTGAGTTTTTCCCTAGCCTTTGGCCTAATTTATGGTGTTCTTTGTTTTTTGTGCATTGTATTTGTATAATTTATTGACCTAATGAATGAAGTAAAATGCATAATGGAAAACATAAATATACTGTCACAAGTAATTATCATGAGTAGAAGTTCTAAATTTTCCTCGAACTTCCGCATCACCTACCCCCATGACTCTTGAACTTTCCAATAAATTTTACAATCATATCGACTTGTGCATGATCTCGATATTTTATGACAAGATAATATGCAAAATATTACAAGAGAAGTGTCACAATATTTAAAACGACATCTTGTAGGAGAGACGTTGTGACTGAGAGAAACCCTTTGATGTCTTGGTTAAACCCGGGGTGACCTTGGTATTGAGTTGATTATCTAACTATTTCTATTGATTTAGATCATGTGTTCATGAAGTGTTTAGATATGAATGACCATCACTAGCTCCGCAATACTTAGGATGCAACATAAAAACTATTTATCATGACATAATATGAAACCATTATCTTTAAATAAAATGATCAATAAATGTTGTGATATCAGTAGGAGTTCACATCCCTAAGATGCTGATTTGATCTTGATGCCATGTTGGTTGATTAATTGTGTTAATTCAGAGTGCCATTGTGACTTTTTCCATGCAATGTAATATAATAGCCCTTGAAACCCATTTGCTTAAAGATATTTCTATATTTTATTTGATGTTTTGCATTATATCCAATGTAGAAATTGTTGAATTTCTTTGCAATGCAACACCTAGTAATCAACTCAACTTAGTGAATGTGTTATCAATCCAATGTGTTATTGATCGAGAAATCATGAAGCATACAAGCTAAACAATCCAATCAACAAATTACACAATGATTTCCCGGGGAAAACCACAACTAAAAAACCCCTTCTATCTGTGTATTGCATTAGTAAGAAAATACGAGAAGATTACAATGTTTTTCTCAAGCCCGAGCAACCTGTGCACTATCTTTATTTGTCTCATAGCTTCCTAGAATCCTAAGAAAATACTTAACCAATTTTCTGCTTGCCCAAGTCCCTATTTCCTTGCGTTTTTTCCTTGGGAATTAGCCCTATTAATTAGGGAAATTCCTTAATTGGAATTGCACAATCCTCATATGCATTTGCCTAACCGCATGCCCCACCTATACAATTTGGATGATTATACAACTGATAGTTCATTGTCCTTGATCTCCAATCTCAACTGGGTAGCTCTTAGATATGACATGCATGAGTTATTTATGAGTGAATCATTAGTTAATTGGTTGAACACATGAAGCAACACCTCACTGTCTGACCTCCTACTAGTTCCTCCATTAGTTGGAGTTACTAGTTTAACTGACTTTAACTCAGTTAAACTAAATAAATTAATTACAACTTAAAATAAACTCAGCATTGGGCTCCTATAAAGTAGGATAAACTCTACATGACTCAAGTTAGATCCTCAACTCGAATTAATTGAGCCAACTAAGTCAAATTAACTTAGTTAACTCGTACAAGTTGTTTTGTGATTTGGAATTACAATTTTATAGCTAATTTAATTCAAGGGAAAATTAAATCAAGAATTTTCTTGTTGCATTTTCAACACTCCCTCTCAACAAGAAAGGGATTATTAGATACCCCAATCCTGCCTCTATGGAACTTGAAATTTTCGTCTTGACAGTGCCTTAGTCAAGATGTATGCATCCTGTTCCTTTGTAGGAATATACTCCAACAACATGATTCTCCTCTACACACAATCTTGTAGATGGTGATACCAGATGTCAATATGCTTGGATCGATCATGAAAAACTAGATTTTCAAAGAGTTTGATACAACTTTGATTGTCACAATAAATCACTATAGGATCCATCTTCTGACCAAATAATCCAACAAGTATCTTCCTCACCCAGATAGCCTCACAAGATGCTTGACTAGCATCCATGTACTCTCCTTCTGCTGAACTGAGTGCAACTGATATCTGCTTCCTGTTGTACCAAGAAACTATTGTTGACCCAATACTGAAGATTCCCCCTGATGTGATTTTCCTGTCGGATGGACTCCCTACCCTATTTGCATCTGTGAAGCCTTGAAGCTTCACTCCCTCTTTCCATCTGTAACAAAGGCCAAACTGAGTGGTGCCTCTGAGGTATCTCAACATATGTTTAGCTACCTTCCAATAGAGTTCGGTTGTTTTAACCATTGCTTGACTAAGCTGATTAACTGCAAAACATATGTTTGGTCGTGTGTTCACCAAATACATATGTGAACCCACAAGCTGCCTATAGATAGTATCCTCCACTACTTCACTCGAAGTAGCATCTTCCTTGCTCCAATTCTCTGCTATAGTAGTCTCCATCGGTTTGCTACTCTCCATGTGGAACTTCTTCAGTATCTCGTTGGCATACTTTCCCTGAGAGACAAACAATTCCTCATCTCCTTGCCATACTTCGATACCAAGAAAATAATGCTTGAGCCCCAGGTCCGTCATCTCGAATTCTCTTTCAAGGTCCTCTTTTCAATATTTGATCAAATTCTCATCACTTGTTAGAATTAAATCATCGACATATAATACTATAATCAATAATTTTCCTTCAACCACAATATGGTAAAGGTTTGCATTTCCTTCACTTTTAGTGAAGCCCAACTTGGTGAAATAACTGTCGATCCTAGTGTACCAAGCACAGGGTGTTTATTTAAATCCATACAATTCTCGCTTGAGTTTGCACACAGACGACTCTCTATTGAAGGTCTCAAATCCCTCCAGCTACTCAATGTACACCTCTTCCTCAATCACTCCATTTAGGAATATTGTCTTCACATCCATCTGATGTATCTTCCATCCCACTTGCACTGAAAGTGCTATAATGGAACTGATTGAAGAGTACCTTGCTACCAGAGAAAAGGTATCCTCGTAATGAATTCCCTCCACCTGAGAGAACTCTCTAGCTAAAAATCTAACCTTGTGTTTCTTGACACTCCCATCTGCTACTTGCTTTACCTTGTCAAGCCATCTGGATCTCACCACTAACTTGTCTGCTGGTCTTGGGGCCACTTCCAAAACACTATTTCTAATAATGGAGTCATACTCCTCTACCATGGAATCAACTCATACTAGTTTCTGCACTGCTTCCTTGAATGAGGATGGCTCAGTCTCTACACTCTCGCTCATCAGAGACATGTATGAAGTGTACCTATATGGTGATCTCCTCTACCTATGCTTTGATGTGGATGCTCCCACATTATCTTTAGCATCATTCATCAGTCTGCCAACTTCTCTGGTGCGCTTCCTTCCATCTCTGCATGAGTGGGTTATTCCACTCTATTCTCCTCTACATCTTGTTGTTCCACTATCATCCTGAGGTTCTTAATTTGGAGCTAAAATCTTCTCAACTACATGTAATTTAAGCTCCCTCTCAAGGGAATATCTCATGGGAATATAACTAGAATCTCCTTTGGATTGGAATTTATTTCCTTTCCCCTTATTTGTCTTTCCAACTAAGGAACAATTCTCCTCATCATCATGATTGGATGAAGTTCCATCTCTGGTGCTTGGCCTTATCTCTTCTTTGCACCAAGTCAAACAAAAAATGCTCCCACTTTGGTAGTTGATCCCTCCATTTACTGAATCCTGATAGTTGTGTCGGCTCTTGGGAAGGCCTAGAAGTGCTAGGCTGACCAGATCATCTTCAACAACTGTAATACCAACGCTCCCAAGCTCATCCTGACATTGGGTGAACTTGTTCAAGTATTGTGGTATTGTGTTTCCCTTCTCCATCTTGATGTTTCCCTTCTCCATCTTGATCTTCCGAAGTTTGTGCTTCTGTGCTGACTTCTTGTGGTCACTGTTGTTCTGAAACAAGTCAATCAAGGCTTGCCACATTGCATATGTTGTATCCTTCCCATGGAGGTTGGAGACAAGATGATCTCAAACTCCTTATAGTATGATCCTTCTCACCTTTGCAACACATTTATTCCACTCTGCCAGATCTTGAGCATCTATTGTTGGAGGCTTGGGAATATCTTTGTCTATGATTTCCTTCAGCCCGTTGTCTTCCAACACTGCCTCCATCATAAACTTCCAAGCAATATAATTCGAACTACCCTCAAGGGAATATTCGAGTCTCAATCCGTAGAATGACATCATGTTGGCTCTTAAGAATGATCCTGCAAATTTGATTTCACTTGCAAAGACAAATCCATATTCTCATCTTCTAGTGTGATTTTTGCTGTGATACCATGCAAAAATTCCTTGTAGATTCAAACTTCTTATGTAATTTTATAAAACAAAAGACTTGAATCTACTCTAACCATCAACAAAAACAATTAATTGATCGAGAAATCAGAAAGCGTACAAGAGGAAGAATTCAATCAACACATTACACAATGATTTCTTGGGGAAATCCACAACTAAAAAACCCCTGCTATCTATATATTGCATTAGTCAGAAAATATGGGAAGATTATAATGCTTTTCTCAAGCTTGAGCAACCTCTACACTATCTCTATCTATCTCATATATTCCTAAATAATCCTAGGCCAATACTTAATCAATTTTATTCTTTCCCAAGTCCCTATTTCCTTGCATTGTTTCCTCAGAAATTAGTCCCTATTAATTACAGAATTTCTTGAATTGGAATTGCGCAATCCTCATAGGCCTTTCTCTGACAGCAAGCACCACCTATATAATTTGGATGATTATACAATTGATAGTACACTGCCCTTGAACTCCAATCTCAATAGGGTAACTCTCATATATGACATGCATGAGTTATTTATGAGTGAATCATCAGTTAATTGGTTGAACAAATGAAGCAACACCCCAATGTTTGACCTCCTACTAGTTCCTCCATCAGTTGGAACTAGTTTAATTGACTTTAACTAAGTTAATCTAAATTACTTAATTGCAACTCAAAATAAACTCAACTAGGGCTCCTATAAAGTAGGAGACACCCTACATGACTCAATCTAGACCCTCAAATCGAATTAAATGACCCAACTAAGTGAAATTAACTTAGTTAACTTCTACAAGTTGTCTTGTGATGTGGAATTACAAATTTATTCCTAATCTAATTGAAGGGAAAATTAAATCAGGTTTTTTCTTGTTTCATTTTCAACAACAACAACCCTAAAAAATCAACACATGAAAAATGATGAACCCTTCAGTACAACATCAATATACTACATGACATATGACATCATTTGCCAAAACATAGGCAATTTTAAACATATGACATCATTCAAAAATAGAAGGAAGATTTGTCGCGCATTCTTTGTCTCAAACTTTAGGTTACATATGCTCTATCAAAATAATGGCATCACAATGCTGCAATAATTCTACCCAGTCATTATATTATCCACTTTCGTTCTTATTCAACACAAATTCCATCACGTACATACTCGTGTCTAACAAATCTAGTGAATACAAGACCTAAAGATGTTGTCAACAATATATTTGGGTGTGCAATTTTGGTATGGCCTCTTTTACAGGCCAAGCTTCACAATTGTTGCTCCAAAACTTGAATGTGTCTACTAAACTGAACATGAAGGATTGTTTTCCATTTGTTCCTAGCATATATTTCAAGTTGCTTCAGTGTTATGGTGCCAAATACACAATGCACTTCAATTCTGTCACAATGTACTTGTCAACAAGGTGGGTCCATGTGTCGTCTTGTTTGCTAGAGTTGTATGCTCATGATATGTGCTATTCCAACCTTCTAATGCTCCTTATACCGATGTACATAAGTATATTTGAGAAAAACTTCAAGGACCATTGTTTGCAATAGTCAAATATACATTGTACAAGTCTGTTATATTAATAGCTAAGTATACCTTAGTTTGTCAAATGCAAGGACCTTCAATAATAATGAGAATCAATACACCAAGGGATAGTTATGTTACCACATTCAACTTTTGTTAGCATGATCATAAATTTTGCAAATTTTTCAAAATTTCACACCTTAAGAGGGATGTAATCTCATCATAAAATAAACCCAAAACAATCCACTAAACTTCTCTCATACACTAGATCATATGCAACAATTAATTTGATGTGACTATCACAGAGGGACTAACTATCAAGTTTCAGAATCCTTGAACCTTTGATTCTAATTCAGGTGGGATCAAAACCCTACATTGATGTAATCATGTCACTAAATCTCAGAACTTTGAAACATGATATAATATGTTTCTATTCTTTGCTATAAAAATAAAATAGATCCTTAAGTTTAGATCAAGTTCAATTTAATAAGTCAAATACTAGTCAGGATTAAATGGTTCATATTGGAATTATAAAGAGACGAAAATTGTGTTAGGCCAGTCCATCTTAAACTTTTAAGATAGAAAAATAACAACCAGGATGCACCATTGATGAGCTTTATAGCCATCCTTACCTCAGTCTTGAAAGTTTCAAACTTTACATTGGATTCAAGAAATTGATGAGACTGTTCCTTCAATGAGAGCTCCAAGGTCACCTGGTTAGGGCATGTTTGAAAGAGCCAAATCAATTCCTTTATCTCTCTTCAATTTTTTTAAGAGACCACAAAAAACATGGAGATTAGAGTCACTAGAAAGGGTTGTAGATGTAGCTTTCATGGTTGCCTCTCATTAGATTGAAAAATCGACCTTAATATTCACCTTCTGTATCAACAAATATGAGTAGTTCGTAAAGGAGGGTTTGTTTAGCCATATTAAATGTCCACATTGCTCCACAAATCATTGCATCTTAAGGCGCAGAGTTGTGACATAATTTTCATAACGACTGAAAATTTTAGGGCTTGTGGTTATATAAAAGAAATGTCTCAGAGAAGGTTGAGTACATGCCTAATAAGGATACATGAAAATTATTGAAACCTTATAGTGAATTAACGTTAGAAATCCACGGTTTGTCTACTCCAAAAGATGTCACAAAACTTTAGCAAGAAACCAATGAAATAATAAAATGCCCAAACGACTCCCAAACCTGGCCTAGGGTGTCCTCAAATTAGGGCCGGAATAAGGCGTTAGGAAATAATTAGATAATGCTCAAAACATGTCGGATATCCCTCAGAGCGAGACTAAATAAGGAGGTGAAATTACCTTAGGACCCGCGAGATGAGCCTCAGGAAGAGAGGCCAAAATTGGTGCAAAATACACAATTTTCTTACTACAGAAACAACAAACAACCTCAGAAAAAACCATTGAAAATCTTAGAAAGGATGTGCCAAGAATCACTTCAAGAACTTTGATTTGCATGATTGAACTAGACCTTAGAGACAATGCAAATATTAAGCATTTAAGCTTAATAATTTGTGGAGGAAACCAAACTCCCAATATGATAGTTGAATGATCATAATAAGGAAGCCGACCTGTGCCTTTTGGAGGAAGCTGACTACTTGATTTCAAATTTGAATTTTGATTTTTGGAGCCATAATTAAAATATTTTAGGAGGGAACATGAAATTCAAAATTTAAGTTTTATTGGTGCCAAATTTAAGATCCCTTTATCAACATTGATTAGATTATTTTTTCTTGATAGAAATTCCATTTCCCTTTTTGACTTTGACCATACCTTTTTCAATTTAAATTTCTCAAATAAATAAATTTATTTGTAGTACCTCCTTTTGGGTTTTTGACCATTGATTGGGATCACCAACTTTGAATGAGCATATATCCTCAATCGCGAGAAGTCTCATGGCGTGTCACAAATAGTTAGATTTGACATGACGAGGAGAATCTAATGATGATGGTTTCCAAAGCAAATTCATTGATCTTCATCCTCAAAATGTTCAACAAGTGCAGGGTTTCTATGATTTTCCAGGGGCTTTGACTAATGGAGCTTTGATTTGATGACAAATATTAAGAAAATTCAATAACTGACATTGGCATTAATGATAACACCATTCAACCCTCATATAAGTCACAATTCACAATTATAATGCATATCACAGCTTCAGCTGAGAAATAGTTTTTCAGTAAGGGGTACAAGAATTAGAAGATGGATCATCCTAATCACATAATTCTTATCTCTGATGGAAAATTTACATGCGACTTGAAACCTGTGTTGATCCAAATATCACAAAGTTTGAATGTGTCTTCCGTGAATGTGTTACCCATTTTCATTTTTGGTTGGGTCTTTGAACCCTGAAGATTTCAAGGCTAAATGGCAAGGGTCTTCCATGTTTCAAACACAGAGTGAAGGCTAAATGGAAAGGATCTCCCATGTTTCAAACACAGAGTGGAGGTTTCTATAAGATTTATATATTTCGAATGAATAAACCCTATGATGGTACAAAATAATAGCATTTAAACCTCAACATGATTGCAATCTTTGTCACGTAAACTCAAGACAAAAATGCATGTAGATAAATGGAATTGAGTCATGGGTTATGCACTAGACTTGGTAATGGTAACACAATTTAGAATGTTGAAGACAAACGAAGGTGTAAACCAATGGCCACAACATGATAATCTAAGGGATGGGTGTATTAAGACCATAAGCGCCAAGTCTAGAATCTAATGGAAGAATCGAGGGAAATGGTGTGATGGGTAAGCGTAGAGGTAATAGGAGAATTCTTATGTCAAGTGTATAAGAGCACAGGAAGAGGGTGACGAAGTGAATGGACACTTGGCATTAAAACAAGAACAATGATGATAGTTGGAGGATAGGTCTCATATAGGAAATGCACGTTAATTTTATCACGTGCAATGGGATCAACGAGGTTGCAGGTCACAATTTTAGATCATAGCGAGGAGCCACTGGAAACTCAAAATGTGACTTGCAACTCATGTGAAAGAAACCTAGAAAAGTTTGTAAATCATTTTGTAGATCACATTTTAGATGAAGATGGCACGGACGAGGTAGTTTTTCTCAATGGAGGTAAGCAGCACCCCAGGAATATTTTTTTTGATGAAGTCAAAGTTTCTCCTGTACTTACTATATCTTTCATCGGCTATTAAGATAAACTCAAAAACAAATAATACCATTGTCTGCTAGAAGATATTCACATTTGCAGAAAAAAGCCTCTAACTATTTATGGTTGGCACTTTCAAACATGTCACAGAAGATTATTCTATCATATTTGTTAAAACTAGTTAGTTTTCTATAATCCCACAGAAGCAGTGTTATTCCATCTTGAAGGCATCAGTGGAAAAGTGTTATAATCAACACCAAATGAAGGTCGAGATTATGCCATTTGAGTGGTATTGATGATATATTTATGATCTTCAACATATGATGAAATAAAATCTCTTTGAAATCTGTTTTGCATCATGCATCTTGGTTTTTGTAGCTATGCTTCCATTTTGAATGGGGTGATAGAAAATTGTTCAAGGTAGCTAGAAAATTTGCAGTCATTAGATTGATAGAAAGTTGGAAAGTTTGTGGAAGAAGCGACAATTGCTTCATGACTTTTTTGGTTTTTCACATGTTCACCTCTATGATTTCCTTGAACTATGACACTCATCTCACTGGTTGGAGATGAGTATAGTTTTGAACTTTCTGGGATTGAACTTATAACAACTTTGATTTTGGTAATTTCCGAAGACCTCAAGTCATGTTCATTTGTCATTTTTATTTGCTCAGGTAAACTATGTGGTGATTTAAATTTATAAACATCTTATGCCGAATGGCTATTGGCAAGATCTCTTGCATCCCCTTCTAATCGATTACCACATAATATATTTCATTCTATATGCAAACCACTATTATTACTATTTGAACGATTGGGTGGCATGTCAGGGAACTAGGACACTTGATGCCCTATAGTTTCATTTCCCACCAAATGAAGATGCTAGGCAGCCATGTCAGAAACATGACTTGCCTGTTTAGATCCATGGTCCAAGTTATTAATATGAACATATATACTAGCCTGATGAGCTTCTACATGTGTGGAACTATGTTCAGCCAAGGATGCAAATAAAATATTATTAAGACAATAATTTTCATATGAATCATTAGAGGGAACACTTCTTTCAACGACATTTGTTTCATGGACTATAATTGCATTTTATCGAGCTTCTCTTTAACATCTGAGTTTGATGATTGCTAAAAGCCTGTTGTTTCCCCAACCAACCTACTTTCCATAGATACTAATATGGGATCAAGAAAATATATAGATGATGTCCATTTCCATACCTTTCCATTGAATTGAGAAAAAACTTCTCCAATTCTTTGTCAATATTTTCTCAGAAGAAAGTAGCATTTGCCCCAACTTTTCCACACCATAAGTAAATGCACTACATAGGTGGTAGAAATTCCCTTTGCCCACACTATGGCATGGATTGTTATTTTCTTGCAATGGATCATTTTATTCAAATTCTTTAAGGTCAATGATCGATTTTGATTATCATGACCCATGAATGCACTCCTTCAAGAATTTCTTGCTAAGAAACATTTCAACTCCATCTGTTTCAGGTGGTTCAATATTATTTTCAAGAGAGATGGCTACAAGGCCTTGAAAATTGAGACACTAATTATCCCAATCAAACTTACCGAAATAATCCAGAAACATGTATAAAGCCTCCAATGGACCATGCAATGATGCTTGAAAAATATGGAATATATACATGACCAAAGTTTCCAAAGCATATGTAGAAAGAAGACCATGTTGTGCACCAAGTATTCAACTTTCATAATAACATTGTGCTTTAACCAGTATAATAATACACTTGAATAAATGGTCTTTGCAAATCATCCATTCAACCTTCTCAAGGAAGAAAAGTGTACACGAACCACTAAGTTGATTAAAGGATATATCTACTACAATATTCTCAACTAGGCATTTCACAAGTTTGGCCTCAACATGGATGTATTGAACTTCTTTTACCCTAAATTCAACAAACCTGTTGTGCTCTTCTCCTTCAAGGAAAACACACACAACATTTTCCCATTTATACTCAATGTTTTGAAAATTATTGATCATGGTTACGTCAACATCAACATTAGGAAGATGTATTTTTAGTGGTAATGAGCCAAATGTAGAAACCTTCATGCTTGGATGAGACCAAATTTGATAACATTTTGTGAGAATAAATATATTTCTTGATTTATTAATGCTTTATATGAAGTCATTTGTACTAATATAACCTTTATGTTGCCACAATAAGCTTCCATTATATCCAATAATTGAGAAAGCTAGAGCAGATTCATGTGGGCATAAAGATGAAAAATGAAAAATGAAAATGTCTATGCTTCCTTCTAGAAGATGTAGGACAACACAATATTCATACAACAAATTCACCACCTCTGAATCCCATAGTGTGGACTTCTCAAGATGAACACAATTCTCACCAGGATCTCCAATATATACTAGCAAAATCTTCCTCCAAGTCTTCGCTGCAACTATTGCTTGGGGGGCATATCCCTTAAACACTATTGATGATAATGAAACCTCCATGTTCCAAATCTAGTTAAGGTGGTCTCCTATAGTTTTCTTGTAGTTTCAATATGTGGTCCCTTCTCATTATCACCTTGCTTTTAAACGAAAAATGGTTTTTTAAACACTAGCTTCTAGTTTCCCCAAACTAAAACAAATGAAGATGCCAGAACTACTAAACTAATTCCAACCCTTTGGTTTCCTTGATTGCTCCAATGCCTGGATATTTGCTTTGGCTTGGTCATCCTTGTTGGAAAGTGGTGGTACACTTCACCGTAATATCCATTTTCTTCCTCAAGGTAGCCTCAACCCCTACTCCATAATCTTCCATTCTCATGGAACACTAAGGTCTGGTATCTCAAATTGAACAAACACATTGGTTAATCTTGCATGGCTTCTTAGCAAGAAGGTATCTCTTTTATTTTGGGTAAATAATGAATGTCATGTTGTCATTTGCTTCAAATATCCTTTTAGGTCACAACCATCACATTCGATTTATTCTTTTCTCCTGCCACTGAGCAACCTTGGCATTTCATCATGGTGTGATTTCTTCTTTGCTCCTACAATCTCAAAATTGCTATTTGCACTTGCAATTCGTATACAAATAAGTTTTTGAAATAAAATAAGGGTATATTAGCATAACTTCATCATTCATACCTACAAGATGGGTGAAAACCATAATGAATACAGGTGGAGAGAGATCAAGAGCTGTAGAACATAATGAATTTATGTAAGATGAGGGTTTGTTAAAATTGGCAACTAGGGCTAAAATTCATGTGGGTCATCTTATTCATGGTTGATAATATTTTTATTAGATTCCTCTTGTCGAGAGGTGTAGGATTGATATAAAGATCATTCGATTCCGATAAGTATTCATGGAGATATGAATTTATTTTGATTATGAAATTATTATCAAGCCGACCTACAACTCATGTAGGCTCAGAAGCCCAACAATTGCATCTATTCAAACACCAACGTTGTGTATAAATATAAGAGGAATTTTCCTCATTTGGACTCACTCATCTCTTCACATCTCTCTCTCTCTCTCTACTGTGCAGAAAAGAGTCTCTTCTCTACTACACAAAAAAGGGTCTCTCTCTCACACATGTGAAGCCGGACGCTGTTGAACCTAAAGCTGCAACTGCAGATCCAAAGTTTGACCAGCGTTGACCATCAGATCTCCTCCTTAGAACTGCGTTGTAGGTCCATCTGGCTCTCCTTTGAAAGCCACAAATTTTGGAATCAAGACAATCCGATGGTCAGTTTATGAGATATTGTCTGCCTTAGTTTGATAATGAAGCCGCTAATGCTGATGCTGCTGATCTAGGGTTTTCTACTGCTGATATGAATCAGATTTATTGTATTATTTCTCTCTGCTAAATTATTGAAGATAAAAGAAGATTTGATCAAAGGGTTTCCCCACACATTGTGGGGTTTGTCCTTGGCTAGCCGCCACATCTTGTGTCTCTTGTCTTGGCTTGTTTTCTGTTGATCATTTAATGTTCTATCTGCACTTTACTTTATGTACATGTGATTGCTAATCTATGGAATATAATAAGAAAAAGAAGTAAACTGTTATAAGCATAGAACATACCATAACTTAACATGGTATCGGAGTTGAGGCGAAGACAAAGCCTGAGCAAGAGCGAGAGAAATCACTGAAGAGAAGATTGGCAAGGCTATCCTAAAAGAACGATGGGGTCCTCAACACTCTTTCCTGTCGAAGACAAGCTTCGTGAGAAAGGTGACTATCATAGATGGAAGATGTCTATCGATCTAACCCTTGAGGATCAAGGAGTGCTAGACCATGTAAGAGGAAATATTGTTGAGCCTCCATAAAATGCATCTGCTGCTGCCTGGAACAAATGGAAGAACGGAGAAGTCAAAACAAAGAAGATCATTCGGGACTCTATCGACAAGCACTTGGTGGCCTACATCTCTGAATTGGACACCTCCAAGGAAATCTACGATAGACTGGTGAGTTTATTTAAAGTTAATGATGCAAATCAAGTTTCGTTTCTTAGAAATAAGCTGAGGGAAATCAAGAAGGGTAAAGATGAGAGTATGCAAGCATACTTCTTAAGAATCACCGAGATCAAGAACGATCTCCTATCTATTGGGGAGACTATTACTGACAGAGAAATGGCACTCACGACTCCTGAAGGATTTCCATCTGAATGGTACGTGTTCAGGACTACTCTTCTGAACAATAATGTAATTCTTGGTTTCGAGGAATTAATGGCTAGATGTATTCAAGAAGAAACAAGGGTAGAAGAGCAAGAAATGCCCATGCCTAAAGGTCCTCCTGCTGCCTTTTCTTCTCATGCTAAGAAAAGAAATAATTCTGGAATAAATTGAAAAGAAAGGCTGGACCTAAGGGTGGAAGAAAAGGACGATGTTACATTTGCAATAAAGCAGGTCACTATGCAAGGGAATGCCCTGATAGAAAGGAATCTCACCGTGATGATGATCAAAATCCCTCTCATGGTAATCAAAGGGATGGAAAATTCAATAGCAAAGGTAAGAGGAGAGCTGGGAATCAAGGAAGAGGACAACCATTCAAGAAGGCTAGAAATTCTAGGTTGTATTAAATGCACCTAACCTCAGAAAGAACCTGGTGTCCATCTTGGTAATGGACAACAAAGGCTACAAGGTAACCTTCAGCGATGGCAAGGTACGTGTATCGAAAAATAATGTTAAATATGCCTTTACTCTTGGGTTTCATGTTTATTCATTATATCAGGTCGATGGAAGTCCGCTAGGTGTCATGTTTTATGACACATCTCTTCAGTCTAAACTTTGGCATCATAGGTTTTCCCCCCTTCATTATAAATCTCTACTCAGTGTAAGACAAATGGTGACAGGGATGCTCGAATTCCGAGTAGAGAAAGAAGGTGTATGTCCGGGATGTGCCGAAGGAAAGCTAAAAAGGGGCCATTCCCCTCAATTCAAAGCAAGACCTCTGATATATTATAGTTGGTTCACTCAAGAATATCTGAGGCTGGCATTCAGAGGGATACTACTACACCACATACTCCTGAGCAGAATGGTGTGATAGAAAGGAAGAACCGTACGATTGTGGAAGCTATCCGAGCCATGCTACATGATCAAAGACTTCCGAAGTTTCTATGGGCTGAAACTACAAACACCGCCGTATATGTACAAAATAGATTCCCTCATCAAGTATTGGGTTCCAAGACTCCTGAATAAATGTTCACCGATAAGAAACCCGATGTTTCTCATTTTTTTTGGAAGCCCTGTATATTTTCATGTGCCGAAAGAGAAAAGAAATAAATTGGGTGCATCTGGAAAGAAAGGAATTTTTGTGGGCTATGGTGAAAATACTAAAGGCTATAGAATCTATGTAGCTGGTCAAAGGGAAGTCGTGATTAGTCATAATGTCACCTCTGACGAAGATATGGCTCTCAGCAAGGTGGACAATCTTCCGACTTTGAGGAGCTCTCAAGAAGCTGACACCAGGGAACCGAAAGAAAAGGATGATGAATCAATGCCCGATGTAGAAGAACCCATGGATCCGATTGATCCTCATCCACATGAGCCTTCCTCTTCTAGGAAGAGGCCTTCATGGCTTAGGGGGATACTTGATGATGCTGAAGGACATGCTGCACCCTGAGGAACCTTCTGTCAAAGTAAGAAACAGGTATCAAGGGTACCTGACCATCATGAGCACGATCATACAAAATGAGCCTTCATCATTCTCAGATGTCATCAAGCATCAAGTATGGAAGGATGATATGACCATAGAATATGAGTCTATTATGGAGAATGATGTCTGGAAAGTAGTTTCCAGACCCCGGAAAAGACAATTGTTACTTCAAAATGGCTTTACAAGATAAAGCATGCAGCAGATGGAAGTACGAAAAAGTATAAAGCTCGTTTTGTTGCTCGTGGTTTCTCCCAGAAGGAAGGTATAGACTATGATATTTGCACCTGTTTCCAGATATACGACCATTTGCTTGATCATAGCCCTTGTGGCTTCACAAGGATGGAACCTACATTAGATGGATAGGCTGCGTTCTTGCATGGTTCAATCAAAGAAGAGGTCTATGTGGAGCAACCTGAAGAATTTGAGATTTATGATTGAAAATCTCATGTATGCAGGTTGAAGAAGGCTCTCTATGGGCTGAAGCAAGCACCCCGAGCATGGTATGAGAGGATCGATAGCTACTTGATGAAGCTGAGATTCACTAGGAGTGAATCCGATCCTAACCTTTAAGGTTGAAGATGACAAGCCTCTCATACTGGTGTTGTATGTGGATGACCTCATTGTAACAGGTGCAGACCCTCTCATTCACAAATGTAAGAGGGAGTTGGCTTCTGAATTTGAAATGAAGGACCAAGGACTTGAAGTGTGACAGAAGCCAAGGGAAATTTTCCTATCCCAAGGAAAATATGTGGTAAAGATATTGGAAAGATTCGGCATGATGGACTGCAAGCCTGTGACTACCTCGAGGATCTTAACTTTTAGAAGTTATATGGTAGTGATGTCTTTCCAGATTTGGGAAATGCCTTTGAGTTTCATAAACTCATTCGCATTAATGTTCTTAGTGAACCTCCATCCGAACATATGTTTTGCAGTTAGCATTGTGAGCTCATATTTGGTTGAGACTCATTGGATTGATTCCAAGAATCTTCTAAGATATCTTCGTGGCATAATTACTAATGGGTTAAGATACACTGCCGGAGATGTGAGACTACTTGGATGTACTGATGTTGATTGGGCAGGCAATGTGGTGGACCGTAAGAGCACTTCTAGGTGCTGTTTCACCTTGGGATCTGCTTCGATATCCTGGATGAGCAGGAAGCAGAAGTTGGTGGCTTTAAGCACCACCAAAGCAGAATATATTGCTGCTAGCATGGCCTCTTGTGAGGCAGTCTGGTTGTGAAAGCTCTTCAGTGAGTTGTTTGGATTTACATTGGATACCACTGTGATTCTCTGTAACAACCAGAGGTGGGATTCAATTATTAAGGAATCCCATATTCGTCGATTTCTCTAGCAGATAGACATCATCTAGGATATGGTAAGTCAATGAGCAAGGAGGCTCCATCGCATTAAGATGATGTACAGGTCGATACACCTTGTCAAAGCCCTGAGGAAAGATCTAATCTGTGATTTTCCCAAATGACTTGGAGTCGTCAAGAAACCCTTGTTCAAGGGTCCTGCATGTTGCATACATTGAGCTCTGGGAGCTCTGAGGGCTTGCGGTCTTACTGGAGCAACATATGACCACAGGGTGACTCACCCTCCCCTGGTGGTGTGCACTAGAACAAGATGATTCGTTCTCTGGCAGGAAAAGATGATTCACTCTCTTGTGGAACAGGATGATTCATTCTCCTACGTAGCAAGATGATTAGTTATCCTATGAGGCTTGGATTGATGTTTTCTCCATAGCGATTGTAGCAAGATTGATGTGTTCTCCTGTGAGGCTTGGATTGTTGTGTTCTCCATGGCAGCCTGGATTGATGTGTTCTCCATGGTGATTGTGGCAGGATTGATGTGTTCTCCTGTGAGGATAGGATTGGTTAGTTCTCCTGTCAAGGCATCCTACCCATGCAGTCTGGGACTCATGGGAAGTAGCTCTCATCTAATCAATGAGCAGGGAAATGAAGTTAGGGACCATAGTAGTACGGATGGACACATCGTTGTATCTACCTTACTCCCTATGATAGGATGACCTCCATTGATCTGGGATCAATGATATTGGTCTGGGACCAGTGGTAGGAGTTGTACCATACTATGACACTAACTTTGGGTCTGTTGAGACTGGTCTGGGACCAGTGGTACATACTCTGAGACTGACTTTGTGTCAGTGCAGTACTGGTCTGGGACCAGTGAGAGTGGTACATACTATGACGCTGACTTTGGGTCAGTTGAGATTGGTCTGGGACCAGTGGTACACTCTTTGAGACTGTAATATTGGTCTGAGACCAGTGGTAGGAGTGGTACCTACTATGAAGCTGACTTCGGGTCAGTTGAGACTGGTTTGGGACCAGTGGTACGCACTTTGAGATGGACTTTGAGTCAGTGGAGGATGATACTAGTCTGGGACCAGTGGAGTTGTACTCACTATGAGGCTGACTTTGGGTTGGTTGAGAATGGTTTGGGACCAGTTGTACATATTCTGAGACTGACTTTGAGTCAATATGATACATCCTTGATCATTTCTTCTTCTTCATAATTCGGACAAAAGCAGAGCAGAACAGAACAATGCAAGAGCAAAGCAGAACAAAGATGAACAATACAGATCAGTACAGGGTAGAACAAGACAAAGCAGAATAGGCAGAATAGAGCATAGCAAGGCAAGGGTCAGGCTGTACAGGGCAATGCATTTGATGGATGAATAGTAGCGACTGTCAGACAGATTGCAGATGAAGTTCTCCCTAGTTGAGAGGGAGTGTTAAAATTGGCAACTAGGGCTAAACTTCATGTGTGTCATCTTATTCATGGCTGATAATATTTTTATTAGATTCCTCTCGTCGAGAGGTGTAGGATTGATATAAATATCATCCGATTCCGATAAGTATTCATGGAGATATGAATTTATTTTGATTATGAAATTATTATCAAGCCGACCTACAACTCATGTAGGCTCAGAAGCCCAACAGTCACATCTATTCAAACACCAACGTTGTGTATAAATATAAGAGGACTTTTCCTCATTTGAACTCACTTATCTCATCACATCTCTCTCTCTCTCTACTGCGCAGAAAAGAGTCTCTTCTCTAATACGCAGAAAAGGGTCTCTCTCTCACGCATGTGAAGCCGAAAGTTGTTGAACCTAAAGCTGCAACTGCAGATCCAAAGTTTGACCAGCGTTGACCATCAGATCTCCTCCTTAGAACTGCGCTGTAGGTCCATCTGGATCTCCTCTGAAAGCCGAAACTTTTGGTGGTGGAATCAAGCCGATCCAACGGTTAGTTTGTGAGATATCGTCTGCCCTAGTTTGATAATGAAGCCGCTAATGTTGATGCTACTGATTTAGGGTTTGCTACTGCTGATATGAATCAGATTTATTGTACTATTTCTCTCTGATGAATTATTGAAGATAAAAGAAGATTTGATCAAAGGGTTTCCCCACCCATTGTGGGGTTTGTCCTTGGCTAGCCACCACATCTTGTGTCTCTTGTCTTGGCTTGTTTTCTGTCGATCGTTTAATGTTATATCTGCACTTTACTTTATGTACCTGTGATTGCTAATCTGTGGAATATAATAAGAAAAAGAAGTAAACTGTTATAAGCATAGAACATACCATAACTTAACAGGGTCAGGGTTGATCATGATTCTATAAAGGTATGCATACTACTCCTCGTCCTCGCCCTCATCTGAGCTTGAATTTTTTTGCATTTGGCTCACTACTACTAAAAACACATCTTCCCGATGCTGATGCTGACTTAAACACAAGCAACAATTTTCAAAACATTGAGGATAAATGGGAAAATGATGTTCATATTGTCCTTGAAGGAGAAGATCACAACAAGATTTCCGAATTTAGGGTGAAATAAGTTCAGTACATCCATTCTGGGGTAATACTTGTGAAATGCCTAGTTGAGAATATTGTAGTAGACATCTCCTTTAATCAGCTTGGTGGTTTGTGTACACTTTGCTTCCTTGAGAAGGTCAATCAGCTGATTGGAAAGGACAATTTATTCAAGCATAGTATTTTACTGGTTAAAGGATGGTGTTCTTATGAAAGTTGAATACTTGGTGCATACCATGGTATTATTTCTACATATGCTTTGGAAGGTTTGGTATTGTATATATTCCATATATTTCATGCATCACCGTTGGAGGTTTTATACATGTTTCTAGATTATTTCAACAAGTTTGATTGGAATAATTATTGTCTTAGTTTGTTGGGACCTGTAGCAATTTCTCCTGATAATATTGTTGAACCACTTGAAGTAGATGGAGGTGACCTGATGCTTAGCAAGAAATTATTGAAGGAGTGCAATAATTGGTTTTCTCTTCCTCCAAAGGTGCATGGTTATCAAAAACAATTCTTTATCCATATAGAATTTGAATAAAACTGTTCCATTGTGAGAAAATAATAATCTAGGCCATAGTGTGAGAAGACAAAATTTCTATCGCATGCACAATGCATTTAGTTATGGTGATAAATGTTTGGGGAAAATATTAATTTTTTCTGAGGAAAAAATTGTTGAAGATAAGCTTTTTCTAAATATAGTGGAAAGGCATGGAAATGGACATTTTCCAATTTTTTTCAGATTCCATCTTATGCTCTTTGGAAAGTAGACTAGTTGGTGAAACAATAGGCTTTCAATAATCATCAAACTTATATGTTAAAGATAATTTCGATAGAATGCAGTTATAGTCCAAAAAAAAATTGTCACTGAAAGAAGTGTGCCCTATAATGATTCATATGAAAATTATTGGCTTAATAAGATTTCAGTTACATCCTTGGTTGAACATAGTGCCACAACAGTAGAAGCATCATGTTAGCATATTTGTTCAGATTAATGACTTGGACCATGAATCTAAACATGCAAGTTGTGTTTCTGACATGGATACCTGCTATATTCCTTTAGAGAGAAATGGAATAGGAAAGGGCATCAAGTGTCCTAGTTTCTCTAACATGCCACCCAACCGTTCAAATAGAAATAATAGTGGTCTACTTACATAAGGAAATCCTGCCTTTGGTAATCTGTTAGAAGGGGATGCAAAATATCTTGCTAGTAGCCATTCTGGTTATGATGTTTAAAATGTCAAGTCACCACATGGTTTACCTAAGCAAAGAACAATGAAAAATGGACGTGAATTGAGGTCTTTAGGAATTTCCAAAAGCAAAGCTACTATAAGTTCAATGCATGGAAGTTTAAAACTATGCTCATCTTTGAAAGGTGAGATGAGCATCACATTTCAAGGAAATTTGATAGGTGAACATATGAGAAACCAAAAAATTCATGAAGAAACTATCACTTCTTCCACAAACTCTCCAACTTTCTATCAATTTGATGACTGCAAATATGAGAGCTACCTTGAACAATTGTCTATCACTAATGCTACTTCCATTTAACATGGAATCGTAGCTGCAAAAACCAAGATGCATGATACAAAATACATTGCCAAGAGAGATTATATATTCATATGCTGAAGAACATACTTTTTTCATCACTACCACTCAAAGGGATTCATCTTGACCTTCATCTGCTATTGTTTTTTACACTTCTTCCATTCATGCTTTCAGGATTGAATAACACTGCTTCCATGGGTTTATAAAGAACTATGTTTTCAGAAAATGTGAATATTTTTTAGCAAATAATTGTCTTCTTGTTTTGCATATTACTTTAATATTTGACAATTGATATAACAAGTATAGAAGAAGATCTAACTTCATCAAAGAATATATATTCCCAAGGTGGTGCTTGCCTTCACTCAGTAGAACAAGCTCAACCATGACATCAACATCTAGATTGTGATTTACAAACGCGATTTGTGACCTTTTTTAGGTTCCTTTCACATGAGTCACAAGTCACATTTTGAGTTTTTTGTGGCTCACTGTGATCCAAAATTTCGACCTGCGACCCCATTGAGCCCATCACACATGATAAACTCAACGCACATTTCCTATATGTGACCTCTCCTCTAGCTATCATCATTGTTATTGTTTTGGCCCGAAGTGTCCATTCCCTCCGTTACCTTCGCCCTGCACACTTATACACTTAACATTCACACCCTCCTATTTCCTCTACAATTACCCATAAAACATTGCCCTTGATTCTTCCCTTAGCTTCCAGACTCAACGCTTATGGTCTAATACACCCATCCCTTAGCGTATCATGTTGTGGCCATTGGTTTCCACCTTGGTTTGCCTTGAACATTATAAATTGGGTTATCAAGTCCAGTTCATAAACTGAAATCCATGACTCAATTCCATTTAGCTCAATGCGTAAATGAAAATGGTTAACACATTTATGAAAGACACATGTCGAACTCTGTGATATTGGGATTTGACAGGTTTCAAGTCACATCTAGACTTTCCATTGAGGCTAATGATTCTGCAATAAGGATGATCTCCCTTTCAATCCTTGTATCGCTTACCCCAAAATTATTTCTCATATGAAAGTGCATTTGCATTGGAATTGCGAATTGTGATAGACATGAAGTCACAATTCGCACACCTAGTATCCATTGTTAGCTATCTAATTTTGTGACTAGCGATAAGAGTAAAGGATGTGACCAACCTTTTAGACCGGGCTTGCAAATTAACCATGCTCGTCTTTCTTGAGGTCGCAAGTTAAATTTTCAACCCTAGTAGTAGAGTTGGAAGATGTGACCAACATTTCCAAAAGGATTTGTGACCAGTTCTGCATTTCTATCGAATCGTAGTCCGCACTTGAAGTTTGCAGTATGATTACCATTTGAAAGACTTGTAGCACGATGATGTATAATACCAATGTGTGGAAATAATTGCAAATAATATAGTAGAAATGAGAATGCAGGGGTAATATATCAATTGCCTTGGGAATAAGGATAAAATAATGAGGTGAAAGGAAGAATAATATAATGCAATGCGTTACGATGGAGAGATTTGTGTAATATATATTATTATAATTGCAACGTTGAAATAATAGCACCTTGCGATGGAAAGCATTGATACCATAGATGTTTTAAAACATACATTATAAATGCGTTGAATGGTAAAAATCACACAATATGCAAGAATATAATGTGTTGAAAACAAAAAAATGTTGTTGCAAACATTGGTAGGCACGACATATCCAATGCATAGAAAACAAAAAATGATACATTACAATATGATGGGAGGCAACACAAGATAATACGTTGCATGGAAAAAACAAATACATTCTAAGGTTATACAAGCACTGCCATAAGAACATTTCAAACACTTTTTTGTAAGGGATATGTAAAACAAGAGTTAAAATCATATGTTGGACCTACGCAAAGGGAAAAAAATGCCTTCTTTGAAGCAAGAGATAATACATTAGTCAAAATATAAGTGAAATTCTATCAAATTCTTTGTGGGAGAGTATAGTAAAGGCGTTGCATAAGAGTTAAAGAGATATCACGAAACAATGCATTTGATTAACAAGAAATATATATGATATTACAACTACCACATTGGATTGATAATACAATTTCTAAGATGAGTTGATTACTGGATGATGCGTCGTAGAGAAACTCAACAAGCAATGTATTGGATACAATGTATAGCATGGGATAAAATACAACAAGATCTTAGAGCAAATTGGTTTTAATTGGTTGTAAGGGCTATTGTATTGCATTATATGGCAAAAGACACAATGGAACTTTGAATTAATGTGATTAATGAACTAGCTCAGTATCAAGATGAAATCATCTTAGGGCTGTGAAATCATACTAATCTGGAAACATTTATTGATAATTTTATTTAATGATAATGATTTCATATTTTGTCATGACAAAGAGTTTTTTTGTCGCATCATAAGTATCAATTGTATGCTTGTAGGATTGGAACTACATAGCCGATGCTGGTCATTCACATCTAAACACTTCATGAACACATGATCAAAATCAGTGGCAACAGTTAGATAATCAACTCAACACCAAGGTCATCCCATGGTTTAATCAAGACATCAAAGGGTTTCTCTCAATCACAATGACTCTCCTACATCTTGCCACCTCAAAGCTTGTGGCACTTCTCTTGTAATATTTTGCATATTACCTTATCATAAAATATCAATATCATGCACAATTCCATATTATTGTAAAATTTATTGGGAATTTCAAGAGACATGGGGGTAGACAAAAGGTCATGGTAGGTGAAAAATCACCTCATTTTTATAAATATACCCTCTCCTCATTTATAAAGGGGATTTTAGTAACTCATCTAGGCTAGCTTTAGATAGTTGTTTTGGTGCTTAAGGAGCTAGAGGCACTAAGCTCTTGACAACTAGTAGGGTGAGTTGTGGTGAGGCTAGGGTTTTGTTTTGGATGATGGTTTTAGTAGCCCATGTTCCACTATTGGGATTCAATGGACTTGCTGAAGACGTAATTAAATTTGCAACATGAATAATAAGAAGTTCTTCACTTTCAACATTGGTTCCTTTGCAATTCCGTAGTGGTTGTATTGGTTGTCCGATATTTCCATTGTGTTGTATGTGTGCTTTCATGTGGGTGATATGTTAATGAAATATTTATGGCTTATGGCTTGCATGTTTGCTTTGAATATTTTCTTTCTTATTTCACGCTATGTCGATAACTTATTGTGAACTAATTTGCAATTAACTTCTGGCACTTTCCTATTCATGTATGTCTGAGATAGTTTTTTCTTGCCAGCCCTTCTTGAGGCATGCTTATTCTTATTATTTGTCTATTACGTTCTTGTATTCCATTATGCAGATTATCAATCGTGAGCTAATCTCATCCCCATTCTGTGGGCATTTCATTCTTGCCCTCACTCTAACATCTCCACATCCGATAGCCAAGAGAAAAACTCATATGGTGGTTGCTAGGCCCACATGATCGAATGAGGCTCCTATCCTAAATGACGTGAGGTCTAATTGGGAATTCACACCAAGGAGCCCCCCTAATTGTTGGCAGGACATTTTCCCTTGTTAGTAGCCTCAAACACCGATGATAATATCTCCATGTCAAAGAGCAGGTCGAGAGATTTCCAATGCCAATTGAACAAGATCAAATGGACATTGTATGAGAAAGGTATGGTCTTATGATTTTTTGGTTAAACAAGGAAGAAGATGTGCAACTCTTGACAAATGGTTGTACATATGTTGATGCCGCAGTACAAATTTTGACATGACATGATGAATGGATTGTATGGATGTTAATGTCGCATGTTGATTAGCCTGTATGGATGCTCACCTGGCACTACTGACTTGGCAGAGTTACTAACATGGACAATGATTTGGTGGGTTGATTATGTATATGTGACATGGCCCAATCTGGAATTGTCACGTGGCAACCTCAAATTGGCTTTGAGGGTTGGGCATATGGTTGGTGATAAACTCATCGGGTGGGTTTGAACCCTCGACGACCTTGTCAGAACCAAACAAAAGAATTATCATTCGGACAATGGAAATTTCTTGGAAATGAATTGGAACAATTCTTATTTAAAATTTCAATATCATCTATTGTTTAAACTTGGATCGTCCATGGTTTCAACCCTGTGACCTTTGCTCCAATAGTCTAACAATATAACCAATGTGCCAACGAGTTTCTTTGTATGGTGGGACATGTATTTATTTTTTAAATTGTAATATATTACCTACTTGAAAAATCACCAACCAGAGGGGGTCGACCTTGCGATCTCGCACTATATAACCATACATTTTCACCATTGCACTAGGGTGTGTTTTTGGAAATGTTCTCTGCACATAATTGTTTTAAATTGTTATTTTTTCTATGTAAAAGGAAGAAAGTGGGATTTTGAAGCCATTTCTTGGATACCCAAGAGTGGGAAGTGGATTATTGAAATGCCACAACCTCTGTAGAAGATTTGAAGACAAGTTTGTTTGTAGGTTGGAGACCAATTTGATGTAATAACAATTTTTGCATCTCATAATGAATCAATTGCTTGTTGGAATCAAACCCATAGACATAGCCCAATATTGGTGAACTTCGTTACCAAGTTGCTTTTCTTGTCTATATTATTTTATGTTGTTCTTTTCTTCAATTTAGCCTTTCAATAGTTCGTTAATTTTCAAAATTTAAGCTAAGACAATTCACACTTATAGATATTTGCAAATCATTCATTAATTTTAGATCAAGTTAGGACCTACTCGTCTTTGAGCCCACCTTGGACCAAGATACTCTTTAATGAGAGGACCTTCACATATTCTCTTATGGCATGTTTTCTATATGCTCTTGTTTGAGTCATAGTTTCCATCTCTAGAGTCTGCCTTGGGAAAATAGACTTGCCTCTCTTCCACCATATGAGAAGTACCCCTTCTGTCTTACTCCCTTAGGTCCATATGTTCCTTTCCTAGACCCATCCCCTACAATATGAATATATGGTATGGTGTGGATTGTAAGACACTTCATATAGCTTTAATATGCTTTATAATTCCTATTGATACCTCCTTCATTAGAATAAATATCTCTTTATCTCACAAAAGAGACATTAATTAAGTACTCGCATGCATTTTCCAAAAAAAATTAGCATACCATTTTTCTCTCCACTGCCCCCTTCATTGGGATCCCATTTCTATATTCTCCCATACCTCCACTCTTCAAGGTATCCTTATATAAACCTTCATCGAAGTTACCTCTCCTCCCCCCTCTTTGCTTGCTACTTATTCACATATTGGGACATTCAAAATGAAATTAGAGTAACGAACTCCAGTGACACAACATGCAAGGATGGGTTCCAGTTTGAGATCTTCAAGCATGGTCTTGTTCTCTATATGATCACTTTGTATACCTTTTCAACCATGGTCACCCACAAACTTGGTCCCAAAACACCATTTAGGATCTAGTGTTGATCCCAACAACTAAAAAACTATCATCACTAGCTACACTTTCTCAAATATATATTCTAATATTCTTCATATGGATCTTGCTAAGGAACATGATGGGAGACATCTATGAGCTAAAGGACAAGCTAGGTTATCACAAAAACATCATACAATCAATCATATTCTCACGTTTCATGATATGATAGATAAGGCAAGACATTGCTCTTTGAAAGTCTATAGTTGATTTGTAGGCTTTCAAAAAGTTTTTGTCCCTTGAATGGACCTTTTCTAGAGGCTTAGAGCCATCATCATATTCAAGACCTTATTGATCACCATATGCTTCTGTGTGATTTGGTCATTAGTTGTCTCTGTATAACTCATAAGGTGTCAAATATCTTAGCCCAACAACTATAGATAAATGTGTCAATGGTGAAAAATAATGCAAAAAGTGAGCAACCTCGATTCTATACGTGTTGGCTTGATTGGCCCTGACCCAGGTTCAAGGTTAATTAGCCAAGAAAATCCCTACACTACTGGCACTTTCGGCATCAATCCGCGGAGCGCACTGAAGTATCACCAGAAGTAGTATGGGGGAATGCAGGAACCAAGTTTTCGCACCATGAGATGGTTGTGATGTCGTTTTATACCCTAACTCTTCTTTTGCGCAGACTGATAAGCCCTTTAGGGCTTATCGATATACTTATCTGATTCGGCTTCGAGGCCTTCGTGAAGGTATGCGATCATCCTTCGCGTACCCTATATAGGAAATTCAGACACTTACGCACTTCTGTAATTACCCTTACTTCTGTGTCTACCTAGATTAGCTTAAGTATTGGATAACTTCAACATGCATTATGATTATCTTCGTGTAAACATATATTCTTACTTGCGTTCATATGACAAAGTAAAACACATAGATTTGTGCATCAATACAACATTAAATCATAAACCCAATATTCAACATAACATAACCACATACATTCATAACAAAAGTAAAATAGCTCATACATATATATCTCCATAATAACTCTCTTTATTGATGATTCAAATCTTCAGTACAAACTCTAACTTCCCTGCACACACAGCTGCAGGGGTCCACGCACTCAGTTGCAGACTTCTACCCTAGGCCTCTACACACTTAGCTGCAAAGCCTCTTTCCTACACTAAGACTCTTCGCTCTTAGCTCTCACAGACCCATTACATCAATCAATTGCCAAAAACTTCCTAAGAACTGCTTAGACTCTCCCTTTTTATACATTCCCATGGTCCGTGGACCAAGGGTGGATCTCATCAAGCCGACACAAGTTACCTAAACTAAGGGGGGAAATCCTTTTTGAATCTTTAAATATTCGCGCTCCACGACCACAAAATGCAGATACTTTACATTCTTTATACAAAACTTGGGCCTTTAGCCCCAAGACTTGGGATTTTAACCCCAAAATTGACCCTAGGGGACCTATTGCTAACAATATGTCTACATACCTACTCGATGGAATCTGCATTAGAAATGATTTTTTTGGTCTAGAGTGGAAATGGACTTCACAACGATTCTTTGACAACATCTATTGGAAGCTACTTCAAAAAGTCATCTATAGGGGAGTTTATGAAAAATTAGCCTAGCATTTATTTTTCTGTGCTTTGCCAGATGATCTTTGAATTTGGGGCACCTTGCATGACTGATCAAGCTAAAGAAGTAGTTTTTGAAGTTGCATATTGGTTCACTTTTTCTTAGGGCAGCTATATCAGAGTCCTCGGATCCCAGAAGCCGCCACACATTTTGTTGATGTATGTGACTGACAAGGTGATAAGGTAGGAAATTGGTTACCAACTTTGCTCATGATTATCACAATTATGGTAGAAGAAGAAGTCACCTTTTCCAACCTACCCTATGAAAGTGGGGTCTTATTAGCTAAAGTGTCTGAAGGCAGTAGAAGTAGAACTTAAATAAATTAGTCTCCTCAAATTCAGGGAAATGAGTTTCCATTGGTATGACAACAGGGGAGTATGAAAGTGACACTATGAAAAGCTTCACTTCACCTTTCCATATGTATCAGACTCTTGGGAAGATGAGGAAAATATTAAGAACTGGTATAACGCTTCCCAAGAAACTAGACCAAGTGATGAGGTAGACCCTTCTCATACAACTCACATGCCAGGCAATTTACCTAGAAGGGACCCAAGAGGAAGTTGTTGCTCAAGTTGATGTTGGACCAAAGGGGAAGATAGGGCATGATCCCAAAGAGGAAAGGAGTAGGAAATTTAAAGCAGATCCTAATACTAAGGGAAAAATTGAAGCTAAAAGGAAAATAAAAGAATTGGAAGAAGCATGGAGGAGGAAGAAGGAAGAAGAGAAGAAACAAGTAGAAGAGTGCAAGCAGGAGGAGGAACACAAATAGAAAGAAGAAAAGGAAAATAAGAAGCAGGAAGACCTGCAAAAACGGAAGGAAGAATTGGAGAAGAAAAAATGTTATCAATAGTACATACTAGTGTCTAGTAGCTCTAGTGAATACAAGACCCAAACATGTTGTCAACAATATATTTGGGTGTGCAATTCTAATCTGGCCTCTTTTACAGGCAAAGTTTCACAATTGTTACTCCAAAACCTGATTGTGTCATTGCTAAACCAAATATGAAGGATTGTTTTCCATTTGTTACTAGCATATATTTCAAGTTGCTTCAGTGATATGGTGCCAAATGCACAGTGCACTTCAATTTTATAACAACGTACTTGTCAACAAGGCGGGTCCATGTATTACTTGTTTGATGGAACCATTTATTCTCAAGATCTGTGCAATTACAACCTTACAATGCTCCTTATACTAGTGTACATAAGTCTATTTGAGAAAAAGATTTAGGGATCATTGTTTGCAAGAGTTAAACATACCTTGTAAAAGTCTGTTATATTAATAGCTATGTATACCTTAGTTTTTCAAATGCAAGGTCCTTCAAAAATAATAAGAATCAATACATTAAGGGATACTCATGTTACCACATTCAACTTTTGTTAGCATGATCATAAATTTTGCAAATTTATCACAACTTCATGCCCTAGGAGGGCTAGAATCTCATCATAAAATAAACCCAAAACACTCCATTACACTAGATCATATGCAACAACTAATTTGATGTGACTGTCACAGTGGGACTAACAATCAAGTTTTAGAACTCCTGAATCTTTGATTCTAATGCAAGTGGGATCAAAACCATAAATTGATGTAATCATGTCACTAAATCTCAGAACTTCTAAATAGGATACAATGTGCTTCTATTCTCACACTATAAAAATAAAATACACCCTTAATTTTAGATCAAGTTTGATCCAATAAGTCAAATACCAGTCATGATTAAATGATTCATATTGTGCTTATAAAGATACCATAATTGTGTTAGACTAGTCCAACTTAAACTATTAAGATAACATAATAACTACTCAGATGCATCATTGATGAGCTTTATAACCAACCTTACCTCAGTCTTCAAAGTTTCAAACTTCACCTTTGATTCAAGAAAATGATCCGACTATTCCTTCAACGATAGCTCCAAGGTTACCTGGGTAGAATTTTTTAATGGACTGCAAAAAACATGGAGATGTGATTCATTAGCTTTTAGGGTTGCCTCTCATTAGCTTGAAAAACGACCTTAATATTCACCTTGTGTATTAGTAAATATGAGTAGTCCATAAAGGAGGGTTTTTTTAGCCATATAAATGTTCACGTTTCTCCACAAATTGCTACATCTTAAGGCACAAAGTTGTGACACAATTTTCATAAGGACTAAAAATTTTAGGGCTTGCAGTTCTATATAGGAAATGTCTCAGAGAAGGCTTAGTACAAGCCTAATAAGGATCCATGAAAATTCTTGAAATGTTCTAGTTAATTATCCTTAGAAATCCATTATTCGTCTACATCTAAAATATGCCACCAATGAAAGGGTAAACTAGCCAATTCCGAAATGACTCCTAAACCTGGCCTAAAGTGTCCTAATATTAGGGTCGAAATAGGGCCTTAGGAAAGATTGAGATAGTCCTGAAAAGATGTCGAATATACCTCAGAGAGAGCCTAAATAAGGAGTTGAAATTACCTTAGGACATGAAAGATGAGCCTCAGGAAGAGAGGATGAATTTGGCCAAAGAATAAGAAAAAAATTCTTTCTACAGAAACAACAAACTACCTCAAAAAAAACCATTGAAAATATAAGAAAGGATGTACCAAAAATCACTTCAAGAACTAGTCACATTCCCTTAGATTTGCATGACTGAATTAGACATTATAGATAATGCAAAGAATAAGCATTGAAGCTCGATATTTTGTGGAGGAAACCAAACTCCTTATATAATAGTTGAAGGGTCCTAATAAGGAAGTTGACTTATGCCTTTTGGAGGGAGTTGACTTCTTGATTTCAAATTTGAATTTTGATTTTTAGAGCCATAATTAAAATATTTTAGGATGGAACATGAAATTGAAATTTGAAGTTTTATTGGAGCCAAAGTTAATATCCCTTGATCAACATTGATTAGATTATTTTTTCTTGATATAAATCATATTTCCCTTTTTGAATTTGATCATACCTATTTTAATTGAAATTTCTCAAATAAATAATTTTCTTTGTAGTACCTCCTTTGGGGTTTTTGACCACTGAAAGAGATCACCAACTTTGAATGAGCATATCTCCTCAATCTTGAGGAGTCTCGTGGTATGCCACATACCATTATATTTTTCATGACAAGGAGAATCCAATGATGATGATTTGCAAAGAAAATTATTTGATCTGCATCTTCAAAATCTTTAACAAGTGCGAGGTTCCTAGGATTTTCTAGGGGTTTTAACTAATGGAGATTTCAATTGATGACAAATATTAAGAGCATTTAATAACTGACCTTGGCATCAATGAAAACACCATTCAACACTTATTTCAGTCACAATTCACAATTATAATTCATATCACAACTTCAACTGAGAAATATTTTTGCAGTAAGGGATACAAGGATTTAAATAGAGATCATCCTAATCACATAATTCTTAGAATGGAAAGTCTAGTTGCAACTTGCGACTTGTGTTGATTCTAATATCACAAAGTTTAAAATGTGTCTTCCATAAATTTGTTACCCATTTTCATTTTTCATTGGGTCTTTGAACCATGAATATTTCAAGGCTAAATGGCAAGGGTCTTCCAGGTTACAAACAAGGAGTGGAGGTTTCTACAAGAGTTATATGGTTCGAATGATTTGAGCCATAAAAATATGAAATACATGAATTCACACCCTTCCAAAGGAATAAAACCTATGATGGCACCAAATAATAACATTTAAACCTCAACATGATTTAAATATTCTTCACGTAAACTCAATATGCAAATGCATGGTGATAATTGGAATTGAGTCATGGGTTTCGGTTTAAGCACTAGACTTTGTAATCGTAACACAATTTATAATGTTCAGGGCAAACCATGGTGGAAACCAATGGCCACAACATGATACGCCAAGGGATGGGTGTATTATGACCATAAGCACCAGGTCTAGAAGTTAAGGGAAGAATCAAGGGCAATGGTATTATGGGTAAGCGTCAAGGTAATAGGAGAGTGCTCATGTCAAGTGTATAAGAGCGCAGGACGAGGGTAATGAAGGGAATGAACACCTAGAACTGAGAATAATGATGATAGCTGCAGGATAAGTTGCATATAGGAAATGTGCATTAATTTTATCACGTGCAATGGGATCAACAAGGTCACAAGTCACAATAAGAGTAAATGATGTAATTGGAAATAAGAGTAAAGGATTTGACCTTCCTTGTAGACCAACCTTGCAACTTAGCCCTGCTCTTCCTTCTTAAGGTCGCAAATCACATTTTCAACCCCTAGCAATAGAGCTAGAAGATATGACCAACTTTGCCAAAAGGATTTGTGACTAGTTCTGCATTATCAAATTGTAGGCCCCACTTGAAGTTTGCAATATGTCTACCATTTGAAAGAGTGAATTACAATGGATCTCTGAACTGCAACTTGACTTGTAGCGTGATGATGTATAATACCAATGTGTGGAAATAATTGCAAATAATATATTAGAAATGCAAATGTAGGGGTAATATATCAATTGCATTGGGAAGAAGGATAAAGAAATGAGGTGAAAGGAAGAATAATATAATGCAATGTGTTGTGATGGAGAGATTTATACATTGAGTGCAATAGAGATGATTATAATTGCAATAGTGAAAGCATTGATACCATTAATGTTTTAAAACATATATTATAAATGCGTTGAACGGTAAAAATCATACAATCTGCAAGAATACAATGCGTTGTTTCCAACACGTTGGTATGAATGGCATATCCAATGCATTGAAAACAAAATATGATACATTACAATGTGATGGGAGGCAACACAAGATAATACTTTTCACGGAACAAACAAATATATTCTAAGGTTATTAAAGCACTACCATAAGAACATTTCAAACACTTTTTTTAAAGGGATATGTAAAAGAAGAGTTGGAGTCATATTTTGGACCTGCACAAAGGGAAAACAATCCCTTCTTTGAAGCAAGAGATAATACATCAATCACAATATAAGGAAAATTTTGTCAAATGCTTTGTGGGAGAGTATAGTAAATGTGTTTCATAAGAGTTAAAGAGATATTACAAAACAATGCATTGGAGTAACGACCAATAGCTTCATGAACACATCGTCTAAATAAGTGGCAACCGTTAGATAATCAACTCAACACCAAGGCCATCCCATGGTTTAGTAAAGACATCAAAGGGTTTCTCTAAATAGAAATGACTCTCCTACATGTTGCCACCTCAAATCTTGTGGCGCTTCTCTTGTAATATTTTACATATTATCTTGTCATAAAATAACGAGAGCATGCACAATTCCATATCATTATAAAAGTTGTTGGGAAGTTCAACAACCATGGGGGTAGGCTAAAGGTCATGGTATGTGAACGATCACCTCATTTTTAAAAATATGCCCTCACTCCTCATTTTGTAAAGGGGATTTTAGCACCTGAGCTAGGCTAGCTTTAGATAGTTGTTTTGGTGCTTAATGAGCTAGTAGGGTAAGTTGTGGTGAGGATAGGGTTTTGTTTTGGAAGATGGTTTGAGTAGCCCATGTTTCACTATTGGGCTTTGATGGACTTGTTGAATATGTAATTCAATTTCGGCATTGGTTCTCGTGCATCTACATAGTGGTTGTTTTGGCTATCCATTATTTCCATTATGATGTATGTGTGCTTTCATGTGGGCGATATAATAATGAACTAATTAATGGCTTATGGCTTGCATATTTGCTTTGAATATTTGTTTTATTATTTCACGCTATGTCAGTAACTTATTGTGAACTGATTTGCAATTAACTCCTGACACTTTCCTATTCATGTATGTCTGAGATAGTTTTGGCTCACAAACCCTTCTTGAGACATACTTATTCTTACTGGTTTGTTGTTACATTCTTGTATTCCATTATGTAGGTTATCAATCGTGAGTTAATATCATCCCCATTCTCCAGGAATTTGATTTTTTCCCTCACTTTAACATCTAAGCATCTAATAGCTAGGAGAAAAACTCACATGGTGGTAGTTGGGCCCACATACTGGATGGGGCTCTTATCAAAAACGGTGTGAGGTACAATTAGGACTTCACACGTAGGAGTCCCCCTAATTGTTGGTGAGATATTTTCCCTTGTAAACAATCTCAAACACTGATGAAAATGTTTCCATGTCAAAGAGCACATTGGGAGCTTTCCAATGCTAATTGAACAACATCAAATGGAAATCGCATGAGAAAAGTATGGTCTTATGAAGTTTTGGTTAAACAAGAAAAAATATGTGCAAGTCCTGACACATCGCTATATATGTTGACGTGGCAATACAAATTCTGAAATGGCATGATGGATGGATTGCTATCATAACTAGCTACACTTTCTCAAATCTCTAATATAATATTATTCACATGGAGCTTAATAAGGAACATGAGGGGATACGTCTATGAGATAAAGGACATACTAGGTTCACACAAACACATCATATCATCAATTATATTCTCAATTTTAATGATATGATTGAGAAGGCAAGGCATTGCTCTTTGAAAGTCTATTGTTGATTTGTAGGCTTTCAAAATGTCTTTGTCCCTCAAATGCCCCTTTTCTAGAGGCTTAGAGTCATCAACATATTCAAGACCTTTTTTTATTTCCATATTCTTTTGTGTGATTTGGTTATTGGTTGTCTCTGTGTGACTCATAGGGTGTTTGACTTTGTTAGGAGTATTATTAGGGTCGTGTAAGGGTTCCCTTTGGCTCTCACCTTTTTGTATATACATTGATGAGCCAGAGTCATTTCTTCATGAGCATATCTAAGATGGAGATGGGTGTTATGAGGTTTGTTTCTCATGGGTGGTAGGAACCTTGCTCAATTAGTTAAGATATGTGTAGAATGTTTCAAGCCTAGATGATGCTTGCTCAAATAATGCATATAGTTTGAAACATCCATAGTTGTCTTATATAAGTTGGGATACCTTTGGCTCGCGGTTTGGATTTGCAGATCAAAGGGGTTGAACGTTTCATTGTTGGTGGGTGGATTGCAATTCTGGTCCACTTTGTACATGGATGGGCTTGCATGACACCTTAGAGAAGGAAAAATTGCTAGACACTACCCATACATAAAGAGGATGCCCACATGTGCAAAGTCCTATAACAAGTTTTGGCATTCATATAAGGGTGAACAAGGAACTTCGTGATTGTGTTAAATCTAGGGTTGACACAATAGGGTGAATTGTACATTGTTTGGTTGAAGAATGGAATAATTAGGACCTATAGGAGGCGATCTTGTAGATGTTTCAAGGGTTCGGGTTGAAATTGATATAGGTAGTTGTGCCTTGAAAAACCATATAGGTAGTTTTGATTTCGACAATTTTATTCTATAAAAGAGCCACAAAGAATTGGCCACACTACCTCGTATCTCATAACCTTCTTCATGTAAATAAAGTTGAAGGCATTTCCTTAAGGGCTGCTTATACGTGCATGTTGTGGTCTCTTGCATGGAGGAGTGTTATATCTTGCAAAGCATTTTGCTGACTAAGTAATATAGAAATATCGTCTGAGTATAAAAGTATTATTGGGATGTTTTAATGCTACAATTGAATGTGTGCCCATTGTTGGATGAATTTGGTTGCACATCTAACATATTTTTACTTAAGGTGAAGTTATAGACATAATGAGAATTTGCATAGTTTAGTTGTAATACACACATGTTGGTCAAGATTTTGTAGGCAAGGCAATGACTTACAATTGGAGATGACCAAATTAAAAAAATTAGGAAACATTGTTAGGTTTGTAATAGGTGTCTTCTTCCCTAGGCTTTGCTATCTACTATGATTTTCACTGATGATATGATGCTCTAGGATTCATCTTTAGAATATATATAGAGAAATCTAGATGCACTAGCCCTATTTTATGACCTTTGACAGTGGACGATCAACTTGTGTGAAACCAAGATCTTGATATTTCACGTGTCAAAGAAGTTTCTATTGGATTATCACTTATTTTTCAAAGGATAGGAGATCCATATTATTAACACTTACTCTTGGGGATGCAATTCTCAACACCTTGTTCAATATGACATATGCTTTTCAGTCCTAGTCCAACAAAGGATATGAGTCCTTTTTCCTTCTATAGGTGTAGGTGTTTTTCATCATTTTCCAAGAATTTCATCCATGGTGTCTCTAATGGTCACACTCATTCGGTCCACATCCATTTATGGCTATGAGGGTTTACGAACTTGTTTACTGGAATCTCACTTAGTGTTAGTAGAGAGAGTGTAGAGTTTGGAGCCTGACCCCTCTAACTTGATACTTTCTTCAATGGTTGTTGTACTTCTACATTGGTTTCTAAGTTTCATCAACTTAATGAAAGGGTAGGATTGATATCTATACCTGGCCCATTGTTTATTAAGGTCCATTGCTTTAGGGTGCCCCCAAGGTCATGCTTAGTATTGGGTTGTGTGGGTATAAGATATTCTAGAATTTGTGGGTCTTTCAATGGACCAACTTCCTCCATTTAGGTACTCTCTTAATCCTCGAAGTTGCCTCTTACCTATTAGGAAAGTGTTGAAAAAAATCATTCGAGATGACATATCTGGGAAATTCATATAAATATTTTTTATAAACCCATCAGGTGGGTTACATTCAAAGATGGCTTTCTACACTATTCACTACATGGAATTGAGAGACAAACTCATTGTTTGAGTTGGCTACACACATTATCATTATATGCATGCTACTCATAATTCCATGTGCAGTTCAAAGCAAGTTTGCATGGATTTCGAGTGGAGATGGATAATTTGTTCAATTGGTAAAATATGATTTGTCATTTGTGCCATTTTCAAGAGATTGAGATAGAGGCATCATTCATATTTTTCTACACCATATACTATGATATCTTTGGGAGGTACCATTTTCTTTTCATGGGGTTATAAATCCTTTCTAGTTTATTTAGGTGCCTTGACTAGGGGTGCATGAAGGCCGAGTAATGGCCTAATAAGGATCCACAAAAATTATTCAAACCTTCTAGTATTAGTATTAGTTGATTTCTCTTCCATTAGTGACTACTTGTGAATGTTTTTTACTTATTTATATTAGGATCTTCTTTACATTATATTCTTAGTGTTATTCTTCACCAAACAGTAACCAATTCATGAACATAAATAGACAAGAGACACAACATGTAGGCTATAAGCCAGGGACAAAACCTCTCACTCTTTGAGAGGAAAACTTGCACAAATTCTTCTTATAGAGATTATGATTGAAGAATACCAATACCAAGACCCTTGACCTATTTCGCCACTCCAAGACCAAGACAAAATTCCTCTTTGATAATCACTCTTCTTCTTGTATCCTCTTCCACTTCGACCTTTATATCATCACCGAGATCTTGTCATTGTATTCATACTGAGATCTCATTTACTGTGAGACCTTCTTATTTTCATATAACTGAGGCCTTCCTTACTGGGATTGTCTTCTGCTTTTTGTCATGAAATTCAGGGAAAACCAAACTCAACTTAATTGTGATCCTATTCGTACATCAGAGAGATCCAAATTGTATGCTCCTTGGATCAATGAACTGTAGTATTCTCTAACATCATATTGGAGTATATATGTTCTTGTTCGAGCTGTTGTAGTACCGAAATATTCACTCAAAAAATTCGAACTTTCGTTTTTCTGTGATGAGCCCAAACCAAATCCTCATTGTCCCTTCTTTATATATCCTAGCTTCTTCCTCAACACCTGAATTGCTATCAAAACTTATTACTGTTCTGTTCACCAGAATTTCAGAGAGAGATGCGAAAACTGAACTGTGTAAATGTGAAGAGCCCACCTGCCTATTTATAGTGGTTGTCCTATAAATAAGTCGACCTGTCTTTATGAAGGGTTGTGTCTTCAAATAGTGAGCCGACATGAGTGTTGTTACTCCATCTTGAAGCCGACAAAGAAGAGGTGGACTTGTGCTTGTCGTTGGAGGGCTATTTGAAATTATTTTGACTCATATACATTCTTCATACATGACATTGACTCTATATGATTTTTATGACAAATCCTAAAGCTCTCAATGGGAGCTTATCTAAAAATAAAACCTCTTGCTCATGAAACCCATGAAGCAAGGCATAATAATAATTTTATTTTTCTTCTTTACATCATTTACAAAAATCACAGTTACATGTCATTATGAAGACCGAACCTAGTTATACTTTTTCAACACTCCTAAGGCTACCAACTTAAATTATTCATGGCTAGCACTTTCCAACATCTCATAGGTCATGATTCTATCATATTTGTGAAAACTAGGTTGTTTTATATAGTTCCACAGAAGCAGTGTTATTCGATCTACCAAATGAAGGTCGAGATTAAGCCATTTGAGTGGTATTGGTGGAAAATTTATGATCTTCAACATATGATGATATAAAATACCTTGGAAATCCATTTTGCATCAAGCATATTGGTTTTCGTAGCTATGCTTCCATTTTGAATGGAAGCAGTGTTAGTGATAGACAATTGTTCAAGGTAGTTAGAAAATTTGCATTCATCAGATAGATAGAAAGTTGGAAAGTTCGTGGAAAAAGAGATAGTTGCTTCATGAGTTTTTTGGTTTTTCGCATGTTCATCTATCAAATTTCCTTGAACTATGATGCTCATATCACTGGTTGGAGATGAGCATAGTTTTAAACTTCATGGAATCAAACTTATAACAAATTTATTTTTGGAAATTCTTGAAGACCTCAAGTCATGTCCATTTATCATTTTTCTTTGCTCAGATAAACCATGTCATGATTTGAGTTTATAAACATCATAACTAGAATGGCTACTAGAAATATCTCTTGCATCCCCTTCTAATCGATTACCACATACAAGATTCCTTCAATATGAAAACCACTATTATTACTATTTGAACGATTGGGTGGCATGTTGGAAGAGCTACAACACTTGATGCCATTTATAGTTTCATTTCCCACCAAATGAATCTACCAGGAAGCCATGTCAGAAACACAACTTGCCTATTTAGATCCATGGTCCAAGTTACTAATCTGAACTTGTATGCTAGCCTCATGAGCTTCTACAGTTGTGGAACTATGTTCAGCCAAGGATGTAAATGAAATCTTATTAAGCCAATAATTTTCATATGAATCATTAGAGGGCACACATCTTTCAACAAAATTTGTTTCATGAACTACAACTGCATTTTATCAAGCTTCTCTTTAACATCTGAGTTTGATGATTGCAAAAATCATGTTGTTTCCCCAAACAACCTACGTTTGAGAGATCATAATATGGGATCCGGAATAGATAGATGATGTACATTGCCAAATGTTTCCACTATATTGAGAAAAAACTTATCCAGTTCTTCATCAATCTTTTCCTCAGAAGAAAGTAGTATTTTCCCCAACTTTTCAGCACCATAAGTAAATGCACTATGTATGTGGTAGAAATTTCCTTTGCCACACTATGGCATGGATTGTTATTTTGTTGCAATGAATAAATTTTATTCAAATTCTTTAAGGTCAATGATCGATTTTGATTATCGTGACGCTTGAGAGGAAGATAAAACTGATCAATGCGCTCCTTCAATAATTTATTTCTAAGCACCAAGTCATGTCCATCTGTTTCAGGTGGTTCAATATTATTTTCAGTAGAGATGGACAGAGGGACTTGCAAACTGAGACAATAATTATACCAATCAAACTTGCTGAAATAATCCAGAAACCTGTGTAAAACCTCTAATGGATCATGCAATGATGCATGAAAAACATCGAATATATATAGAACCAAAGTTTTCAAAGCATATGTAGAAATAAGGCCATGGTATGCACTAAGTATTCTACTTTCATAATAACACCATGATTTAACCAATATAATACTATGCTTGAATAAATGGTATTTTCCAATAATCCATTTGTTGGCATTATGATACAGGTGTTGTCCTTGATGGAAACTCACTCACAGGTCAGTTCAGATTTGATAAAGGGCAACTCACATTGTAATAGGTCAATTCAGAGGTAACAGGGCATTGGTACAGAAGAACAGGAAGTTGGAACAAAGGTCTACTGATCAGAATCAAGAAGTTGAAGGAAAAGGATGTTGTAAGGTAGTTTAAGTTGTATACGCAGGTTCACCTTGTCAAAGCAGTGTATACACGCGGGTTCATAGAACAAAAAGAGTGTATACGTATGCACACACTTTCACAAGAGGAAAAGCATGTATGGGTTGGAAAATCAAGGAAATACAAGATTAAAGAATACCAAGGGTCAATACCATGGTATTAGCCCACAATATTGAGCAGAGTAACGACTATTTGATCTCATCCAAGAATACCACAGGTTCTAAGTGTTGTTTTGGTCTGAGGTATTGAGAAAGGCCAAAAACTATATAAGGAGGAGAAGATCAAAGGGCCAAGTGTGCAAGTGAAAGGGTTTCTCAGGAATACTTCTATCTGAAGTATATTTTATGTTACAAGGGCTATGATTATGATATAATCTGAAATATTTTTTGCACCTTGAATTCAATGTTGGATCAGGATCATGAGACCTGAAATGACTTATCATTGAATGATCTGATATTGGTTGGGCTAGATCTGATTGCTTACACATGTTTTATTCTTTAAATGTCATGATCTGGGTATGTTTGAATTTTGGAATAACAATGAAGTTGTAAGTTTGTATTTACATATCTATACGCTGGTTAGCCTTGGTGAAGGCATGTATACACGCCGGTTCGAAGTTTCCAAGTAGCGTATGCAAAAGAAAAGCCTGTTATTTAGAAATGTCTGTTTTATCTGATCAATGCTATTGGTTTACTTTTGTTTGTCAATGATGTCTTCTTAGATCTGAATGCATAAGGAGATTGAGTGTGATTGATTGATTAATTAAGTGAGAAGGGTGATCTTTGCTACTGACTGTCTAGATCTCTGTAATTTGATAGTAGATGTTCAAAATATTACTGGTTGGTACATATTTGATTCATAAGTTTTTATGATTCAGTAGTTTTAGAGGTATACGAAGGTTTGGTTAAAGGAAGTAGCGCATACACGCATGTTGGGTTCATTAAAGTAGCGTATGCATTCTAATGTATGATTTTTAAGGTTGCAAATGGTTCTAAATGATGATGTAGTTTTATGGGTTCAACACAGTGTTCCGGTGACAGTGATCTGACTATTTAGATTGACTAATTATTGGTTGATGCCATTATTATTATTATAGAGTTTGAGCTTCAAAGTTTCTGATGGGCCCAGTGTGAAAATTTGATGAAACGAGGCCTTCATATTGTGTTGTTGTGTACAAGGAGCATCCATTCTGATTTTTTATGAAACGTGGTCCCTAGAGAAAGAGTGAAGGTTGTAGCCTTCTGTGGGCCAGCGCCTACGTACTGGTAAACATATCGGCTAGTACAAGGGCTAGGGGGTTGTAGCTCCCTTCCAGTAGAAGATGGAGAAGGAGAGAAGGTTGTAGCCTTCTGTAGGTGGGTTCCTGCTTACTGGTATGAGTCTGCACCAGTACAAGATTATAAACAAATTATTCTTTATATTAAAGGAGACAGAGACAACAACAACAGGTGGTTTTTCTCCCGCATTGGGTTTCCACCTTAAATCTTGGTTTTCATGTGTGTTTCTTATGTGTGATGGTTTATTCTATTATTATTGCACATGGTTACTTTTTAATGTTTAATAAAGTATTAATGGATTGATTAAATATCAACATATGATGAATTAACTGAATCACAAGTTCACTGGATATACGATGGTTTCCTTAAGAATAGTTGCGTGCACACGTAGTTCCCTTCATTGAAGTAGTGTATATAAATCTGATTATGAAATGAAAAAGTTATTGATTGGTAATTATTGATTCACCCCCCCTCTCAGTATTATTCCCAACACCATTTGACCTTCTCAAGGAAGCAAAGTGTACACAAACCACAAAGTTGATTAAAGGAGATATCTATTACAATATTCTCAACTAGGCATTTCACAAGTTTGGCCTCAACATGGATGTACTTGACTTCTTTCACCCTAAATTCAACAAACTGGTTGTGCTCTTCTTCTTCAAGGATAAAACACACATGCTTTGCCATTTATCCTCAATGTTTTGAAAATTGTTGATCATGGTTAAGTCAACATCACCATTAGGAAGATGTGTTTTAGCGATAATGAGCCAAATGCAAAAACCTTTATGCTCGGATGAGACCAAATTTAATAACACTTTCTAGGAATAATGATCTTCCTTTTCTTTCTTAATGCTTGCTATGATGTCATTAGTACTAATATAACCTTCATACTGCTATAATAAGCTTCCATTATACCCAATAGTTGAGAAAGCTTGAGCAAATTCGTGTTAGCATAAAGCTAAAAAATGAACAATACATGTGTTTCTAGAGGATGTAGGACAACACAATATTCATACAACAAATTCAACACCTCTGGATCCCGCAGTGTGGATTGCTCAATATGAACCAAAGTTTCACCGAGATGTCCAATATATACTAGCAGAATCTTCCTCCAAGTCTTGGTTGCAACTATTACCTGGGACATAGATCCCTTAAACTCTATTAATGATAATGAAACCTCCATCTTCCCAATCTGGTTAAGTTGTCCTCCTATAATTTGCTTGTATTTTTAAGAAGTTCTCCCTTCTCGTTATCACCTTGTTTTTCAACGACAAATGGTGTTTCAAAAAGTAGCTTATACTTTCCCCAAATGACAACAAACGAAGATGCAATAACTACTCAACTAATTCCAATACTTTGGTTTCTTTGATTTCTCAAATGCTTGGATATCTGATTTAGATTGGTTATCATTGTTGAAAGTAGTGGTACACTTCATCTTAATGTCCATTTTCTTCCTCAAGGTAGCCTCAACTCGTGCTCCATAATATTCCATTCTCATGGAAAACTAAGGTCTGGTATCTCAAATTGAACATACACATTAGTGAATCTTGCATGGATTCTTAGCAGGAAGGTTTCTGTTTTCTTTTGGGTATATAATGAATGCCATGTTCTCACTTGCTTCAAATACCATTTTAACTCACAACCATCATCTTCCCTTTATCCTTTTCTCATGCCACTGAGCAACCTTGGCACTTCATCTTGTGGTCCTTTATTCTTTTCTCCTACAATCTCAAAATTGCTATTTTCACTTGCACACTCATATACAAATAAGTTTTTAAAATAAAATAAGGGTATATTAGCATAACTTCATAATTCATATATGCAAGATGGGTGAAAACCATAATGAATACCGGTCTAGACAAATGAAGAGAAGTTAATCCATGTGAAACCAAAACCACAACAAGGCTAAAGATTTTGTAAAGTTTGTTTACAACATGATCTATAGAACATAAGAAATTTATGTAAGATGAGGGCTAGGGTCAATCATGCTTCTATAAATCTATGCATACTACTCGTTTTCATTTCCCTCATCTGAGCTTGATTTTTTTTTGCATTTGGATTTGTACTACTAAAAACACATCTTCCTGATGGTGATGTTTACTTTACCACGATCAACAATTTTCAAAACATTTAGGATAAATGGGAAAATGATGTGCATGTTGTCCTTGAAGGAGAAGAGAACAACAAGCTTTCCGAATTTAGGGTGAAAGAAGTTCAGAACATCCATGCTAAGGTCAAACTTGTGAAATACGTAGTTGATAACATTATAGTAGATATCTCCTTTAATATGCTCGGTGGTTTGTGTACAATTTTCTTCCTTGAGAAGGTCAATCGATTGATTGGGGAAGACCATTTATTCAAGCGTACTATTATGCTAGTTAAAGTATGGCGTTCTTATGAAATTTGAATTCTTGGTGCACACCATGGTCTTATTTCTACATATGCTTTGGAAGGTTTAGTCCTGTATATATTCCATCTTTTTCATGCATCACTGCATGGTCCATTGGAGGTTTTATATAGGTTTATGGATTATTTGAGCAAGTTTGATTGGGATAATTATTATCTCAATTTGTAGGGACGTGTAGCCATATCTCTTGATAATATTGTTGAACCACTTGAAGCATATGGATGTGACGAGTTGCTGAGCAATAAATTCTTGAAGGAGTGCACTGATCAGTTTTCTCTTCCTCACAAGGTTCTTGATAATCAAAATCGATCATTTTCCTTAAATATTTTGAATATAATTGATTCATTGTGAGAAAATAATAATCCAGTCTGTACTGTCAGCAAAGGGATCTATCGCATACACAATGAATGTAGCTATGGTGCTAAAAATCTGGGGTAAATATTACTTTCTTTTGAGGAAAAGATTGTTGAATATATGGATAATATTTTTCTAAGTACAATGGAAAGGCATGGAAATGAACATTGTCCAAATATTTCAGATTCCATCTTCTTATCTCTAGAAAGTAGTCTAGTAGGGGGAATAATATGCTTCAAGAAATCATCAAACTCAAATGTTAAAGACAATTTCACTAAAATGCAATTGTAGACAAGGAAAAAAATGTCACTCAAAGAAGTATGCCCTATAATGATTCATATGAAAACTATCCACTTAATAATATTTTATTTACATCCTTGGCTAAACATAGTGCCACAACTATAAAAGCTCATCAAGCTAGCATATATGTTCAGATTAATAACTTGGACCATGGATCTAAAGAGGCGAGTTTTGTTTTTGACATGGCCACCCACCATATTCATTTGGTGGGAAATGAAATAAAACAAGGAACCAAGTGTCCTACTTCCTCTAACATGCCACCCAACCATTCAAATAGAAATAATAGTGGTCTGATACAGAAGGAAATCCTATCTTTGGTAATCGATTAGAAGGGGATACAAAAGATATTTCTAGTAACCATTTCAGTTATGATGTTTATAATGTATAGTCACCACATGGTTTACCTAAGCAAAGAAAAACGACAAATGGACATGTGTTGAGGTCTTAAGGAATTTCCAAAAGAAAATTTTTTATAAATTCAATGCCTGGATGTTTAAAACTATACTCATCTTTGACAGGTGAGATGAGCATCACATTTCAAGGAAATTTGAGAGGTGAACATATGAGAAACCGAAAAATTCATCAAGCAACTATCACTTCTTCCACAAACTCTCCAACTTTCTATCAATCTGATGATAGAGAGCTACCTTGAACAATTGTCTATCAATAATGCTACTTCCATTTAACATGGAAGCATAGCTGCAAAAACCAAGATGCATGATGCAAACTGGATTTCCAAGAGAGATTATATATTCATATGTTGAAGATCATAAATTTGTCATTGCTACCACTCAAATGGATTCATATCAACCTTCATTTGCTATTGTTTCTGACACTTTTTCCATTCATGACTTCAGGATTGAATAACAATGCTTTTGTGGGTTTATAGAGAACCACTTTTTTACCAAAGGTGAATATCTTCTAGTTGACAATGTCTTCTTGTTTTGCAGTTTACCTTAATAGTGAACTAAAGGTAATAAGTATAGAAGAAGCCCTAACTTCATCAAAGAATATATATTCCCAGGTTGGTGCTTGTCTTCATTTGAGAAAGACTCCCTTGACCATGGAATTGACATCTACACTGTGATTTACAAATGCAAAGTCCCTTTCCATTTAGCCTTGAAATATTCATTGTTCAAAGACCCAACCGAAATGAAAATGGGTAACACATTTATGAAAGACACGTGTCGAACTCTGTGAAATTGGGATCTACACAGGTTGAAAGTCACATCTAGACTTTCCATTGAATCTAAGAATTTTGTGATTAGGATGATCTCTCTTTCAATCTTTGTACTTCTTATTGAAAAATTATTTCTCATATGAAAGTGTGATCTACACTAGAATTGCAAATTGTGACTGACATGAGGCTGAAATTCACGCACATAGTATCCATTGTTAGCTATCTAATTTTGTGACTTGAAATAAGAGTAAAGGATGTGACCTTCCTTGTAGACCAGGCTTGCAACTTAACCCTGCTCTTCCTTCTTGAGGTTGAAACTCACATTTTCAACCCCTAGTAAGAGAGCTAGAAGATACGACCAACTTTGCCAAAAGGATTTGTGACTAGTTTTGCATTATCAAATTGTAGGCCCCACTTGAAGTTTGCAGTATGTCTACCATTTGAAAGAGTGACTTACAATGGATCTATGAACTGTGACTTGACTTGTAACGTGATGATCTATAATACCAATGTAGGGAAATAATTGCAAATAATATGGCAGAAATGCAAATGCAGGGGTAATATATCAATTGCATTGGGAAGAAGGATAAATAAATGAGGTGAAAGGAAGAATAATATAATGCAATGCGCTATGATTGAGAGATTTATACATTGAGTGCAATAGAGATGATTATAATTGCAACACTGAAATAATAACATCTTGCGATGGAAAGCATTGATACCATAGCTGCTTTAAAACATATATTATAAATGTGTTGAACAATAAAAATCATACAAGCTACAAGAATACAATGCGTTGTTTCCAACACGTTGGTATGAATGTCATATACAATGCATTGAAAACAAAATATGATACATTACAATGTGATGGGAAGCAACACAAGATAATACTTTTCATGGAACAAACAAATATATTCTAAGGTTATTAAAGCACTACCATAAGAACATTTCAAACACATTTTTTAAGGGATATGTAAAAGAAGAGTTGAAGTCATATGCTGGTCCTGCACAAAGGGAAAACAATCCCTTATTTGAAGCAAGAGATAATACATCAATCACAATGTAAGGAAAATTCTATCAAATGCTGTGTGGGAGAGTATAGTAAATGTGTTGCATAAGAGTTAATGAGATATCACAAATCAATGCATTGGAGTAACAAGCAATAACTTCATGAACACATCATCTAGGTAAGTGGCAACTATTGGATAATCAACTCAACATCAAGGCCATCCCATGGTTTAGTCAAGACATCAAAATTCTTCTCTAAATAGCAATCAATCTCCTACATGCTGCCACGTCAAATCTTGTGGCTCTTCTCTTGTAATAATTTACATATTATCTTGTCGTAAAATAAAGAGATCATGCACAAGTCCATATCATTGTAAAAGTTATTGAGAATTTCAAGATCCATAGGGTAGGTGAAAGGTCATGGTAGGTGAACGATCACCTCATTTTTATAAATATACCCTCACTCCTCGTTTGTAAAGGGAATTTTAGCACTTGAGCTAGGCTAGCTTTAGATAGTTCATTTGGTGCTTAATGAGCTAGTACGGTGAGTTGTGGTGAGGCTAGGGGTTTGTTTTGGAAGATGTTTTGAGTAGCCCATGTTGCACTATTAGGATTTGATGGACTTTCTGAATATGTAATTCAATTTCGGCATTAGTTCCCATGCATCTCCATAGTGTTTGTTTTGGTTGTCCAATATTTCCATTTTGATGTATGTGTGATTTCATGTGGGCGATATAATAATGAACTAATTAGTGGATTATGGCTTGCATGTGTTGCTTTGAATCTTTGCTTTCTTATTTCACGCTATGTCAGTAATTTATTGTGAACTGATTTGCAATTAAATTCTGTCTCTTTCCTATTCATGTATGTCTGAGATAGTTTTGGCTCACTAACCCTTCTTCAGTAATGTTTCTTCTTATTGGTTTGCTATTACATTCTTATATTCCATTATGCAGGTTATCAATCGTGAGCTAATATCATCCACATTCTCTAGGAATTTGATTCTTTCCCTCACTTTAACATCTCCACATCTAATAGCTAGGAGAAAAACTCACATGGTGGTCGTTGGGCCCACATACTAGATGGGGTTCCTATCCCAAACAATGTGAGGTACAATTGGGACTTCACACCAAGGATTCCCCCTAATTTTTGGTGGTACATTTTCCCTTTTCAACAATATCAAATAGTGATTAAAACAATTCCATGTCGAAGATCACATTGAGAGCTTTCCAATGCCAATTGATTAGGGTCAAATGGAAATCGTATGAGAAAGGTATGGTCTTATGAATTTTTCGTTAAACGAGAAAAAAATATGTGAAGGTCCTGATACATGGCTATATATACTGATGTCGTAGTACAAATTCTGACATGGCATTATGGATGGATTTCTATCATCACTAGCTACACTTTCTAAAAGATTTATTCTAATATTATTCATATGGAGCTTAATAAGGAACATGAGGGGATACATCTATGAGATAAAGGACTTGCTAGGTTCACACAAACACATCATATCATCAATTATATTCTCATGTTTAATGATATGATTGAGAAGGCAAGGAATTTCTCTTTGAAATTCTATTGCTGATTTGTAGGCTTTCAAAAGTATTTGTCCCTCAAATGGCCCTTTTCTAGAGGCTTAGCGCCATCAACATATTCAAGACCTTTTTTTATTATTTCCATATTATTTTGTGTGATTTGGTTATTGGTTGTATCTGTATAACTCATAGGGTGTTTGAATTTGTTAGGAGTATTATTGGGGTCAAGTAGGGTTTCCTTTTGGCTCTCACATTTTTGTATATACATTGATGAGCTAGAGTCATTCCTTCATTAGCATATCCAAGATGGAGATGGGTTTTATGAGGGTTTTTTCTCATGGGTAGTAGGAACATTGATCAATTATTTAAGATATGTGTATAATGTTTCAAGCCTAGATGATGCTTGCTCAAATAATGCATAGAGTTGTGAAACATCCATAGTTGACTTATATAAGTTGGGATACCTTTGGCTAGGGGTTCGGATTTGTAGATCGAAGGGTTTGGACGTCTCATTGTTGGTGGGTGAATTTCAATTATGGTCCACTTTATACATTGATGGGATTGTGTGACACCTTAGAGAAGAAAGATTTTCTAGGCACTACCCATACATAAAGAGGATGCCCACATGGGAAAAGTCCTATAACAGGTTTTGGCATTCATATAAGGGTGAACAAGGAACTTTGTGATTATATTAACTCTAGGGTTGACATAATAGGGTGAATTGTACACTATTTTAGTGAAGAATGGAAGAATTAGGACCTATAGGAGGCCAACTTTAGATGTTTCAAGGGTTCTGTTGGCAATTCATATAGGTAGTTATTCCTTGAAAATCCATATAGGTAGTTTTGATTTCAATAATTGTATTCTATAAAAGAGCCACAAAAAATTGGCCACACTACCTCGTATCTCATAACCTTATTCATGTAAATAAAGTTCAAGGCATTTGCCTTATGGGTTGCTTATAAATGCATGTTGTGGTCTCTTACATTGACGAATTTTATATCTTGCAAAGCATTTTGTTAACTAAGTAATATAGAAATATTGTTCGAGTATAAAAGTATTATTGGGATGTTTTAATGCTACAATTTAATGTGTGCCCATTTTTGGATGAATTTGGTTGCACATCTAACATATTGTTACTTAATGTGAAGTTATAGACATAATGAGAAGAGTCTTAATTTTGTTGCAATACACACATGTTGGTCAAGTTTTTGTAGGCAAGGCAATGACTTACAATTGGAGATGACCAAAATAAAAAAATTAGGCAATGCTGTTAAGTTTGTAATAGGTGTCTTCTTCCCCATGTTTTTTTATTTACTATGCTTTTCACTGATGATGTGATGCTCTAGGATTTATCTTTAGTATATATGTAACGAAATCTAAATGCACTTGCCTTATTTAATGACCTTTGATAGTGGACGATCAACTTGGGTGAAACTAAGATCTAGATATTTCACATGTCAAAGAAGGTTCTCTTGGATTATATCTTCTTTTGCAAAGGATAGGAGATCCATATTGCTAACACTTACTCTTGGGGATGCAATTCTTAGGGCCTTGTTCAATATGACAAATGCTTTTCAATCCTAGGTCAAAAAGGATATGAGTGCCTTTTCCTTCTATAGGTGTAAACGTTTTTCACCATTTTCAAAGAATTTCATCCATGGTGTCTATAATGGTCACACTCATTAGGTCCACATTCCTTTATGGTTGTGAGAGTTTACGACCTTGTTTACTGAAATCTCACTTAGTGTTAGTAGATGGAGTGTAGAGTTTAGGTCCTAAACCCTCTAACTTCACACTTTCTTCAATGGTTGTTTTACTTCTACATTGGTTTTGAAGTTTCATCAACTCAATGAAAGGGTAGGATTGATATGTATACTTGGCCCATTTTTTATTAAGGTCCATTGCTTTAGTGTGCCCCCAAGGTCATGCTTGGTATTGGGTTGTGTGGGTATAAGATCTTCTATAATTTTTGGGTATTTCAATGGACCAACGTCCTCCATTTAGGTAGTCTCTTAATCCTCGAAGTTGCCTCTTACCTATTAGGAAAGTGTTGAAAAAAATCATTCGAGATGATAAATATGGGAAATTCATATAAATTTATTTGATAAAACCATCAGGTGGGTTACATTCAAAGATGGATTTATACACTGTTCACCTCATGGAGTTGAGAGACAAACTCATTGTTTGGCCTGGCTATGGCCTGGCTATGGCCTGGCTACACACATTGTCATTATATGCATGCTCCTCATAATTCCATGTGCTAGTTCAAAGGAATGGATTTCGAGTGGCGATGGAGAATTTGTTCAATTGGTCAAACATGATTCTTCATTTGTGTTACTTTCAAGAGATTGAGCCAAAGGCATAATTCATATTTTTCTGCACCATATACTATGAGATCTTTGGGAGGTACCATTTTCTTTTCATGTAGTTATAAATCCTGTCTAGTTTATTTAGGTACCTTGAATAAGGGTGCATGAAGGCTGAGTACTAGCCTAATAAGGATCCATGAAAATTCTTCAAACCTTCTAGTGAATTATCCTTAGAAATCTATGATTCATATGTTCCAAAAGATGCCACAAAACTTTAGCAAGAAACCAATGAAAGGATAAACTAGTTGATGAGCCCCAATATTGCAAAGGAAATGTTGCAACTCCTAAGGCAATGAACTTAAATTATTCATCGCAAGAAATTTCCAAAATCTTAGAGGAGATGATTCTCTCATATTTGTGAAAACTAGGTTGTTTTCTATAGCCCCACATAAGCAGTGTTATTCATCTTGAAGGCATCAACGGAAAAGTGTTAGAACCAAAACTAAATGAAGGTCAAGATTAATCCATTTGAGGGGTATTGATGAAAAATTTATGATTTTCAACCGATTATGATATAAAATCTCTTGGAAATCCCTTTTGCATCATGCATCTTTGTTATTGTGGCTATGCTTACATTTTGAATGGAAGCAGTGTTAGTGATAGAAAATTGTTCAAGGTAGTTGGAAAATTTGCAGTCATTAGATTGATAAAAAGTTTGAAAGTTCATGGAAGAAGTGATAGTTGCTTCATGGCTTTTTCGGTTTTTCAGATGTTCACTGCTTAGATTTCCTTGAACTATGATGCTCATCTCACTGGTTGGAGATGAGAATAGTTTTGAACTTCCTGGAGTTAAAATTATAACAAATTTTCTTTTGGCAATTCCTGAAGACCTCAAGTCATGTCCATTTAGCATTTTTCTTTCCTTAGATAAACCATGTGCTCATTTGAATTTATAAACATCATAACCAGAATGGCTACTCACAATATATCTTGCATCCTCTTCTAATCGATTACCACATACAAGATTCCTTCTATTTGCAAACCACTATTATTACTATTTGAACGATTGGGTGGCATGTTAGAGGAACTAGGACACTTGATGCCTTATATAGTTTCATTTCCCACCAAATGAATTTGCTAGGAATCCATGTTAGAAAAACAACTTGCCTATTTAGATTCATGGTCCAAGTTACTAATATGAACATATATGATAGCTTGATGAGCTTCTACGGTTATGGAACTATGTTCAACCAAGGATGTAAATGAAATATTCTTAAGCCAATAATTTTCATATGAATCATTAGAGGGCACACTTCTTACAAAGAAATTTGTTTCATGAACTACAATTGCATTTTATCGAGCTTCTCTTTAACATCTGAGTTTGATGATTGCTAAAGCCTAAAATCCTGTTGTTTCCCCAACCATCCTACCTTCTGGAGAACAGAATATGGGATCCGGAATAGATAGACGATGTCCATTGCCAAACCTTTCCACTATATTGAGAAAAAATGTATGCAATTCTTCCTCGATATTTTCCTTAGAAGAAAATAGTATTTGCCCCAACTTTTCAACACCATAAGCAAATGAACTGTGTATGCGGTAGAAATTTCCTTTGCCAACACTATGGCATGGATTGTTATTTTCTTGCAATAGACAAATTTTATTCAAATTCTTTAAGGTAAATGATCGATTTTGATTATAATTACCCTTGAGAGGAAGATGAAACTGATCAGTGCGCTCCTTCAAGAATTTCTCGCTTAGCACCAAGTCACGTCCATCTATTTCAGGTGGTTCAATATTATTTTCAACAGAGATGGCTATAGGGCCTTGCAAACTGAGACAATAATTATCCCAATCAAACTTGCTGAAATAATCCAAAAACCTGTATAAACCCTCCAATGGACCATGCAATGATGCATGAAAAAGATGGAATATATATAGGGCTAAAATTTACCAAGCATATGTAGAAATAAGGCCATGGTGTGCATCAAGTATTCAACTTACATAATAACACCATGCTTTAAACAGTATAATACTACGCTTGAATAAATGGCCTTTTCCAATCATCCATTTGACCTTCTCAAGGAAGCAAAGTGTACACAGACCACCAAGTTGATTAAAGGAGATATCTATTACAATATTCTCACTAGGAATTTCATAAGTTTGGCCTCAACATGGATGTACTTGAATTCTTTCACCATAAATTCAAAAAGCTTGTTGTGCTCTTCTTCTTCAAGGAAAAAACACACATCATTTGCCCATTTACGCTCAATGTTTTGAAAATTATTGATCGTGGTTAAGTCAACATCACCATTATGAAGATGTGTTTTTAGCGATAATGAGCCAAATACAAAAACCTTCGTGCTCGGTTGAGAACAAATTTGATAACATTTTTTGAGAATAAAAATATTCCCTTGTTTTCTTAATGCTTCCTATGAAGTCATTAGTCCTAATATAACCTTCATACTACTATAATAAGCTTCCATTATATCCAATAGTTGAGAAAGTTGGAGCAAATTCGTGTGGGAAAAAAGCTAAAAAATGAACAATATGTGTGCTTTAGAATATGTAGGACAACACAATATTCATACAACAACTTCACCACCTCTGAATCTTGTAGTGTGGACTGCTCAAGATGAACAAAAGTTTCAACAGGATGTCCAATATATACTAGCAGAATCTTCCTCCAAGTCTTGGCTCCAACTATTATGTGGGACATAGATCCCTTAAACTCTCTTGATGATAATGAAACCTCCATCTTCCCAATATAGTTAAGGTGTTCTCCTGTACTTTTCTTGTATTTTCAAGAAGTGCAACCTTCTCATTATCACCTTGATTTTCAACGACAAATGGTGTTTTAAAAACAAGTTTATACTTTCCCCAAATGACAACAAATGAAGATGCAATAACTACTCAACTAATTCCAATGCTTTGGTTTCTTTGATTGCTCCAATGCTTGGATATCAGATTTAGATTGGTCATCATTGTTGGAAAGTAGTGGTATACTTCACCTTAATGTCCATTTTCTTCCTCAAGGTAGCCTCAAAACATGGTCCATAATATTCCATTCTCATGGAACACTAAGGTCTGGTATCTCAAATTGAACATACACGTTAGTGAATCTTACATGGATTCTTCGCTGGAAGGTTTCTCTTTTCTTTTGGGTATATAATGAATGAAATGTTCTCACGTGCTTCAAATACCCTTTTAACTCACAACCATCATCTTCCCTTTAACCTTTTCTCATGCCATTGAGCAACCTTGGCACTTCATCATGTGGCCCTTTCTTCTTTGCTCCTGCAATCTCAAAATTGTTATTTGCACTAGCACACTCGTATACAAATAAGTTTTTCAAATAAAAGAATAGTATATTAGCATAACTTCATCATTCATATCTACAAGATGGGTGAAGCCATAATAAATACCGATGGAGACAAATGAAGATAAGTTAATCCTTGTGAAACCAAAACCATAGCAAGGCTAAAGATTTTGTAAAGTTGCTTGACTACATGATTTATAGACCATAATGAATTTATGTAAGATGAGGGCCAGGTTCGATCATGCTTCTATAAAGCTATGAATACTACTCCTCTTCCTTTCCCTCATCCTAGCTTGAAGTTTTTTCTATTTGGCTCTGTACTACTAAAAACACATCTTCCTAATGGTGATGTTGACTTAACCATGATCAACCATTTTCAAAACATTTAGGATAAATTGGAAAATGATGTGAATGTTGTCCTTGAAGGAGAAGACCACAACAAGCTTGCCAAATTTAGAGTGAAAGAAGTTCAGAACATCCATGTTGAGGTCAAACTTGTGAAATATGTAGTTGAGAACATTGCAGTAGATATCTCCTTTAATCATCTTGGTGGTTTGGGTACAATTTGCTTCCTTTAGAAGGTCGATTGGCTAATTGGGGAAGACCATTTATTCAAGCATAGTATTATACTAGTTAAAGCATGGTGTTCTTATGAAAGTCGAATACTTGGTGCACACCATTGTCTTATTTCTACATATGCTTTGGAAGGTTTAGTCCTATATATATTCCATCTTTCTCATGCATCATTGCATGGTCCATCAGAGGATTTATGTTGGTTTCTGGATTATTTCAGCAAGTTTGATTGGGATAATTGTTCTCTCAGTTTGCAAGGACGTGTAGCCATTTCTCCTGATAATATTGTTGAACCACTTGAAGAAGATGGAGGTGACAAGTTGCTTAATAATAAATTATTGAAGGAGTGCACTAGTCGGTTTTCTCTTCCTCAAAAGGTGTTTGATAATCAAAAGCAATCATTATCCTGAAATATTTTGAATATAATTGATCCGTTGTGAGAAAATAATAATCCAGTCCATAGTGTGATCAAAGGGAATTTCTATCGCATACACAACACATTTAGTTGTGGTGCTAAAAAATTGGGCAAATATTACTTTCTTTTGAGGAAAAGATTGTTGAAGAGATGGATAAGATTTTCCTAAATACAATGGAAAGGCATGGAAATAGACATTGTCCAAATGTTTCAGATTCCATATTCTTATCTCTGGAAAGTAGGCTAGTTGGGGAAATAACAAGATTTAAGCAATCATCAAACTCAAATGTTAAAGACAATTTCGATAAAATGCAATTGTAGTCCAAGAAAGAAATGTCACTGAAAGAAGTGTGCCCTATAATGATTCATATGAAAACTATCGGCTTAATAAGATTTTATTTACATCCTTGGCTAAACATAGTGCCACAAATATAAATCTCATCAGTCTAGCATATATGTTCAGATTAATAACTTGGACCATGGATTAAAGATGCAAGTTGTGTTTTCGACATGGCTGCCTACCAGATTCATTTGGTGGGAAATGAAACAAAACAAGGAACCAAGTGTCCTACTTCCTCTAACATGCCACCCAACCATTCAAATAGAAATAATAGTGGCCTTCTTACAAAAGGAAATCCTAACTTTGGTAATTGATTAGAAGGGGATGCAAAAGATATTGCTAGTAACTATTTCGGTTATGATGTTTATAATGTCAAGTCACCACATGGTTTACCTGAGGAAAGAAAAACAACAAATGGATGTGTGTTGAGGTCTTCATGAATTTCCAAAAGCAAATCTTTTATAAGTTCATTGCCTGGAAGTTTAAAACTATGTTCATCGTTGACAGGTAATATGAGCATCATATTTCAAGGAAATTTGAGAGGTGAACATATGGCAAAAGCGAAAATTTCATGAAGCAACTATCACTTCTTCCACAAACTCTCCAATTTTCTATCAATCTGATGACTGCAAATATGAGATCTACCTTAAACAATTGTCTATCACTAATGCTACTTCCATTTAACATGGAAACATAGCTGCAAAACCAAGATGTATGATGCAAAACAGATTTCTAAGAGAGATTATATAATCATATGCTAAAGATCATAAATTTGTCATCACTACCACTCAAAGGGATTCATCTCAACCTTCATTTGCTATTGGTTCTTACACTTTTTCCATTCATGCCTTCAGGATTGAATATCAATGCTTTTGTGGGTTTATAGAGAACTACTTTTTCAACAAATATGAATATCTTCTAGCGGACAATGTCTTCTTATTTTTCAGTTTACCTCAATAGCTCTGACTTCATCAAAGAATATATATTCCTAGGGTGGTGCCTACATTCATTGAGCAAAACTACCTCAACCATGGCATCTCCATCGACACTGTGATTTGCAAATACGAAGTTCCTTTCCATTTAGCCTTGAAATATTTAGTGTTCAAAGATGCAACCGAAATGAAAATGGGTAACACATTTATGAAAGACACATGTCGAACTCTGTGAAATTGGGATCTGCACAGGTTGAAATTCACGTCTAGACTTTTCATCGAAGCTAAGAATTTTTCGATTAGGATGATATCTCTTTCAATCCTTCTACCACTCATCGCAAAATTATTTCTCATATGAGAGTGTGATCTGCACTGGAATTGCAAATTGTGACTGACATGAGGTCGCAATTCACACACCTAATATCCATTGTTAGCTATCTAATTTTGTGACTTGAAATAAGAGTAAAGGATGTGACCTTCGTTGTAGACCAGGCTTGCAGCTTAACCCAACTCTTCCTTCTTTAGGTCTCAAATCACATTTTCAACCCCTAGCAATAGAGCTAGAAGATACGACCAACTTTGCCAAAAGGATTGGTGACCAATTCTACATTATCAAATTGTAGGCCCCGCTTGAAGTTTGCAATATGTCTACCATTTGAAAGAGTGACTTACAATGGATCTACGAACTGTTACTTGACTTGTATCGCGATGATGTAAAATACCAATGTGTGGAAATAATTTCAAATAATATAACAGAAATGCAAATGCAGGGGTAATATATCAATTGCATTGGGAATAAGGATAAAGAAATGAGGTGAAAGGAATAATAATATAATGCAGTGCTTTGTGATGGAGAGATTTATATATTGAGTGCAATAGAGATGATTATAATTGCAACACTGAAATAATAACATCTTGCAATGGAAAGCATTGATACTATAACTGCTTTAAAACATATATTATAAATGCATTGAATGGTAAAAATCATACAGGTTGCAAGAATACAATATTGTTTCCAACATGTTGGTATGAATGACATATCCAATTCACTAAAAACAAAATATGATACATTACAATGTGATGGGAGGCAACACAAGGTAATACTTTTCATAGAACAAACAAATATATTCTAAGGTTATTAAAGCACTACCATAAGAACATTTCAAACATTTTTTTTTTAAGGGATATGTAAAAGAATATTTGAAGTCATATGTTTGACCTACACAAAAGGAAAACAATCCCTTCTTTGAAGCAAGAGATAATACATCAATCACAATATAAGGAAAATTCTATCAAATTCTTTGTGGGAGAGTATAGTAAATGCGTTGATTTGAGATAAATAGATATCACAAAACAATGCATTGGAGTAACAAGCAATAGCTTCATGAACACATGATCTAAATAAGTGGCAACTGTTAGATAATCAACTCAAAACCAAGTCCATCCCATGGTTTACTCAAGACATCAAAGGGTTTATCTAACTAGCAATGAATCTCCTACATGCTACCGCCTCAAAGCTTGTGGCACTTCTTTTGTAATATTTTACATATTGTCTTATCATAAAATAAAGAGATCATGAACAAGTCCATATCATTGTAAAAGTTTTTGGGAAGTTCAAGATCCATGGGGGTAGGAGAAAGGTCATGGTAGGTGAACGATCACCTCATTTTTACAAATATACCCTCACTCCTGATTTCTAAAGGGGATTTTAGCACCTGAGCTAGGCTAGCTTTAGATAGTTGTTTTGGTGCTTAATGAGATAGTAGGGTGAGTTCTGGTGAGGCCAGGGTTTTGTTTTGGAATATGGTTTGAGTAGCCCATGTTCCACTATTGGGCTTTGATGGAATTGATGAATATGTAATTCAATTTCAACATTGGTGCTCGTGCATCTCCATAGTGGTTGTATTGGTTGTCCAAAATTTCCATTGTTATGTATGTGTGCTTTCATGTGGGAAATATAATAATGAACTACTTAGTGGCTTATGGCTTGCATGTTTTCTTTGAATCTTTTCTTTCTTATTTCATGCTATGTCGTAACTTATTATGAACTGATTTTCAATTAACTTCTGGCACTTTCCTATTCATGTATGTCTAAGATAATTTTGTATCACGAACCCTTCTTGAACTCTAGCTGCCCTTGCGACTGCTAGCTCAACCTGTTTGATTCTATCATCCCAATTTGTAAAGAGAATGTCTTTATGAGTTCTTCAATTTCGGGTGGATTGACCTTCTTTCCATCTTTTGTTTCCGGCCACTCAATGAACTCAAAGATTCTAGTGTTTAAATCATTAAACTTCATTCTCTAGTCGATTGCCTTATCTTTCAGTTGGTCAATAGTAGTCAAATATGGAGTAATGTGTGACAACTTCTAACAGAAATACTCTTGTTGTCTCACCAAAAGGGAATTTAATTCCAAGGCCTCTTTGATGAACTCCTCAGTAGTGGGAACGTCCTTGTATCTTTCCATGGATTGTTGCATTTCGTGGAGTTGCATGTTTTTGGCCGATATATCGGCTTCATGGCTTATTTTCAAGACCTCCATGTCTTGCTGCAATTGCTTTAGTTGCTCCACCACCTGCCTGTTTGCGCTTTCTTTCTCTACCTCGAGCTCTTGTTCGAGCTACGCAATTCTCTCCTCTTTCTCCCTTAGTAGAGTAGAGACCTCAGTAGCCTTATCCATAGTGGCCAATGTGTATGCTCCCATGAACTGTGATAGTCTAGTCAAGTTCTCGGCCGGATTGAAAGGAATGTCCTTCCAGACAATGTCCATGGGCTCGTTTCCAGGTGGGAATTCAGGTGCATCTACCCTTCTCCTTTTTCTCTACCTTCTAACTACAACCTTGTGGAGAGGGATATAGAACACATCAAGTGGAGGTATTTCAGTCACTTTGAGAACAATCTCCAATGTGGGCATAGCAGGGATAATTTTAGTATGTTGGGAAGTTGTTGCTTGTTCCTCCATAGGTGTAGATTGTCCGTCGACAAACTTGGGCTTTGTGTCTTTATGAATATGCGGAGGATTTTTGCATTCCTTTGTTTCTTAGGCATTTGAGGCTTTGGGAGTGCCTTGCAATTTCTGTTTAAACTGATCACACTCCTACTCCAAACTACTGCCTTTGGTCTTTGAACCGATTTCTATAGCCGGGGTGCTCATCACTTGCTTCTCAGCTGACTTCCTGTTGGACTCAGCTGTGTTGTCGGTGTCTTGGGGCTTCCCTGTGTCTGGTGTCTTCTTAGTGTTTACCTGAGAGTCTATTTGAGAGCTAGGACCTCCACTATCAACAGTGATGCTTGGAGTAGTCTTATCCTCAGGTTTTAATAGATGCATTGGGATCACCGGAGCCTCTCATCTCTGAATTCCTGAAATCTTTGAAAATCTTTAGGTTTCATATTCACTTTTGCCCATTCGAATGCTTGTTCAAAGGATACGACCGACTATAGCAAATCCTCAAAATAATTGTCATCATGATTGTATGGCTTGAGCTTTACTCCAATAGTGACATTATATGCCACTTTGTTTGGATCAAATTGCCTCTTAGGCAATGTATGAATCCTGAGGGCTTCCAGATGTGCTAATTCCTTAGTGGCGTGAACAAAATTGGCTAAAGCAAAAGAACTACATTTGATAGGGAAAATGGGCCATAATGACTTCTTGTCGTCTTTGAGAACTTTAGTCAGGCCCTTTCCCACAGTTTGGTAGGCAATCTCTCTTGCTAATAACTTATCAGAAACATATAAAGGAAGGACGTGTGGATCAGTCGTGCTACCAAAAACCCTTATATAAGTGAACCAGTCTTCAATAAAATACTTGCCGACAGTAAGCAGGTCTGTTGTAGCTTCTTGGGAAAACCTAGGGTCTTTCTTATTGAAAATCATTTGATGTAGGGGCAACACAACAACATGGAATATCTTATAGAAGTGAGGTATGTAATGTGACTCCCATATTTGTTTATGACTGAGATGGATTGGGTAAGGATCTTGTAAGGTCCATTTCCAACCCACGGTTGGAAATGTCGTGCAAAAACATATAGCATCCATAATGTAGGAACTAAAATAAGAAGGGAGGGAGGTTATCTAAAAAGGAGGCTTTATTCTGTCAATATTCGGTAATTGTGGTGTCTAGGTTGTCAGATAGGATGGAATGCCAATTCATGATATGGGAATTAACACAGGCATCAATCAGAGGAATCCATTCAATTGAAAACTTAGTATTATTGGGTAGCCCATACAATCTACATAACATGGCTACTACATAGTTGTAGGGGTTTGCCAAAGAGGCTATAGCATACATACCCGATTTGTCATACTTGAATTTGTTGTCCAACACCCTCCAACCCTGAATTAGCTTGAAGGGGTCTGGATTCTTCTTTGCGAAGTTAGCCACAAATGTGTTGTCGTAGATATCCTGGGGATCAGGTATGTGGTACATCTTCTTCAAATCCTCTGCTCTGAACAACCCTATGAGCTCCATCCTTGAATTCTTGAACTGCCTATCTTCAATGATAAGGTTTTCAATCACCCACCTAATCATATATATATAGGGGAGGATTTTAGCCCTTGCTCCTATCCTATGAAGGAATGAACAGGAAGCATCTCTACATTGAAGTTCTAAAGGCCTTTTTGAGTCAGTTGTTGCTCTCGTAACAGTGATTTTAGGACGCTCGTCCTCCAGCCTATTGTAAATTACTTCCCAAGCTGTTGTGCCTCCAGCAGCATCACAAACTGTATCAGCAAAGATAGGAGCCATCTCTGTAAACTCATCTTCAACAATGGTATGTTTGCTCTATTTCTGCATCACCTTTCTTAGTGACATGTCTTTTGTCGCTCGCTTAAAATAGACAAGATAAATCAGCGCAGACGATATCTACTAATTAAGATTGAAATCTCTTGTGAAATGACTTTGGATCATGAGAAAGGTTTTAATGAGATACTCAATTATAACTACCCATAACCAGGAAAATGATTATCCTTCCTTGGGCCACTAAATATTTAATAACTTGTCAACTCGTTTGTTTTGGTATTTAAAACGTAATTATTCCACACATTTTACCAGACTTAATCGCACATCGCGGTCTTAAAAAGGATACAGTATAGCGCTACCGGATGTATTAAGCGAAATGCAATTGTAGGGATCGCAATATCGCATTTTGCAAATCGTTTGTGGTTGTTCTAATGGCATGGTCAAGTTTCTCGCGAACTATGCGAAGTGCGAAATGACAAGGTGATGTTATCGCAGCGGGAGACTTAATCACATATCACAATTTTGTAAAGGTTTTTTAACATGGTCATGTGGAAAAGTGTGATTTGTGATTTGCAATATCGATTTCATCCTTAGTTAGTTTTGCAAGGTTTTGCTAGGAATTTTCTTAGAGTTAGGGTTTTATTATCCTAAGCCTAAAAATTTAAAAGGGTCCCCATTTACAACTCTAAGCCTAGCTATTGTTTGTTATAAATGGGGGGGTTGTTTCGTAGTACAACAAAACTGTAATGAAAATCATTGAAGAATTCATGAATGGAAAGAGAAGATCAATGTATTTCATATAAAGCTATAATAGAGAAAAAACAACATCACAAACTTATTGCACATGAATTCCTAGATAATAGTTGCAAACTATGTCCTTTGATTTCCAGAAAATGTCCAAGTACAAGCTACAATAGTTCTCTCCTCTGAAATCCAACCCATTCTATCACTAAGAAACTGATACATAAAGACCAAAACAACATCTCCCCACTCTCAGGGGTTGAATCCATGACTCTAGGAACTATTCCATGAGGTGTTCTAACCAAACCCTAATGTCTAGGGAAGTTAAAAACAACTTGTACAATTAACTTTGACTCCAACCTCTCTCATAAATGAGGTTAAACTTACATCATAACTGCTTACAAAGACTAACCACCCATTATTTACATTTAATTTTACCCCTCACATTCATATACTTCACCCTTTTGACTTTTACCAAAGTCAAACTAGGAATTACAAAAAATTACATTGTGAAATTATCAGAAATTTCCAGGTGCGCAGCGAGCTGTTGGAGGCCTTTTTTGAGTGCCTTTCTGAAGTCCAAATCCAGATCTGAAACCTGCACTATAAGAAAAAAGGTCATTGCAACATTCTTCCCAAACACTTCCAGCTCCTTTGGGTCAGTTGGCTTCTTGATGGCTTTCTCGGCGAACTCCCAGATCTTGTTGACCTAGAAGACCAACTTGATCCTTTCCTTCCATGGACTATAGTTGGATAATCCCTCCAACTTGTCCTCATACTAGAGACCAACCTGCAATTTCGACATTGTCACTTACAATGTGACAGATAGGGATGAAATAATTTCCAAATCTATATATATTTATTAAACAGATTATAAAATTTTAATCTTACAGCAACTATCATGCATGATGTTCGTGATGAAATGCCAGGTGATTTTAATTTTTTCCTTGTGTGATAACTGGCAAGAAAGGGATGTTTCTGTTGTTTGGAATGCATCAATTAGATTGAAATCACTTCGATGCTAATAGTAAAGAGGCCTGAGTTAATATGTTCTATATATGTTCAACCCTTGATGGGCATGTTATTTCTCCTCTTCCTAACTCATTTTGTAATGATTAATTTGGTTGTTTGCTTTGAAGTTTCTACATCCCTGTTTCTCCCTCTGTTTTGTTTTAGTGTTATGCAATTTTTGAGTCTCTTAGTTATTCTCTTATCTGATTGCTAACATAATCGGTCATATTGTAATAGAGGGCATCCAGCAGAACAAATCTCACACCATTTTGGAACATTTGAGTGAAGCATGGTGTTGTTGGAAGGCAAACATCCCCTGGAAGGTACATGTTGTAATAGAGATTTTAATCAAGCATGACAAATTTGATTGTTTTCTTTATTTATGTTCTTTGTTATATCTCAAGTTTATAAATAAGATAACTGCTTTGGTACTCCAGGTGCCTGGCCTATCAGTTCCAATTGAGAATATGATTCTTTGTTATGTAAAATAAAAAACATACTAGTGGAATAATGTTGCTCATTACAATTGTGAACGTATAAGGCATAGTGCAACTATGGACAAGATAGTCTGTCGGAAAAATCTAGGAAAGTTCACATATCTTTGGATGAAAGAAAAGCATGCATTCTTTTATTTCCCCTACACTATATTGAATGGACAGTTTGTAATGTTCAAGATTGAAGAGGTTTATAAATTACTAATCAATTATGTTGATTTATTAACAGGAACGACAACATAATTACTTGAAAAATGGCCCCTATGTAACACCTGAAGAAGTTGTGGCCATCTATACCACTACAATGCATTGGATGGAATCGAGGAAAATTCATAATATATTTATACTCAACGGTTCTCTATTTTTTTTGCTTGGAAAATGAATATTTATATTTCCATAAAGTTAGCATAGTTGAATCAGCATCTGTGACAAGCTATTTGCCTTTCTAAGGTTATTTTTCCTACCCTTGTTTATCCGTTTGTTTCTCAAAATTTTGCATTATGGCATTGTTGCCTATTTCAAAATGTACGAAACTTAGCTCTAACTAAGCTTTATTATCACTATGCATACTACTTTCAAACATGCTTGTAGATTCCCAACATGAATATGCTTTAATCCTGGAAAGTTACAATGGTCGCCTTCTAGCTTCATTGGACGTCCATGGCATGATGGCAAGGACTTCATCACTCCTCTACTTTTCATACCACTTCAAACTGATATTGAATGAAGGTAATCCAGAGGTTTATACCTCTGATCTCTGTCTTGGTCCCCTTGCCATTAATGACTTCCATCTACCTAGTTTGTGTCTATCACCTCTCCCAACCTTCTCCCTACATGAAAAATCCCTGTCTTGCAGTGGATTGATCTACCTTATTATTAATCTCATATTTATAAGAGATTTGTTTCACACTCCCAAAAATTCCATCATTAAGGAGGTGAGGGGGAACTTAAGGTCCTTCACTTCCTTAATCACATTATTAATCTTAATAAGCTCAAGACTCGATTCTCCAACAATGGCTTAGTTGGCTAGCCAATACACCAACTTAGTCTATGAATTCCTTGTGTGTGAGAACTTGGAACTTAGAAGGAAACCTTAATTCATTATAAATCCCTCAGAAGCCAACATATGTTTCCATCAATGAACCAATTATTGACTCTATCCATTCTGTTCAAGATGAAACCTCGTGGTCGGGGAGATGCTTTGAGATGGATGCTATGTATCTTTCCTTATGATGAGTTTGAAAGAGAGAAACTTGGATTGTGTTCTCTTCCTTAGGTTGTGGGTTGTGAGACCTATGGATTGGTCAGGAAGAATGATTTTGAGAGAGAATGAAAAACTACCTCCCTAGCTAAGAGGGAGTGTTGAAAAATTAAGTAGTTATGGTTGACATTTTTCATTGGAAACATGAAGAAGAAATGCATTTTTCGCATCTCAAGTCAGCCCATCTTAGCTCCAATACAAGTTGACTCCAAGAAGACATCATGTTTTCCCTACTAAGGCTAATTATCCCTCACATACACCTATAAATTAGAGCTCGTTGATCCTCATTTCACCATCTATCCAACACAACAATGAGGTATGCAATTACAAACAAGTTTGGTCTTCTATTACAAAGATATCCACACGTGTGAAGAGTATAAAGAAGTTTCTTTTTTACTTCGGTTTGGATCTCCTTCAAGGGTTCGTTGACTATAGTGAATTTGCAAGCTTTTGGATCATCTTAATCTATGTTTTATTGATTATTTTGAGGTTGAAGCTACAAATAAGCTCACTCTTTTATGTGACATACTCCAGAAGGCTGACACCCTCAACCATCCAACTCCTTCTTGTTCACAAGAGGGTTTCTCCTTTAAAACCCCAACACCATTATCAACATCAGCTCGACCTTCCTCCGTCATCGGGGCAAGGCTCCCCTTCACTAGTTCACCCAAGGAGGATGAGGCTAATGACACTTGAGATGAAGGACAAGCAAGAAAACAAATCGGAGAAAGTTGTAACTTCTGAAACTTTTGAAAACCCCAAGAAAGTTGTAACACATTGTATGTCTACCTCCGATCTCTGGGATGAAAGGGAAACCAAACTCAGAGCCATAGAACCCCAAGAAGAGTTTTGCAGCCTCTGACAAACAACCTAAGGTCTTGGGCTGGTTGAAACTAGAAAACCCAAACAATGCGCAATTGGAGTAAGGGTTAGGGCCTCCAAATTGTCAGATCACCACCCTATCAAATTCTTAACTTTTCTTTCCAAAGACCTAGTAGGCCCGGAAACTGTGACACGATGACCTTTTGATTTGACTTCCAAATGCAAATGGATAAAATCCTTGGGACTACCCCATATTTTTGAAACACCCCTCTCCCCCGCCAACCAATGCATAATCCACCAATTCCTCCTTCATTTGGGTCCGATAGTAAGAAACCAACATCTTATTTGAAAAACATATTTGATGAGTAGTTGTGTGTCTTCAAAGGGTTTATCATGACGAATATCTTTGTACTTAAATAATATATATCACGTGGATAAAAGCACATGGCTATCATTTAACTTATTTTGTATTTTGACAAGGATATTAGAGCTTGACATTGTCCACAACCCATTCACTCTTCATCAAAATTACGCCTTGCTCTAGTCTAAAACTCCACATCCCTTTCTTCGCATGCATTTTTTCCATGGGCCTCTAGGGTTTCTCAATTGTTGAATCCCTCTCCCATGGTAGAGATGGTGTAATGTCCTCTTTAGCATTTTGAAAATAAAATAAAATAACATAAAATTAATGATTATAATAATAATGGTAATTAATTATAATTAATAATTAAACTAATCTAGATCCATCTTAACTTTGGATCTACAAAACACCAAGAGGGAGAGATCGAATCTCTTAAGGTGCAAACCTCTTTTAGAATAAAAAGATATTTGATCCCTCTAAACACTTGGTAGATCCAAAGTTAAGATAGATATAGATTAGTCATATACAATGAAAAGAATAAAAAAAATTGAGAAAACAAAATAGCTTACAAATTTAACATGATTTCTACATTTCTTTTAAAAAATATTAAAACATTTATAATATTTGAATAACTAAAAAAATATTTATTATATTCAAATATTCTTTTTTTTACATTATGGCAAAAGTTTTTGACCCTTAGTTAAAATGCTTTTGACTCATTTCCCACTCCACATTTTAAGAGGGTACGGCCAAAACACTTAAATTTTAACACATTTGAATTTCATTTTCCCACGATATGGCCAAACACTTAAATTTTAACCGGGTATGGCCAACGATTTGGGCAAACCAGACATGGATAACATTATGTTAACAACACAATAAAGCAGCGCTGGAGGAGGAAGCCTAAAAACTCTCTCATTGATACACATAGTGCATTGGAGAGTTTGAGTCAGGAAAAGATTATGAAGCGATGAGAGTTTGACAGGAAAAGACGATGAAGTGATTATTAAGTTTCAAGAAGAAGAAGGTGGCCGTCCAGATGGAGGAGGTCTATGAGAAGGTAAGTGTTTAAGAAATTATTATCTGTTTATTGTAGTTGCCATGGATGATTAAACTGAGTAGCTATGATGTAATCTACTGTGTAATTTATTTTTTGGTTGGATAGATGAACATGCTATAAGGGTTCTAAGAAAAAAAAATTGACTGTCACAGACACTAATAACCCACTAATTTTTTTTCATCAGCAGGGCTTCATTGGGAAATTGGAAGGTATCGTGGCATTGATGATGCACAGTGATTTTAGATCACACTCCTTCATGCCAATGCTAGTAATAATTCTCGATTCAACACAAGGAAGTGGGCATAACACCAAGTAGATTTGTGGGCATTTTTTGAATAGGTTTCCATAAATCAGACTTGGGAATGTACACAATGGCCTCCCTGTTAGGACACCTCCATTTCATGGAGCCTCCAACAATGTAACTCCTATCAGAAATAACACAACAAGAAATGTTCCTTCTAGGGCTCATCATGGATGCCTTACAATCGAGAGATTTTATCCATGTATCATAAATTATCGTACAACTATAGTAAGTTCTTTTGTGAGAATGATAACCTAGAATGAAGATCTCATGATTCAAAACTATAGGCCAGGCATTAAAAAAATGGATTTTCACCACCAAGATAATTCAATAATCATGCATTTCCACACATATTCATCACTGTTAGAGGAGACAATGAGTTTCTCATCCATAAATTATTGTTCTTATTGTAAACATCCTATTTGAGATCAGATATTCCTTTGCACTAGTGAAAGCATTGAATGGATTTCCCAAAATATTGAATGCACTGCTCGCTTGAGATCTGTATTGAATGTTGCCATGCCACACCCAAGGAATCAAATAAACTTCATTCTGGACTTTGGCATTTCAACTTTTTCTCAACGAAGGATGGAATAAACAATGGCATGGCCTACTATCCTGTTTGAAGCATATAGAACATGTAGATATTTGGGCTTAGTGAAGTTATTATGTGCATATTTTGCAAGTATGCATTGGCTCAAAAGCCATAGAAGAGGGAGGTCAGGTCCATTCTTACATAATTAAAACTGGGTTTCATTCAGACATGTTTGTGGGGAATAATCTTATCAACATGTATGAAAAATGTGGTATTTTAACAGATGCATGGAAATTGTTTTATGAAATTCCTAAAAGAGATGTGGTTTCTTGGAATATAATTCTTGCAGGTTATGCACAGAGTGAGTAGTGTAAGGAGACTATTTTTTTTAAATGAAATTGGCAGGCATGAAACCCAATAGATTAACTTTCACAAGCATCTTTAAGGTTTGTTCAAGCTTAGGATTTGATCAGAGAGACGAATAGGGTATTCCTAGGTTGGGTATGTTATCGAGGTATTAAATATTTTTGGCCAGATGGAGCATAAGCCAGATAGATTCACATTCCTAAGTGTTTTCTGGATGTTTTCTTGTGGTGCAAATGCCAAACAAATCAAACAAGTTGTGCTTAGGAGGGGTACTGTGAGGTTTCCTTGAAATTGTTTATTTGAGCGCAACAAGGAGGGGTGGAATTGGATTCAATCACCTTTGTTTCCATTTTTGGCACTTCCACCTCACAAGAGGACTTAGAGAATGGAAAGCAGGTTCATTCTCTGCTCATCAAGTTGGGATTTGAATAAGATCTTTCGGTAGGGAATGCACTTCTTTCCATGTATGGGAAATGTCTAGGTGTATAGTATGAACACTTACTGTTTGAAAAATGGCTATAAGAAACTTGCTTTCATGGAATACAATGATTTCAAGGTATGCTCAGAGTGGATATTGTGAGCTAGCACTAAACATATTTCATCAAATGCATCTGGCAGATATGAGGCCAAATTAGTTCACGCTTGTTATTCCCAATGTGGGAGTTGTGTTAAGAAGCCTTGGGACATTTTTGTCAGATGAACTAGTATAGATTCTTTGACATGGAGTATCAAGATTGTGCCAAGACATTTGAGATAAATTCAGAAGCATGAATGCTAATTTTAAGTTAACATGTTCTTTTCTTAGGACAATTACTTCAATTTTACATATTAGCTCGAATATCAATTCATTTCTTTTCATTAGCAATCACATCAATCATTATAACATTGAAAATAACCGAAGAAAGAACATAAACAAATAATGCAGAGGACAAGCCAAGACAAGAGGACACATGAATATGGCTCAAGCTAGGTAAAAACCCCAAGATGGGGAATACCCTTGATCAATTATTCTTCTTATTAATGGCAAGTGTTCAACAGAGAGAGAGAGGGAACATACAATAATTCAAGGTCAAGCTTGACTAGCAAAATAGGAGAGCCACTATCACTGCCCTCAATCATAGATGCAATTCTGGAGCTGATGTCATACTGTAGAAGAAGCTGACTAGTTAGGGCTAATAGCTGTCTATCAACAAATTGCTTTAATCAGGTCAACCATTCATCTATCACCCAAGACAACGTGAGAACATCATATCTTATGTTTATAGGAGCTGGAGTTTTGTTGCTTGCTGGTCCTGGTTAGGGCATGAAGCACAATGTTATAGCCTTTACAAATACACCTCAAACAATGTATTATAGTTGTGACCTCCCTTCATGTTGATTTGTCCTCCTTCAACTTTTAATCTAAGCTTGATCCAGACCCTAAATAAGTCTCCATGCCAATCGAAATAGGTCTACAGTCTGCCAGGGTAGTAGCTTGTCTTCTCGGCCTACTGTTAAGTAAGATAAGGTATGACCTGCTTGAGAGAGACTTTTTGTAGATGCGGATTAACAAGGAGAGAGATTTCACACCATAAAATCAACCCTAAACACTCCAAATCTTTCATTATGTCTGTGGTCATCTTCAGGTTTTAACCCAGACTTGTAATATGAAATAGAAAAGCCCAAAACAATCCTCACACAAGCCCAAACTTGCCTTTAATAGGCTCGACCTCCTGCCAGAGGAACTTGGTCCATCAAGTAGGCCAATCAAGACGTCAATCATGCCATTCCTCCTTTGCTGGAGCTATCTTCCTTCTGTGGCCATTTCATAGAGAGAAAGATGTGTGTAATGATAATGGAGGGGACTTCCTTTTATAGGATTTGGAGAGGGGTTCTATTTGATTATTTTACCCCAAGCTAACCTTGACAATTTGAACATGCATGGGCCTAATTTCAAAAACACATTTTTCCCTGTCCAAATTTGATGATCTTTAGGGCGATTTTGGTCCTCTCAAAAAGAGGAATTCAATGCCACAATTATCTTTTTCCAAGGAGCTGTCCAAAGAGGAATTTGGCCCTAGTTGCCAATTTTAACACTCCCTCTCAACTAGGGAAAATTCCTCTTGCCAATCCATCCATTATCATGCCATTTATGAATCATCTCTGCATCTCGCCTCTACTCTGCAGAACACTGATATAGATAATGAAGAAGAATTGATTGAGAGTGAGTCACAAGCCCTTACCACTCTCCATTGACAAAAGTTAGTCCAGACTTGATCCCAAGTCAAGTTGTTGAACACCAGGCATCCTAGTCATAGGGAGTACGATAGTACATGATGTGTCCATCAGTAGTGCTATGGTCCCTATCCACTTTTCCCAAATCATTAGCCAGATGAGAGGTACTTCCCATGAGTCCCGGACTACATGGGTAGGATGTATGCTGGGGCAATAACAGGGAAAGAAAAATCACATCCTACTCACAACCACATGTAGGGAAAGGTCAAAACCACATCCTACAATCACATGTCACAACCATTGTAGGGAAAGGATAAACCACATCCTACGTGCATGTAAACCACCGAGAGTAGGGAAAGGATGAACCACATCCTACATGCATGCCAACCAATCAATCGTAGGAAGGATCCTACTCATGGGTAAAGGATAAACCACGTCCCACCGATATGTCAACCATCAATCATAGGGAATGAGTATCCTATATGTTGGGAAAGGATGAACCACCTCCCACTAACATGTCCACATGTGACAATCAACAAATGATTATATGCATCTTTTACTGGGTTGTCCGCAGGAGAAGGTGAACCGCTCATCCTATGCATATGCCATCAATCGTAGGGGAAGGTGAACCGCTCACCCTACATACATGTGTCATTAATCATAAGGGAAGGTGAACCACTCACCCTACACACATGTCAATCATCGTGGGGTATCACAGGGGAGGTCAACCACTCACCATGTACACAATGCATCTATAGGGGAAGGTGAACCACTCACCCTATGGTCAATCATAGCTCTAAGAAGTACCCCAAGCCCCTAGGAGCTCCCAGAGCTCATTGTTCAACCAAAACCTTCATAGAAGGGTCTTTCCATGATTCCCAGCCTCCCTCTAAAGGAAGATAATCTTGACCTTACCAAAAGGCTTTGTGAGGATGTTGGTAATTGACACATCCATCCTCAAATAATGGAGCTTGATTTCTCCTTGTTGTTCTAAAAAAAATCACAAAACACAAAATTCTCTTAAGGACGATGCCCATTCTGCAATATACAATGGTGGTTTTCAGCATGTGCACAAAAAGGCTCACTAAAGATTTTTTCAACTGAGTGGCTTCATAATAAGCCATGCTTACTCAGAGAAACTGACTTCAGTCAATGATTCATCCATGATGAGGGCAGATCCCAAAAGATATAGGACCTATATGTGCTCTTTCTATTCCTCTTATTGCCAGCTCAGTTAATATGGAATCTTGGCTTCCTGGCAGAGTACGTCAAACCATAGATTATAGAACAAGCAACTATCGATATATGAGGCTCATCCAAAGATTGACTCAGAGTCTATATAGAGCAAGGCATATGATAGGTGTTTATCAAGAACACCAGGGATCCCACAAGATATATATATATATATATATATATATATATAATCAGATCAGCAACTTCTTCATCTTATCAGATCTTTAAGTGCAGGAAATAGTGTATCAAGGCTGGTTTTCCATCTGTGAACGAGAGGGATATCATCTGCATCTTTGATCATGGCTCCCTCTAGATATCGGGAAAGTGACTTTCCCCAAATAATCATTGAGCTATTTGACACATGTTGCTTTTCTCGTCATTATTCCTGTCATCCATATAGCTCCCTCTGAATCCTTGCTTCAGATGGACATTCAGTCTTTTATCAATCTGTTTCTCATCTTCATTATCATACCAAACCTCTGCAATACACAGGAAAACTTCTTTCCCATGCTCAGACCTCAACAACAGTCTATCAAATAGAACCTTATTACTGATATTACAAATATGACCGACAGTATAAATATACCAAGGGACTTACTCCTTGGAATGATTTTCAAGCCTGATTATCCCACGGATCCAGAGTTCTAGCCTTGATCTTAACATTTTCTGTCATTTTCTAGGTAGACCAAGGAAAATCAAATTAAAACAAAATATATATCTGATATACTGAATTTCTTCCAAGGCAAAAGAAAGTGGCCAATAGTCAATGCACTTCAATTGTTAACAAGAAACTGACTTCCGCCCTCTAGGTTCGGATGCTTGCCATCGAATGATGGAGATGAAAGACAATGAATACTAGTAGTAGCCTAGGATAGGTGACAAGGTGTGATACAACTTAACTCATTTCATAGGCTAGAGGAAGACCCAAAACTAACTTCTGTCATAAAGGAGGTATGATCGCGAGACAATCTTCAGGTGTGCACAGATTTATACACCTTCAGGGATGCTGCTTTTAATGATGCTATTCGAGGGCTCTGAGATAGATGACTGATTCTTCTCAGAACTGAATGAGGATTGATACTGCTTGATGCCTGAAGATTTCTTCCTTTTATTGCCACTCAATATTTACTGATAACTATATTGTAGGGTTTTAGTATAGATTTTATTCAATATCATCACAATAAATAAGATTCCATAAGTCAGCTTGATTGACATAAGATGTTCAAACTGTGAATCTATATATATGTGTTGATCATGATACTGATGAAGGAACACATCAAGGATCTCATATCCCAGGTATTCATATTGTCTCCACAGGTCAACGTACATTGAACAATATCAAGCAAATATTGTCTCTTCCATCAACAATGCCTCTCACACAGCTCTGGAGTCTACACATACTGGTCTCTCCACTTAGAATCAATGCTAATCCGTATCCACATCATTCAATTCTTCAAAAGTTGATGAATTGGAGATTGAGTTCCCAGGTTGATGTCTCAGCTAAGATCTTCATTTAATGATGATTCTAAGCATGAAGGGGATCCTTTGGGTTTGAACAATCTTGATTCTCAATGCTGCAAAATGCCACAGGATTAACTTCAGCCACTGAACAGTTTTCAATTTCCTTTCTTCACGAGATATCAACGATCATTTGTTCGCAAAATAAGGTCCAATGTTGCTACTGAATAACTCAGAAGGTATTGGTTAGACAGGAGGGTCAAATAGGTCTGGGCGCTTTTGCAATACTCAATTGATTGACTCAACGATAAAACAATTCAAACCCTCAATGAAAGTCTTCAGATAATGACTGTGTTAAAAACTGGGTAAACAAAACACAAGAGTGCCTTGATGTGACAGCAGATCCAACCTCAAGAATGCCACAAATGACTGGAGATAGGCCTGAGAATTGGTTGTAAAATATCAGCAATGAGCCTTTGCTTTCTTCTTTAAGGGCCGAAACAATAGTTCTCTAGAACTGATCAAGGAGGCTGAAATACTTCAAATAAAGGCTATGAAGGTTGAAATATTCTTAGAAACGTCCTGCCATAGGCTTGCCCCTTTCATTGATTGAATCAACCTTCTAACTTGAATATTCTTAGAGTGTAAGAGCCTTAAGGCAATCCTCGCTATAACCTAGTCTTGCACAGGGATGCCTAGAAAGATGAATAGAGATCTCAGCCATCATTCTTGTTCTAAAACAAACTCTTGACAGATCCATACTTAGGAAACCAAGAGTAGGTTTGAGGTCTGTCCTTTGGAGGACTAAAACAACTACATCAGAACTACACACACTCCCACAAGAAATTACTTTATGACCACAGGGAACTTTCCAAGTTGCAGAATTGTGCCTTAACAGAGAATTGAGCTTCCTCCTTTGCTGGTATAGAACTTGGATCCCTCCAACAATACCCAAACTTAAAGAACAATCCAGCAACAACTTCTTGTTTAGAGAGATATGCAGACACCAGCCAGCAAGGATTAATACCCAACAAAGATCCCTCACTCAAAAAATAAAGGAACCCAAGCGTAGCCTTAAAAAAATTTAATTGACTTTTCGTCAATTTCTTCCACAAGTACATAAATTTCATCCTTCACTCTGTTTCTAATTAATTTAAGCATTCTTTTGCTTCATGAAGCCTTACCTTCAGATTTGCAGGGGAAGAAATCATGGAGACTTGTCAACAACCTTCTTTTAGTGATTACTTCCTTGCTTGGGCTTGTCCTTACCTGAGCTCTAATACCATGTTAATTTTAGGTTAACATGTTCTTTGCTTAGGATAGTTACTTCAATTTTCCATTTTAGCCCTATTATCAATTCATTTCTTTTCATTAGCAATCACACCAATCATTATCACATTGATAGTAATTGAAGAAAGAACATAAACGAATAATGCAGAGGACAAGCCAAGACAAGAGGACACATGAATATGGCTCAAGCCAGGGAAAAACCCCAAGATGGGGAAAACCCTTGATCAATTCTTCTTATTATTAATGTCAAGTGTTCAACAGAGAGAGAGAGAGAAAGTACAATAATTCAAGGTCAAGCTTGACTAGCAGAATAGGAGAGCCACTATCACTGCCCTCAATAATAGATGCAATTATGGAGCTGATGTCATACTATAGAAGAAGCTAACTGGTTAGGGCTAATACCTATCTATCAAGGAATTGCTTTAATCAGGTCAACCATTCTTCTATTACTCAAGACTACATGAGAACATCATATCTTATGTTTATAACAGCTAGAGTTCCATTGCTTGCTGGTCCTAGTTAGGGCATGAAGCACAATGTTACAGCCTTTACCAGTACACTTCAAATAACCTACTATAGCTGCAGCCTCCATTCATGTTGATTTGTTCTCCTTCAGCTTCTAATCTGAGCTTGATCCGGACCCTAAATAAATCTTCATGCCAATCAAAATAGGTCTGCAGTCTGCCAGGGTAGTAGATTGTCTTCTCGGCCTACTGTTAAGCAGGATAAGGTATGCGGCCTGCTTGAGAGGGACTTCTTGTAGATGTAGCTTTCTTGGGAGAGAGTTTTCACACCATAAAATCAACCCTAAAAACTCCAGCTCTTTCATTATGTGTGTTGTCATCTTGAGGAATAACTCGGACCTGTAATATGAAATAGAAAAGCCCAGAATAGTCTTCAAACAAGCCCAAAATTTCCTTTAACAGGCTTGGCCTTCTGCCAGAGGAACTTGGTCCATCAAGTAGCCCAATCAAGACGTCAATCATGCCCTTCCTCCTTTGTTGGAGCTATCTTCCTTCTGTGGCCATTTCAGAGAGAGAAAGATGTGTGATAAGATGTGTGTAATGATGATGGAGGGGACTTCCTTTTATAGGATTTGGAGAGGGGTTCAATTTGATTATTTTACCCCAAGATGACCTTGACAATTTGCACATGCATGGGCTTAATTTCAAAAACATATTTTTCCCTGTCCAAATTTGATGATCTTTAGGTCGATTTTGGTCCTCTCAAAAAAAGGAATTGAATGCCACAATTATCTTTTTCCAAGGAGCTGCCCAAAGAGGAATTTGGCCCTAGTTGCCAATTTTAACAATGAAATAAAGTTGGAGAACTAGAATCCCTTTATAACATGTGCAAAGGCATAGGAGTGCGTGGAACCTCAAAATATCTAGAAGTGAAAATGATTTATGAGCAACTACTTAGGACATTGGTGGAATGTTTAAGTGTGAGGTCATCTTCTCGTGCCAAAGAAGTTGCAAAGTCCTGGCCTAATGTTTGAAGAACCAGCTAAGGATTTAAATAAAATGAAAGCACTTCCAGCTCCTGGCTAGGGATGATGCAAACAATGAACATGAGGAAACATAGAAGTTAACACAACAGCAAGAGGGAGAAAATTTTCCCCTTAAAATTACCAGTCTACTAGCTCATTTGTACCATAATACATATAGTTTGGTTTTCTCAACTAATTAAAGTACTCCTAATGACAGTAAAGGATTTTAACACCAAGACAGGGGATGTTGCTTATACAATGGGAATAATTAAATTGTTGCTTGAGTGTGTAGAGTTGTTGTATAGATCAAAAGTTGGGTAAGTGAGGCTCAGGGATGATATACAAAATACCCATGGCTATCCTTTTCTCATTTAGTTTGGGTTTACACTATAAGTATATAGCTCTCAGCAAATCGGATTGAACAATTAATCTTAGTTGATTCATGCAGTCACAAAAAAATACATCATCATTCAGTTCTAATGTTTTATGTGATATGACAAGGAATCAATATGCTACTAGGTAGGGTGAATCACATCCAAACCTTTCACCATCATTATCTTGATTGCTTGATGTCCTTGTAAATTTAGCTCTTATAGGTCCTGAAGAAAATGTTGCATCACTGGTGGGAAGAGCCTCAAAAGTTGTTAATAGTAAGCCCACTGGCATAGAAGTTGTCCATTTACTTTTTCTAAGGTTGGAGTAAGTGAACAGAGAAGGGACAAAAATATAAACAATAAAGTGAAAGATCAGGAAGCAGGCACAAGTGCAAATCAACGGACTGATTGGTTGGTGCACAAGCTGACTACTGAGGTGTATTCATATTATTGGTTTGACCACTTCTCAGAGGAAGATGACTTATGTGGATATATGAAATATGGATAACTTGCCTCCATTTCATGACATAGGGCACTGCACATTGCTAACAGTGATGTTACTTTGAGTGACAAATATCTTAAGTTTTCTAAGGTGGTTAGCCAAAGTGATCATTCACAGACACATACTGTGTGGAATCCAAGTATAGAGATTGCCATTTATGATTGCTCATGGTATATGTTGGGAAATCTCTGTAGACATGTTATTAAGGCTGGTATGGTTTGTCACAATTGTCAAGTGGCTAGACCATCAATTGCTATGCAAATATATGATCAATCTCTTCATGGTTTGTTACAGTGTCCACCAAATGGATTAATTATTCTTGACCATGATATAGCACTATCCATTCATATGTAGTAGGATTTTCAGAGACTATTGGGCCATCTAACCACAGAGGCACAGACCCTCCACTTATATCATTTCCTGGGAAGTGTGTTTGCAAGAAGAGTAGAACTAAAGGTAAAGTGGGTACTGCAGAAGATAATAATGTTGTAGTATGTGGGAATAGACATTTCACTGATGGTGACAATGAAGCAATTAGTCACAAAATTATAAGGATGAGATTTGTGAAGATGCGAACTGTTACCCCTCAAATTTTCATAGGTTTTGAATAATTGTTGTGCATGTTTTTGTTAGAGATTTGAGGGTATTGATAGACACATTTGATATATTAAGTTTTCACGATACCCAAGAAGTTTTCTATGCCATACAAGTTCTTGTCCCTCTACAATGAAAGCAGGTTATGATGTTTGTGGTTGTTTTGTCCTTGGGAATCATTATATTCTTGTTGGTATAAACGCTGGTGCACTGGAAACAATTTTTCATAGGAGTTGGAAATTAATAATCATTGAGATATGGTGAAGTGGATGCCCAGTGGTCAGTGTGGGAGCATGGCTAGGCAAGCCATATGCTGTCTTTGATAACTTCTAGCTTAAATGCTTTGATAAGCAAGAAAACAACCCAACAATTTTTAGGTTACAAATGTCCACAAAATATTTCTACAAGTACAGCATGAGATTGTATGAGATGTATAAAAGATGGCCTTTGATGTGGATACCATTCATCTAGAGGCAACTATTTGTTTATGAAAGCTTGTTTATTGTCAAATTCAATAGTGAGGCATGCTCATGAGGATGAGTCTTGGCCATGGTTCATGAAGGATTCCTAAGGCAGCATGGTTAGGTGGCTATTCTTGAGTTGGAACTGAACATTATTTATTTCACCTCTAGAATGGGAACACTTTGTTGGGTCATCAACTCGAAGTTCTACTTCTATCCTCTAAGGTACAAGGGTACTAGTGGAAGCTTGGTTGCAACTTCAATTGGGTTTCTAATTCAATTTTGGAACAAACATTTTTCAATATGAATGTAATCATTAGCACTTTCATTTCATTCTTAATTGTTGGGCCTATATCAGTGAAAGTGCTTTGTAATGATTGTTATGCTTGAAACAAAGGGTATTTCACATGAGGAAAATGAAGGGATATTGCAACAGACAGGAGAATTTCATCATTAAGTTTTGAAATAAGGTTAACTCGAAATTTTCTTCAAATAAAAAACCCTAAAAGACAATGGTATTGCATAATAGCCCTTAGACAAAAAAATGTAGTTGTCTACATATGAAGTAATTTGATTTATAGGGATATAATATCCTAAGAACCATGTTGGAGATCTTAGGAACGATTAACTTGATAGTTACGTTTGATGAACTATGGGACAGACATTTAAATAAAACTGGACAGAGATCAGCAAAAACTCAAGTGGATGAATACAACTAGAAATTTGATGGGAAGGGAGTACATATCAAGGTTCTATTTTTGATGCCTTTGAAAATGATCAGTTACCCAAATGACTAGTAGAAATTGTGATAGAACCCTAGATGTTGTTGGAAGAAATGAACACAATTGTATCTTTGAACATGAATGGCATGCCAAAATGATCATTGATGAGATGGAATATGGAAGGCCTCCCAAGGCAAAAAAACATGTTATCCTCTCCTAGGTGATATGTCTGATAACTATGGAAAATTAATGCATATAGCTATGCATGTCAGAAAGTTTATTTAGGACCCAAGTGATAAAGGGTACATGTTCAATGTGCACACCTGTAATAGTTGGTTGCATGGCTATGTCCACGAGTAGAAAAGGAATCTTTTAACCAGGTCAACTATTTCTTTGTACATGCATGCTTCAAATTCATTATATTGTCAAGTAGTCCTATATTTAAAAAAATGGACACGTTGTTCGAGCATGATTTGAGAAGTATGATGATGGCATAAGAACAGATTTTTGAGAAAATCAATATTGGGTACCAACAATAGAGTTCAGATGTACATTTTTATAGAAGAAGCATATTCTTCTCAATGCTACAGTTGGAAACTTAGCATAAACTTGATGCTCAAAGCATCATATTAATGCAAAAGGATTCTTATAAATTGAGTTGGTGAACTCAAGTTCAAACTTCAAATTCTAGCTTTTCAGCAAGTAGCAGAATAAAAGAGACTCTGGTCAAATAGCAGGTAAGAGCAGTCCTAATCAGAGTGTAAAAGCTAGAAGTCAATATATCTGGAAAAGTCCTCAAGGGAGGATGATTGCAACCTTGATTAATTTGAATCATTGGGGACATGGACATCTAAATAAAATGAATATTTGTTCCTATGAAAGTTTTGGAAATGACATGCTGAGAACGCTCCTCCTCAGGCACATGCTCCAAATAGCAGTACAAATGGTCTTTTTGCTACTGAGAAGTTGGGAACTTGTGAAAAAACTTGAGGTGCAAGCGTCTGCAATTTCATATTTTCAGAACCCAAATATGATAAACATGCAATAAGCTTCATAGTACTCATATCAATGAGTACATTTACATTTTCAAATGCATTACTCCTTGTGATAAATGTAGTAAATTAGTTCTTTAGAGCTCCCTTGGTTCAGGACAAATGATAGAAACTATTGCTTTGAGTCCATCGACCATTTCCTTGTCTTTGTTTGGAGCTTTCCTTTCAAGAGGCCTTGTTGTATACTTTGGATTCAATGAATAGGCTAAATAATGCAAATGGGTATTTTATATGTCCCATATATTGATAATTATCCCCTTAATGGGTTCCATACAAAAGAGGGTCCCACTCTTCAAAAATCTGTTGAATTCTTTCGAACATACAATCAATATGCTCATAAATGTCTCCCAACGTAGGAATATCCATATCACAAATTTGTATTAGATCAACTATGGCTTCAATATGGAAAGACAACTCAATCTAACACCAACAAGCCTTATTGAGAATGATAGTTCCGATGTGCATTGCTTTTTCAGTGTTGGGAGATCTCTGTGTTCTGCTACTTTCGTCATTGCTGTTGGATTATCTGTAGGGCTTGCTTCCATTGGACCTGGCGTTGGCCAAGTTGTAGAAGGTATTGCGAGACAACCATAAGCAGAGGTAAAATACAAGGTACCCTACTGCTAAGTTTATCTTTTATGGAAGCTTTAACTATTTATGGATTAGTTGTGGCCCTAATGCTTCTATTTGTGAATCCCTTTGTTTAATCCTGCAAAAAAAATATAAAAAATAAAATAAAATAAAATAAATAATAATAATAAATTTCTCAAAGAATTTCCTTGTTCCACTACAGGAGAGGCTGATCTGAATAATTAGCAAATGAATTATTCTTCTTATAACTATACCTCGATCGGATAGATTCATGACGTGTGCAGTAGGGAAGGGAGTGGATAGGGCAAGCAAAATCTTTTTATCCTTATAAAAGACCTGGGACTAAGTTAAGTATCCCAAATATTCTTATCCAGAACTAGATAGGATCAAATAAAAAAAGAAAAAAATTCTGTAGAACATATCCTTATCTATGAGGGGAGAACTATGAAAAATGTGATTGATCCTTTCATTTACTTTAGTTATTGGTCTTCCGCTGGGGGTTTCGCATCAAATACCAATATTTTAGAAACAAATATAATAAATTCAAGTGTGGTGCTTAGTGTACTAATCTATTTTGGAAAGGGAGTGTGTGTGAGTTGTATATTCGAATAATATAGCTGGGCGCACCCAGCTGCACTTTGGAGATAGAAAAGTGCATAATCTCAATGAATTACTTCCGAACGGGGAATAGGGAAGAACTATAGCATTTTGAAATTGATTGGGAAATGAACTCTTAGTTTATACCAACCAATTAGGGAGGACCACTAGAATGGTTAAAGCTGAACTGTTTAAAGTCTAAGCACAACTAACTGGGTATTCTTTCCACTGATGTGTCAAGATGTGATGAATTCAAAGGCATAGTTGGAGATTGATCTGATATATAACATTCATATCAATAGAATAATTTGATCTATTTACTGAAAAATAGTCCCAATCTCCCATCCAATTTTAGTTCCAATGCTGAACTGACGACCTAAACAGAAGGGAAATTATACGATAGAACAAAAAGGAGGAGGCACAAATTAACTGGTTGAATGGAACAATTCAATTTTCATGAGGGAAGAAGAGGAGAGAGAAGGGGAAACGAAAATAAAAACAACACAAAACTTTATTTATAATTGCAAATCCCTTTTGCTTGAAGAGCCCTTCGGAGATCTCGGTCTTTTATAAATTGATTCAAATCTTTCGTAAACGGAACGAAAAGGGCAGGCTTGGTGTAAAGGGAATGTTTATGTTCCCGGGAAATAAAAAAGAATTGAGCAGGAGAGCCGAATGAATCAAACGATTTGTTTTCAGTTTGGGAAGAGATTATGAATTCGTGAAATTTGTGAATAGATAATCTACTTTCATTAAGTAATCTATTAGATAATCGTAAACAGAAAATATTGAATACTATTCAGAATTTGGGAGAACTATGTAAAGGAGCTATCGATCAGCTCGAGAAATCTTGGTCTCGCTTAAGGGAAGTGGAAATGATAGCAGACGAAATCCGGGTAAATGGAGACTCCCAAATAGAATGAGAGAAAGAGGATCTCATCAATACTGCTTCTGAGAATTTGGAACAATTAGAGGATCCCAAGAATGAGACGGTTTACTCCGAACAACAAAGAGCAATTGACCAGATCCGACAACAAGTTTCTCGCCAAGATTTACGGAGAGCTATAGGAAATTGGTTGGAACTCCTCATCCTGGCATGCCTATCATGCCTTGGAACTGTCTAGCATGTGTTAGTACTTCACTTGTAAATAAATAAAAACATCATTTCATTAACAGAGACAACTAGTTATTTAAGTTGTGCAAGCTATGTCAATTAAGAAATCAACAAGTTTTCTTGTTTTGGTCCTTGGAAATGACAGTTCTGTTATGCTAGACAGTTACATCATACATGGCTTTGAACATATCAGATTGAAGATATGCAATGGACTATGATGCATAGCATGAATTTGTATGGGTAGGAGTAAGAGAGTTTTTCTCCAATTTACACTGCTCCACAAACCCATCGAATCATAGCATAATTTCAGTCATTTGTTTCTCCAGAATATGGTTATGAATTAGCTCAAGCATCCAAGGTTTTTGATTTTCCAAGACTTGAGTTTGCCTTTCTTAAGAGTTAATCCAAACAACTACATATATATTATCTCAATTGTTATCTTTCTAGCATGTACTCCTACAACATGTAGCCAAATCACATCTCAAAAAAACCATCAATATTAGAGTTACCAAGTCATAAAAACCTTTAGTCATGATATCAAATACTACTACTTGCTTCCTCTAAGATCAACATCCCTTTACTTGGTTTATTTTCACATAATACTCAGAGTTCCCTTTTCCATGCTCTTCATCTTGAAAACATCAATCAATATGTTCTTGAAATGTATCAATCAGCAAGCTTCAACATCGTATCCATCAAGGTCTTTGCATCTCCCTCTGAAGTTATCATGGCTCATTTTAATTTTTCAAGAGACCATATCGGATGTTGATCAATATCACTAGGTTTTATGCACAATTGTCATGCTTCTATACATCGAGTACCCATATCGAAGAGTCCTTATTAACCAAGACATACCATGCACATGATTCCAAATATATTTCTACATCTAACTCTTCCTACCATATCTCTTATACATGAATTCTACTTTCTAAAGAAGATATCTTATCTGAAGATGTGCATACCTCTTTCCTTAATTTTGTCATCTAGTCAACTTCTTTCATGAACTGCCTCTTTCTTTGAAGAAAATGTCTATGATGAGGCTCCTTTCTCAAGATGATAAAATACTTCAACTATGCCTTCATGCTGCAACTAAGCTAGTAAACTTCTTTGATGCTTGCATCCATAATATTCCAGACTGCATCCATAAACTTCTAGTGGAATATACTCTTTCCAAGATTCTTCCATATATTGAAGAACCTTCTCATCAAGGATCCTTGTGATCCTTTCCTGCTAGAAGATTGTTTCTATAACATGCCATGCTCGCAAGAGAACATCTCTGAGGTAAAAAATCTTTGTCAATGTATCATCAATGAGCAATTTTGCTTGTTGCAGACAAGGCAATGTCCTTGTCACTGCTACAATGATATGAAACATAAATAAGGATCCTTTCAAAGGGGAAAATGGTGGTTGTTACCATGGAGTTCACCATGCATTTACATCCACATTTTTTCTTACGGGTGAAAGTGGTTCTACGTCACATAACTTTCTTTGAAAGACAAATATCCATATCATAAAACAGAGGCAAGCTTGAAATGCTTATTCTATAGCTAGAAGTATTGTTATGACATTGTTCACAACTTTTAAGTAATTTGTTGAAGGACTTAAAAATGATGTAAAAATGATTTAGTGGGTCAGAATGTTCAATGATGGGTATTATTGTGAGATTATTTGCCCAACATGCTCCTACTAAATTGAAAATGGGTTTTTTTGTTTATTGTTTGGGCCAAATATTGTAATAGCGGCACTAGTGGATTAACTATGCTAAAAGGTCACTTTCTTGTTAATTTTACCATGAGTATCTCTTTTACAAAGCAATATTTCTTAGCTTTGTTTACGTTAATGGTTTGATGAGAACATTTCTACAGTCTCTTCATTGAATTTCTTATTTTACATTTATGCTTTTTGACAAAAAAGGGCTAACATTTTACTCTAGCGAAATAAGGATTCTTTAAATAACCTTCTAGCTTGGTTCCTTTTTGTTCCGTCTAAGCTTGGCAAAGTGTCATGAATTTACATTGAACAATGTAAGAATCTAGTCTTCTCCAGAAACTATCAAGCCAACTCTTTCATTTTGCAAATTACCTACCAATTCTGGACATATTCTTTGAAATTTTTATGCTGAAGGTGTTGGATTTAGCTAAGTGATGCAGAATGCACACCTATAGTTCTATTGTTCACCTATTAGACCAGTGCAAATTATAGGAAAACTTGGAAGGGTTGGACATGTCTGTTCCAACTATACTCTTATTGGCCCACAATATGTATATTCATAACACATACCTACAATACTATTGTTCACCTATTCGGCTAGTGCATATTGTAGGCAAATTGTTAAGTGTTGGACTTCGTTGTCTCAAGTTCACACACCAACACTAAAGATGCAACATATTGTGTGCATCCTTAGATATGTTTGAGATTTCAAGCTAACTATTTAAATAAATGCATGTATAAAACTTCTATATTAGCAAAATAACCATCAATATTTTTTTCTAGCATTTTGGTCTAAATTCACAATAGTATGCTAAAAAGTGTCATTTCAATGTCTGGAAATTAGGATATATAAATGTGAGATATATACTCTACATCTTTGGGTTATCTCCTTTTCAAATCTGAGCTTTTTTAGGCTACATGTTAATTGTTTGAACTTTGAACTTTGAAGAAATTCTTGAATGGACTTCGTAAATACTCAAATGAATGGACTTCGTAAGGCAGTGGTACCATAAATTGTGTTATTTCAAAGATTTGACTTCCATATTTTCACAAAACACAATGTCCTCAATAAATACTTATATGTATAGATAATTATGTTTAGGATTATATATGCGTTGGAGCGATTCCTTTATGTTTTACTATAATCTCTATGTTGACAAGCTTTAGCTGACTTTTTTAATCAATTGTTCGTAGAATATGCAAAAGGAAATGATTGTCAAAATGTGGAAAAAATTACATTTACCCTGATTTATTTTTTTATTGTTCATGAGATAATCATGTTGCGGGAATGAGGTATCCTACAGTCTGGTTCAATTTGTGTATTTTTTTTCCTTCCATATTTTTTACAAGGATGTGGATTTCATTTTCATGTTGACGGTTTTTGCATGTACCTTATCTAGCCCCAAATGCTAGTAATGGAGCAAATCTTGAGAATTAGTCGTGGACACAAACTATCAGAGGTTAATGTTACTATACAACTTCCACCTAGTATCAGAAAAAAGTTTAATGGTCTGTGACATAAAGAAGAGTTATTTAACGATAGGGTTAAAAGGAAAATCTCATGTCTTAGTTCTAAGTCATCTATTTGTGCTTCTTAGCTGTAAGTCATTTGTTTGATTTTGAGCTTTATCAGATCAATTATTTCACTAATCCAATACGCATGGCTTGTATTTGTCACCCGATGTTAGTTACTTGACATCGTTGATATAACATTCAATTCTAGGCTACTTTTATTTTAAGTCAGAAATTTTATTGATTAAAAGGATGCTGATATTTTGATTGGTTTACTTGGAAAAAAAATTTGTAAATTCCACGTGGATGTTATTTTTTCAGGGTGAGCTCTTTGCACTAGTAAGGTTAGATGAGTCCTAGAACATAGATATACAACAAGCACATCTTTGGCCTTTGTTGTGTATCTTTTATTCTTTATATCATTGATGGATGGTTATTGATGATGTAAAATAGAGGATGGGAAGGTCCTGCCAATTCTCTTGACAAAACAAAATAAAATGGAGTGGTAGAATTGTGTTTTAAAGGGTGATCCAGAAGTTAGCACTTGAAAGGTAGAACTTGAGAATCGCAAGCTATCTGATCTGGATCTACAGACACAACGGACTGTGGAAAAGAAATGATGATATTGATGAGTCTTCCCGACAAATAAGCTATAACTTTTGGACCACTGCCCAAGTTTTAGTTATCTGCAATGGCAATAGTGACTCTAACTTTATTTTTATGAATAGCGACTTTAGCCATTGTCCTATGAATGATTTTGATTTTCAAACTCCAACTAGTTTGTTGTTAAACTAATTAAAGCTTTGATGGCAAACTTATAGTTTACAAAGCTCTTTTCTAAATCTATTTTCTTGAGCAAATTTGTCTTTTTACTTTAGGTATTGTAGATTGCTACTGTGTGACATATGCTATGATATAATTACTTGGATAAATAGACAAAAGTGTTGTACAACATAGCCTTTTTTAAATCTAAAGAAATAGAATTTCCAAATACAAAGTTTATTAATTAAGAACATCTTTTAGACTTCTTAGCTAAGTTATGATTATATTTTGGTAGGGGATTTTGTGTACACGAATATTGTGTTGTCTCTTTGGTTTTTGTCAAGTAACAACGGTTAATAAGGAATGTGTTCTTGAGCAAAAGGCACACATCTTATTCTACTATCGACAGGAAACTCCATGGTTTTCAGGCATGGCAACAAAAACGCAGATGTCGGTGGGATATCCAAAGTCTGTGTTGGATGAATTTAATACTAGTGATGATTTTGATTCCTTGTCAGATAAAGAATGTCACAAGTCAAATTTAAATAAGCAGAAGAAACTCAAGAATGAAGGTGAAGCTATTTCTTTCTGTGCAACTCAATTCTTTTTATTTGTTGGTTGTTGTCATGTATTGAGTGCGAACTTGTGAAATTCCAAATTTCATGTTGGTTTATGTGAAGGGGTTATATATATATATATATATATATATATATATATATGGTTTCCGGAGATCCGTTTTACATTTGCACAGAAGTTTAGATATCATTCAGATATCTAAACACCAAACAACAACAACATTTAGATTTTTCTTTCACTCAACCTATAACATATTGCATCTGTCTTCATTAATTCTCTTCTTCCATATGCTATCCACTTATGATATTTCCTTTGCAATATTTGGTGCATTTTCTAGTTATAGGTCATTTATAGGTTATAAATGTCTTCAGAGTTTCACTTCTAATTGAGTATTCAACTGAACATATTGATTCTCTTATACATAACTATTTTTCCCTCCACCCACTTTTCATAACTTCCATAACCATTAGGTAGGGACCTGCAGCTTTGATGCTTCTTTGCTTGTTTAGTAAAATATTGTCGAGACTTTAATTTATTGAAATTTTTAGAATTTACAATTTATGAAGTTTTAAGGTCTAATTTTTAAAAGTCTAATTCTTTAAAGGGTGCTAGCTCAATGGAAGAGCACCTACTTTACAAGCAGGAGGTTGGTGGTTCAATTCCATCATGCCCTGACATCCATATGGAATGGCGATAATCAATTTTTGGTGACAAAGGCTCTTTTAACCATCACCAATGAGCTTTAGTGACATTTTTCGACCCTCACCGAAATATGAAATGGTGACTGTAGTGGCCAATCTAGGGTGCTAGATTAGACTAGATTTAATATCAACCAAGGTAAGTAAACTTAGAGGCACGTATCTAAAGTCTATAGACCTAAAAGGATCTCATCTACCTAACAAAGTGTTTACTGTGACAGGCTACAACACTCCTTTACAGGAGATTGAAATATGTTTCCTCTCACACTTTAGCACTCAGATCATCTAATTTAATTAATTGTTCTAAAGAAACAACGTGTTACTATTATGAGTTTTCAACCCTCTTACAAGGATATCATTCACAAAAGCTCTTTCCAACTAATACACTAAGCATTCATGAAAACCAAAAACTCTTTTAAGCACATTAAAACTCAGACGCATGAAAACAGAGTCCACAGAGATACTTCGAAATTCAATGGTCGATCAAATCTTTTACAAGATATTGTTCAATAATCTAGCATTCGAATTCTCAAACTATCACCATGAATAATACTTGCAAGAACTTCTAATCGAATCAATAAACTCACAGGCAAGAAAATAACATTAAACACTATTCAACACTATTCAGATTCGAAAACGCTATGGAAATGGAAATAAAAGTATACCAATCTCCACATAGGGCCCGTCCACGCTTCAATGGCACACTTAGGAAACTTCAAGTGATGAAAACATTAACGCATAAGCACTGTAATGGTAAAACGATGCCTGTAATTAAGTTCTGGAAATCAAATCACATGCAAGAGCAATGTTCTGGAAACAATACACAAGAACAACAACGTTCTGGACAATACAATACACAGTCCTTTTATCTGCTTGTCTCCTATCCTCGTTCACTAACTTTCCCTTCTAGTCTATAGTCGGATGTACATACATTATCATGCAAATGTTTCTGCTTTTACAAGAAAGGCGATTTTTGTCTTTTCTAATCTTAACTGATTTCCAAAGAAAAACGAAATCAGTTTAGGCAACTCTGGCTTTTTGCTGCTTTTGTGACCAAAAAGGCTGGGTTTGACCAGCATTGACCATGTATCCAGGAGCTTTAGATTCGCTCTTGAATAGATCTTTCACCATGCATGTACATTCGAGATCATGTTCTTATCCTTTGTTTTGATTTTCCTGCCATGCCACGTGTCACATCATAAACCATTTACGGGAAGTCATGACATCCTGTAATTTTGTTGAAAATTTCTAATTTTTAACATAAAAATTCACAAATTAAATTTAATGTAAAATAATAACTATAATGCTTTGATTAATCAATTTCAATGGACTATGAGGGGTTTATGGGAGAAAAAGATAGACAAATGATGGATTTCTAGAAGAAAAGGATGGCAATGAAATGGTACCAACATCTCCCCCAAGCTCAATGATTTACCATGTCCTCATGCTAATCCTGATGTGCTCCCTTTATACTTTGTTCCTGCTTGTGCCTCTGCCACTTGTAGCAATGCATCTATATTCTTCTGAGCTTGGGCATTCTTCTGGACGTGGAGCTCATGTTTCATATTCTTGTATTTTTCTTTGAGAGCTTTCTTTTGAGTATACCATTTGGTTGCCCATTTGCAAATGTCGGTTTGTTCAGTCTTAAGTTCTTTGATTTGCTCCTTCAGCTTCTCATTTTTCTGCTGAGTCTTCTTGCTCTGAGCTCTCAACATTTCATTCTCCTTCTTGATGACCTTCTCTAGCATGTTTTCCTCCATCAATTCCTCTTTTAGCTTTTCAATTTGTTTTTCTAACCTCCTTTGTTTCTTGTTTGCAGGTGCTGGCTCTTTCCCTTGTCCATTGTTACTCTCAACTTCCATTTCTGCTTCCGGTCCTGGCTGTGATTGAGCACCGCTCTCAATGTCCATTGGTGCATCTACATTTGACTCTCGTTGATCATCTTGTGTTTGGGTCTTTTGTATTCTCCTTGATCTTCTTGTATATGTAGTGAATATTTTGTCTTGCTCAATTTTCTGGGCAGCTTCTTGCCTCATCCTTCTTGTCCTTACACTACTGCTGTGTGGAGGAACATTTCTTGACTTGCGCTCAGGGATTTCATCATCAATATCAAGCATAAACTCTGAGCGCTCTTGTTGTTCCTGTTCATATTCTCCATCTTTGATTTGATTAGCAACCAAAAATTCTTTCCATGTTTTTCCCCTCCTCTACACTTCAAATTCAATTAGAATTTTAAACGACCCAAAATGATACAAACTTTTATCTTCATTACCCTTTTGTTTCTGAATAGTTTTTGACATCTTAGTCAAACTCTGTAAGAGGAAATAGGGAAAACTGATGGTGCATTGCCCTTTTAAGTGCAACAGGAGTTTGATGTGATATAGATATACTATGTTGTAACGACCTTCACGCGTAACAAATTTCTAAATAATGTACACCATTTCATCCCATGGGTGCATCAACCAGCTTCTAGGGACACCCTTTTTCCAGTTGACAGAGGAAACCCTCGACCTAGACATAAACTGAGTCCATGATTTTTCCTTAAATTGTTTTGTTTTGAAATATTTTTCCCCTTCTGGACTGATTCCCAAGGTTTGTGCTATGGTATCCTCTGAAATCCTAAAAGAGAAGTTGCATATCAATGCTTTCTCTCCATTAAATGTGAATGCAAACTGCTTAGTCACTTCTTCATTGTTCCCATTAAATTTCTCTAGGAAGGATAACCATTGCTTTTCCCTTAAAATCGTAATACAGTCATCATGATATTGGGAACTATCAAATGTCTCAGGCTCTGCTCTATTGGTCATTTTGAAAAAGAAACTCCTGTTCTAACCCTTTTTGTTTATGCTCAACAATTCAACAAGGGTCTCTCGATTTGTTACCTCTGTTCTGCGCTCCACTTAACCGACCTGGTAGCGCCCTCGGTTCTCGGGGTCTCCTTCTTCAATTTCTTGGGCAGCGACCGGATTCACATCCTCGGATTATGGGCGGAGGTAGAAACTCGTGGTGAGCCTATTTACTATGCTCTCCCTTTGTAGCGCCTGCTGTCTCGGCCTTCTTTGAAATCACAGAGTTTGAATCACTAATATGGTAATGCCCTTTACGAACTGAGAGTTTTATGAAATGAAACTTAACAACCGACCTTACCCAAATTACTATAATGATAATGCAGAGCGCATTCACATCATAAAGACAGAGGAGCTATACTGGTTTGCATAGGTACAATCATGAGAACGTCATATACATGTAAGGAGTGTTGGAGTGATGATAACAGATAGATGTTGCATGAGTCAACTTGGGTCAAACAATCGTTTTATAACTTGGCCGATTAAAAAATGAATGAAATCATTGAACACTTGTCTTTCCAATGATTCACCACTTGTCCATTACTTGTTGGTGCTTGGCCGATTGGAAAGATGATGGATCGATGACAAGGTTTGATGGCCGATTCAAAAATGAGGAGTTAATGACAAGGTTTGAAGGGTGGTGTAGGAAAAAGATTTAAAAATCGTAGGAGGAATATGGTAATAGGCTAAAGTGTGTTGGGAAATGATAGCAGAGTTGAGTAGTTAGGAATGTTACAAGGGTGATGGGTATAGGGGTGTGTGAAATTGATAACAAGCAATCATAATCATCATATTTAACACTAAAATAATTCAAGAATTTTAAATGTTAAAAATAAAAATTACAACAATACATTACACTTGTTGGTTGACCAAAAGTTGAGTTGGCATGCACAGGTAGGACTGATCTTCACTGTCCATAACAGGTCCCTTTTGAGATGAAATTGGATATAACAGGTCCCTCTAAAATTTGAAGAATGTTTGTGCAGCTTCCTTGATCCTTGGTGTTGATGTAGCCTTAATGATGAGCAACCTTTGAAACTCTATTGAAACTTTGTTGAAGTAGCCTGATGTATCTTGAATGCAGTCTTTAACAGGTCCCTTTGATGTTTGTTGAACAGGTCCCTCTAATATTGGTACTGGTAACATAGTCTTCTGAACATGTCCCACTGCATATTGCTTGAACAGGTCCCTCTGATTAGAACAAAAACAAAAACAACTCCTTTATTGAAATACTGAAGTGGTGAAACAAATTCTTTGAAGATTTACAAATGAGGAGATGAGATAAGGAAAACAAAATGTTGATGCTTCTCCCCCACTAAAGCTATGACTTGTCCTCAAGTCATTATTGAAGCGATGAACCAAACAGTAAACAAACAGAACAAGGAATTCTTACCAGCCAAAGGATTGGTTTTCAAGTAAGAATTCTGGGTTAAAGCGTGCCATAGTCTGGTTTTCACATCTAAACCATTATTATTTATTTATTTATTTATTTTTATATTTTTTAAATGAAATGAAATGAACTAAGGTAGAGAAATCACAGCTGAAGGCTGCAATATCTCAACCTCCCTTTGCTGAGATACAGTTTGAAGAAAATCCTCCTTGTTGATGGGCTTATGATAGAGTTTCAACCTATGGCCATTGACAAGAAAGGGGTTGCCTTCTCCATCAATGGTAGTAAGCTTGACTGATCCATTTTCATAAACTTGAACTATTTCATATGGGCCCATCCAATGTGTGGTAAATTTGGCTTTATGATCTCTAAATTTAGAGTCAAAGAGTAAAGCCCAGTCTCCTTCTTTGAATTGTTTCTTTTTTATGTGTGCATCATGCCACTGCTTCCTTTGTTTCTGCATTAGGAGTGTTGTCTCCTCTGCTTGCTGCCTCATTTCATCTAGCTGGTTCAATTGCTGAATCCTCTCTTGTTGGGCTTCATTGAGATCAATTCCTAAATCTGCAGCCATCTTATAAGTGTGTATTTGAAATTCAATAGGAAGCATTACCTCTTTGCCATACACCAACTGATATGGTGTAAATCCTGTAGTGTTCTTCCACGTGATTCTATAAGCCCAGAGTGCATCTTTGAGCTTCTCTTCCCAATTCTTTCTGTTCATTGCTACTGTCTTAGTGATAATTCCTTCCAATGTTTTATTGGTAGATTCCACCTGGCCATTGGCCTGTGGATGGTAAGGTGTACTTTTCCTGTGCTTGATTTTATATTTTTCTGTGATGTCTTTGACCAACTTTGAGGTAAACTGAGTACCTTGATCGGTCAATATCTCCCTTGGTACTCCATACCTTACAAAAATTTCTTCAAAAAGGAAGTTTACCACTGTCTGTTCAGCTGCCCAGACTAGTGCTTTGGCTTCAGCCCATTTTGTCACGTAACCAGTCCATACTAAGATGTACTTTTTACCTTTAGAAGTTGGAATGATGGGTCTTATGCAGTCTAGAGCCCATTTTTCAAATGGCTCTAAGTGTACTTGAGGCTGAAGTGGCATTTCATTTGTAGCTGTTGGCCTGCCCATTCTTTGACAGCTATCACAACTCTTCACATACTTCTTGGAATCCTTAAAAATAGATGGCCAGTAGTATCCAAGACTAAGAATCTTGAATGTTGTTCTTTTAGCTGCAAAATGCCCACCACACGGTTCATCATAAAAAGATTTTAAAATATCAATTATTTCATCATTTCTTACACATTGTCTAATAATCATATCATAACCAGTGTAAAATAAATCTTCATTAACCCATGAGTATCTAGCACTTTGTTTGATCAACCTCTTCTTTTCCTTTGGAGTAAAATATGGAGGTGTTCTTCCTGTGGACAAATAGTTGGCCAAGTCAGCATACCAAGGATTCACTATTGAAATTGCAGATAAATTTTCATCTGGAAAAGAATCTTCAACCGGAACAACCTCACCTGGATTTTGCAGTCTAGAAAGAAAATCTGCCACCTGATTCTCCTTACCTAGTCTATCTAACACTGTGATATTAAATTCCTGTAATAATAACAGACATCTGGTAACTCTACCATTATTTACTGGTTTATTCATTAAATACTTAATGGCAGAATGGTCAGTATGTACAAAAACCTCATAACCAGTTATATAATGTCGGAATTTATTCACAGCATGTATGATTGCAAGCATTTCATTTTTAGTGACTGTGTAGTTTAATTCTGCAGGTGTTAGATTTTTACTAATGAAATAGATGGCATAATGGAAAGACTCTTCTTTTCGGCCTAATGAGGCACCTACTGCAGTATCAGATGCATCTGTAAAGATGTGAAATGGTAGGGTCCAGTTAGGTCCTTTTAAGACTGGTGTGGTTGATCATTTTTCCTTGAGTGTTTCAAAAGCTTGCTGACAATTCTCATTCCAGTTGAAAGGTGTATCTTTTGATAGAAGCTTAAACAGAGGCAAAGCTATTTTACTAAAATGTTCAATAAACCTTCTGTAATGGCTTTCATACCCAAGAAAACTTCTTACCTCTTTTTGAGTCTTCGGAATTGGCAAATTAACAATAATCTAGATTTTTGATGGATCAACTTTAATGCCTTGAGAAGAAATATAGTGACCTAATACTATCCCTTCATTTAACATCATAAAGCACTTTTCATTGCTCAGGGACAGATTAGCTTCAATACATCTCTTCAAAACATTTTCAAGATTCTCTAATGCATGTTCAAATGAATTACCATACACTGAAAAATCGTCCATATAAACTTCAACACAGTCATGAACTAAATCAGCAAAAATAGCTAATACACCTCTCTGAAATGTAGCTGGAGCATTGCAAAGTCCAAATGGTAAAACATTATAGGCATAAGTGCCTTAGGGACAAGTAAAAGTGGTTTTGTCCTGGTCCTCTAAGGCTATCCTGATCTGATTACAGCCATTGAAACCATCAAGAAAAGAGAATGATGATTTTCCAGCTAATGTGTCTAGCACTTGGTCGATAAATGGTAGTGGGAAATAATCTTTGAGGGTTGCTTTGTTCAATTGTCGGTAATCAACACAAATCCGCCACTTGCCATTTTTCTTGGGCACTACTACCAATGGGGATACCCACTGACTGTCAGAGATAGGATAAATAAAGTTGACTTTCAATAGTTTTTGTAATTCACCTCTAGCAATATCTTGAAGCATGGGATTCATTCGTCTCTGCGGTTTCCTCATTGGTTTGATATTACTATCCATATAAATATGGTGAGTACATGTTTCAGGGTGAATTCCGTGCATATCGGTGTAGTCCCAAGCAAATGCGTTATGATATTTTCTCAATAATTGGATCAATTTTTCCTCCTGAGATGAGTCTAGGTGAATGCTAATATTCAAAGTTTTTCCTGGACTAATCTCTATGGTCTTGCTCTGTGTATTTGTGATAGATTGAATGGGAAAAATGTTCTGAAATGTTGTTTGCAATGATTGAATGGTGCATGTTTCCTGAAAATTCTGTGCCAAAAGTTCATCTGCAGCATGGTATTGTTCATTTCTTAATTCTTCAGAAATATGAGGTTGAGAAAGGAACAATTCTACCAAATCATCATTATTATGTTCTTGAAAATCATAGATTTGACTGATGCTGAAAATAGATTGAACTTCTTCCTTGTCATTGTATTTATCGTCAAGCCATAAATTGTGTGCTATTGTTGGTGATTGTGCTGATGGGTAAAGAGTGAGTTGTTTTCTTTTAGTTCCTCGTGAAATAATCATATTACCCGATCTACATCCTATGAATGCATCAGCAGTTGCTAACCATGGTCTACCAAGGATGATGGGGTGTCCTCCTAAATTAGATTTTGGCTGAAGAACTAAAAAGTCTACTGGATACTCCCAAGAGTCCAGTGAAACAATTATTTCCTCCAAAATCCCTTCAGGAATCACTTTAGACCTGTCAGCTAGTTCTAGAACAATTGTTGTGTGCTGCAAGTTTGTGAGCTGCAATGTTTTCATTGTTTCAAGAGTCATCACATTTATTGCAGCCCCAAGATCAATTAAGGTGTTTGGAATATGTATGTTGTTAATGATTGTAGTGACTCTGGGAATACCAGGATCAACATACTTTTCCATTGAAATGGTGTTTGTCATCAGGCCAGCTAAATTTCCAATAACATGAATAGTTTGAGGATCAATTCTTTTCCTAGTAGGCTTCTTCAGGCACAGTTCTTTGATTGCTTTAGTATATATGGGAATGTCTTTTATGGCTTGCAATAGTGGAATTTTTATATAGACATTCTTTAGCTCATCTAAAACATCAAACTGTGGTATAGACATGGGAAGTTTTGCTTAGACTAATCGTTCTGGAAAATGTGGTCGATGCAACGGTTGCATTTGTTTATTTTTGATGTCATCATTTTGTTTCTTTTGAGTTGGAGTTTCATTTTCATTTTCTTCGTTTTCTTCTTGTTTTTCAGCTATTGGAGGTTCTTTTTGAAGTACCTTACCAGACCTCAGATTGATATTTTGTAAAGGTAATGTGGGATATGATGGTCCCTCATCTACATTATAGGCTGGTCTCTCTGCTATGTTATTTGGATTTGGTACAGGCTGAGCAGGAATCTGAGTGGGTCTAGGAGGTTGTTGGTTAGATGGGAGCTGTAAGTGGGGTGGATTTATTGGTGGAGGAGCAGGCAATGCTTGTTGAGTGTTTTGGTGTTGATAAACAACTTGCTACTGAGGATATTGTTGATATGTTTGAGGATATTGCGAATGTGGCTGATGATACTGTTGATATGGCTGAGAATACTGTTGGTATGGTTGAGGATATGGTTGATATTGTTGAGAGTACTGCTGAAATTGTCTCCATTGTTGTTGTGGGTAATTTTTGTGTTGCCATCGCATGGGCACATTGCAAGAATTCTGAGCATACATCTGATCTTGTGCAGGAAATTGCAAATTTTGGTTTGGAAACATACCTGGAGGTGGAGGTCTAGGTTGCCATGGTCTCTTAGCACCCATGAAATAAACATTCTCCATATCTGTATTAGCTGCTTCCACATTACAATTCTGCAAAATCTTGACTTTAGAGCAATGAAATAGATCATGATTTTCAGTACAAAAGGCACAAACTTGAATGTTTTCTAATGGGCAGTCTTTCAAGGCATGTTTCTTCCGGCACTTTGGACAAAAGACAGCCATTATTTGTTCTTCCTCTTCTTGTCTTTTCTTGGCTTTCAGAGTGTCAATTTGAGTTCCTAAGGTACTTAATAGATCTATTTTGACTTCTTCTAACAGGTTTCCTATTTCAGCCCTTGTGACACTTGCTGAAGCAGATTTTGTGGCTTTAGATGATAGAACTCTTTTTCCATTTCTGGCTTTGCTCCTTGAATACTTTTCACATAACTCAGCAATTTCTTCGAAAGGTAAGGTGGAAATATCACCTTTGCCCATCAAATTAATATCATCTAAGTATTCCTCTCGAATGCCCTTCAAAAATATTGTTCGAATCAGATCAAGAGACATGGTTCTGTGTTTTGATTTTTGTAAATTGTAAACAAACCGCTCCAAGTACTCCTCTAAATTTTCATCCTCTTGTTGATTCATCCTAAAGATATCATCTTTGGAATCTTTCGATCTACAATAAGGTTGGTATTTTTTTAGGAATATTCTTCTCATGCCATCCCAATCAGTTATTGCATGTTCATCAAGTCTCATGAACCATCTTAATGTTGATGCTTTTAATGTTGCTAGGAAGAGTCTAATCCTATGGTCATCATCTGTGTAACCATACGTTCAACGTACTATGTCAGACTCAAACAAGAATGAATCTGGGTCTTCTGAAGCCATGCCATAAAAGTTTGGTAGCACAGATGGAGGTATGTTTTTCATTTTTATTTCGTCATCTTCTTCTGGTTCTTGAATAGGAAATTTAAAGGTTGACTCTTCCTCCTCTCTTCGACCTTGATTTGGTGGTCCTCTTGTTGATCCATCTCCTTCCTCAGCCATTTTGATAGGTTCCTCTGTTGATTTAATTTCTTGTTCAGTGTCACTTGTTTCAAAGAGAAGTTCAAGGAGAGATTGTTGAGTTACTGTGCTACTTTCTCTTTTTATAGAGGATTCAGGGAGATGTTTCTTCTGTGATTTGTGTGCTAATAGAATTTGCCTCTCAATGAGTGTGAGTCTTTGCCCTGATTTCTGTTTATCCTCTAATGTTTGTCTGATAACTTTCCCAGCTGGTGTTGTGTGTTCAACTTTTCCTAAAGACTCTGCTCCTAGTGGTAAATTAGTTTTTGGATGGGGGGTTTTTATGAATCTACCTTTATCGTCTCTAGATCTAGACATAAGTAAACATGACTTCTAAAATGATGAATTAAAATTAAATCTATGTTTTTGCTTGTTTTTTTTTTTTTTAGAAATCCTCTAGCTGCGCCTCCCCGGCAACGGCGCCAAAATGTAGTGGCCAATCTAGGGTGCTAGATTAGACTAGATTTAATATCAGCTAAGGTAGGTAAACTTAGAGGCACGTGTCTAAAGTCTATAGACCTAAAAGGATCTCATCTACCTAACTAAGTGTTTACTGTGATAGGCTACAGCACTCCTTTACAGGAGATTGAAATATGTTTCCTCTCACACTTTAGCACTCAGATCATCTAATTTAATTAACTGTTCTAAAGAAACAGCGTGTTACTAGTCCGAGTTTTCAACCCTCTTACAAGGATATCATTCACAAAAGCTCTTTCCAGCTAACACACTAAGCATTCATGAAAACCAAAAACTCTTTTAAGCACATTAAAGCTCAGATGCATGAAAACAGAGTCCACAGAGATACTTCGAAATTCAATGGTCGATCAAATATTTTACAAGATATTGTTCAATAATCTAGCATTCGAATTCTCAAACTATCACCATGAATAATACTTGCAAGAACTTCTAATCGAATCAATAAACTCACAGGCAAGAAAATAACATTAAACGCTATTCAACACTATTCAGATTCGAAAACGCTATGGAAATGAAAATAAAAGTATACCAATCTCCACATAGGGCCCGTCCACGCTTCAATGGCACACTTAGGAAACTTCAAGTGATGAAAACGTTAACGCATAAGCATTGTAATGGTAAAACAATGCCTGTAATTAAGTTCTGGAAATCAAATCACATGCAAGAGCAATGTTCTGGAAACAATACACAAGAACAACAACGTTCTGGACAATACAATACGCAGTCCTTTTATTTGCTTGTCTCCTATCCTCGTTCACTAACTTTCCCTTCTAGTCTATAATCAGATGTACATACATTATCATGCAGATGTTTCTGCTTTTACAAGAAAGGTGATTTTTGTCTTTTCTAATTTTAACTGATTTCCAAAGCAAAACGAAATCAGTTTAGGCAACTCTGGCTTTTTGATGCTTTTGTGACCAAAAAGGTTGGGTTTGACCAGCATTGACCATGTATCCAGGAGCTTAGATTCATTGTTGAATAGATCTTTCACCATGTATGTACATTGGAGATCATGTTCCTATCCTTTGTTTTGATTTTCTTGCCATGCCGCGTGTCGCATCATAAACCATTTACAGGAAGTCATGACATCCTGTAATTTTGTTGAAAATTTCTGATTTTTAACATAAAAATTCACAAATTAAATTTAATGTAAAATAACAACTATATAATGCTTTGATTAATCAATTTCAATGGACTATGAGGGGTTTATGGGAGAAAAAGATAGACAAATGATGGATTTCTAAAAGAAAAGGATGGCAATGAAATGGTACCAACAGTGACAGTCAATGAACGCATCAATAGTGACGAACCTCAAAGGTCTGTAACCATAAATCGTTGTTGTTGATATGAAATGGTGATGGTCAATGTCTGTCATTATAGTAATTATTCGTGACAGACCTTGAATGTCACCACAACATTTATACTTCTAGCAATGCAGCTTTTGGTGATAGTCAACGAACGTCACCATATATATGCACCAATAGTGGTAGCCATGAAAGATCCATCACAATAAATCATTGTTGTTCATATGAAATGATGATAGTCACTATCCGTCATTATAATCAATATTCGTGACAGACCTTGAATGTCACCATAACACCTATACTTTTGGCAATGCTACCTTTGGTGACGTTCAGTTTTTGGTGACCGAGGTTATGGTCCGTCACCATTTCTCATATGAAATGGTGATGATCACTATTCTTCATTATAAATCATTATTGGTGACGGACTTTGAATGTCACTACAACACCTATAATTTTAGCGATGCCACCTTTGGTGACGTTCAGTTTTTTGTGACAGAGGCTATGGTCCATCACCATTGCTCATATGAAATGGTGATGGTCGTTATCTATCATTATAAATCACTATTGGTGACGAACTTTGAATGTCACCACAACACCTATACCTTTAGTGACGCCACCTTTGGTGACGTTCAGGTTTTGGTGACGAAGGCTCTTTTGACAGTCATCAATGAATTTATGGTGACATTTTTCGCCCCTCACCAATATCCTTTTTTCTTGTAGTGTGAGATTGAGGTGGCGAAGGCTACTAAGGCATATGTGTATTCCAATTACTATGTGGTTGTGCATATGATTGATATTTAGTATTAAGACCTTGTGACATACTTGGTTGTTGAGACTGCCATGGTATTTTAGCAATAAAGCAAAGTGAATTTGAAGAATCTAGGGAAAATGAAGTTAAAGAGATTCTTTTTTTCATGATAACTATTTGTGAGGTTCTTTAACTTTTCCTATTAGCGAAATATTCTCTTATTATTAGAGTGTGTCTTCTTAGTTCATCAAATAGTTACCAAAAACAAAAAAGACAAGAACACATGATGTTGGCTTTCTTCCAGGGCCAAAACCTCTCACTCTTTGAGAGGAAAACCCGCACAAAATTCTTCTTATAGAGATTCCAATTGATGAATAACAAGACCATGACCCTTGACCTATTACACCACTCTAAGACCAAGACACTGATCCTTTCCTTTGTCACTGTTGAGATCATCATTATTGTTGCTTCACTGAGATCATTATTATTGTGCCTTTACTGAGATACTCATCATAAAAATGAAATCATTATTGCTGCATCATTCCTCCATCTTCACATAGATCATTGTTGCAACACCATCATTATTGTTTAATCTTAGTTGCATCTTGTTGTACTACCACATATATCTTCATTAGAACACCTCCGACACCATGGTTGTAACTATACTGAGATCATGACTGTGTATAATCCTTTCCATCATAGATACACCAAGACTATGAGATCAAGATTGTTGTAGAAATTTTGAATAATTTAACACATATTCAACAGAGATTATCCTGATCATGTACTATTGCGGAAAACATACACAATACATAAGCTCCTCTACGTTGATCATCAATATAGCAGCATCAATAACAATAAAACATCAAGAGCATTCACACATTAACACAGTATGTATCCCGGGGAAAGCATCTCGCTAAAAACCCCAACTATCTGTATATTAATGATTGAGTCATGTAACATTACACAGCATAATACTTCTCACAAGTATCTCCACCTCTGTTACACACAATACAGCTCAGATCTGATCTCCAAATCTCTTCCACTGCTTGCCTGCCTCCACTGCTCAATACCTTCTCAAGAACTGATGAGAATGGCTCACCAAACTCGTTTTTCACCTGCAAAATAGTCACTCACTCTTTGTTGGACGTGAGCACAAGCTATAATGTGGGCAAATACGTGAGCAAACTCATTGGCATACTCAATCCCTTGATTGTGCAAGATCTGGTGCACAACTATAGTCACAACTGATAGCAATCTGATTCTCTACCACCTGTCCTTGTTGAACTGAACATGCAACTGAGTTAACTAATGTATTCATTAGTTGTATTATGAGTTAATAACTTGTGAATTAATTAATAACTAATTCACCCAACTCATCTCTAATCTATTTGCCAGTTAGACTAAATACAACCAGTTTAACAAAGCTAAACTGAACACAACTCCATCAACTCCACAATCAACTCCACCAAACTCAACTGATTGAGTTCTAACTGAAGTCATGCATGCAACAACTCAACTGACTCATAAGAAAAGCGTATTTCCTTCTGACAACTGCATGTGCCACCTCTGTAGCTCAAACTAAAGTGCTCCAAGAGAATAAGATTAAGTTTATAGTCCAAATATTATTGTGAGATAATAATATTTGACTTTTCTATTTTTGACAGCCAGTCTAAAAATAGACTTTGATCACTCACACTGTGATCACTCACACTTTCATCAAAAATAGAAGTCCATCTATTTTTTCCCAACTTGATCAATCATCCATAAACAGCAACCTGCAATCCATAGACATGATCCATATGTCTAAAAATAGACATAGTCTAAAAATAGACTTGCGCCAAAAATAGCCTGCGGGCCCACTTAGTGAAGGCGACTCTTTTCACTAAGCTCCATCATCTTGTTGCAATCTCAACACTCCCTCTCGACAAGATATGGATTATCAGCAACCCCTATCCTGCCTCGGTGGTACTCGAATTTGCTCCTGGTGAGAGCCTTCGTCAGAATATCAGCATCCTGATCCTCCGTTGGAATGTACGAAAGTAACATGATCCTCCGCTGCACACAATCTCTGATATGATGGTACCTGATGTCAATATGTTTAGATCTATCATGAAATACAGGATTAGCCGAGAGTTTAATGCAACTCTGGTTATCATAGTAAATCACAGTAGGATCCAAATGAGAACCGAACAAACCAACTAGGATCTTCCTCATCCATATAGTCTCGCATGCAGCCAAACTTGCTGCCATATACTCGGCCTCCGCTGAACTGAGTGCCACGGATCTCTGTTTCCTGCTGTACCAAGAAACTGTTGTCGATCCAATACTAAAGACCCCTCCTGATGTGCTCTTTCTGTCTGTTGGGCTCCCTGCCCAATTTGCATCCGTGAAGCCACATAGCTTCACCTCATCCTCCTGTCTGTACCACAAACCATATCCCGATGTGCCTCTCAAGTAGCGCAATACATGCTTGCCCACCTTCCAGAAGAGCTTGGTAGGCTTAACCATAGCTTGTGAAAGCTGGTTAACTGAATAGCATATATCAGGTCATGTATTGACCAAATACATCAGCGACCCCACCAACTGTCGATAAACAGTGGCATCCACTTCTTCTCCCGAAGTGGCATCCTCCTTCCTCCAACCTCCAGGAAGAGGAGTATCAACAGGCTTGCAGCCATGCATGTTGAACTTCTCCAGTATCTCCCGAGCATACTTGCCCTGAGAAACAAACAGTCCACCACTGCGCTGCCATATTTCCAATCCCAGGAAATAGTGAAGGAGGCCCAAATCCTTCATCTCAAACTCTGTAGCAAGATCCTTCTTGCATGACAATATCAACAGCTCATCACCCGTTAGAATCAAATCATCAACATACAGTACAATGATAAGCAACTTACCCTCCACCACAATCTGGTATAGGTTCGGATCCGCCTCGCTCTTGGAGAATCCAAGTCCTGTGAAATAACTGTCTATTCGTGTGTACCAAGCACGTGGTGCTTGCTTCAACCCATACAACGCTCTCTTGAGCCTGCACACATGTGACTCGCTGCTGAAGACTTCAAAGCCTTCGGGTTGCTCAATGTACACCTCCTCCTCAATGACTCCATTGAGGAACACAGTCTTCACATCCATCTGATGAATGTGCCATCCCATCTGCGCTGAGAGAGCAAGAATCGTTATGGAAGAATACCTTGCGACAGGTGCAAAGGTCTCCTCATAATCGATCCCCTCAATCTGTGAAAAGCCTCGGGCAACAAATCTTGCCTTGTACTTCTCCACACTCCCGTCAGCTGCCTGCTTAACTTTGTAGATCCATCTCGAACCCACCACTGATTTCCCTTCCGGTCTAGGAACAATCTCCCATGCACTGTTTCTGACAATAGAATCATACTCTTCCACCATGGCGTCTACCCATGTGGGATCCTCCACAACTTCCTCGAAAGAGGATGGCTCAGTCACAACACACTTGCTCATAAGAGCCATGTATCCAGTGTACCGATCAGGTGACTGTCTCTGCCTGCGTTGGGCTGTAGGTGGTCCTACAACTTTCTCTGCATCTTGAGCCAGTCGCTCAGCTTCTGTCAAGCACTTTCGCCCTCTGATGGTTGGCGCTGCATGAGTGGTCTCTTCCACTCCATGAACCTCATCCTGTGGCTGATCCACGTCCTGAAGCTCATCCTTAGGAACTAATAGCTCCTCATCTGCATGCAAGTGTAGCTCCCTCTCAAGCGAACACTTCATGGCTTTCTCCTCCTGAAATTTTATATCCCATCGCACAACAGTTTTACCACTGTCTGGAAAATACACACGATAGTTGTGGGGCGCATCAGTGTACCCCACAAATATCCCAACCTCTGCGGTCGGCTCCAACTTCTTCCTGGCATCCTTCGTCACATGCATGTAAACGTTAGCACCAAAAATCCTCAAATGAGAAAGATCAGGCTTCTTACCAGAATAAGTCTCCTCAGGTGTACTCATGCCAAGTATCCTATGAGGACAACGGTTCTGCACATAAACTGTTGTATTGCATGCTTCCACCCACAAGTGAAGGGGTAGGCCCTAATCATGCAACATTGCCCGTGCAGCACCCACAATCATTCTGTTCTTTCGCTCAGCTACCCCGTTCTGCTGTGGGTTATGGGGAGCTATGAGCTCTCTACGAATCCCTTCTGCCTTGCAGAAATCCTTGAACTCGTCCGAGATGTATTCACCACCATTATCGCTCCTAAGAGCCTTCACCTTCTTCCCCGACTCCTTCTCGACCAGTGCTTTGAATTCACAGAACTTTTAATATGTCTCGCTCTTCTTCTGCATGAAGAAGATCCAGCACTTACGAGAGAAATCATCAACAAAAATCGCATAATACCTGTGTTTTGCTGTCGAAGCAACTGAGAAAGGTCCACACACATCTGTGTGAATTCTCTCAAGGATCGTCGTGGCGCGACTATCCTTCTCGTGAAAGGTGGCTTTCACAAACTTCCCCAAAGTACACCCCTTGCACTGATCTGACTGCACAAGTGTGCCTTTAGGAAGCCCTGTAGTGATCTGCTGCAGTATCTTCAAGGCTCCATGGTGAAGGTGACCCAATCTCCTGTGCCACAACTCGCCATCATCCCGGCTCACCAATCCTTCTGCCTTGCCTGCCATTGTTGTGCATCCATCTACATGCAACTGATAAAGGTTCCTCACTCGAACCCCTATCTTTCGGGTCTCACTAGTTGTCTTGCTGCGCAGGAAGGCCTTTCCCTCGCTGAAAACAACATCATACCCCTTGTCTTCTAACATCGCCACTGAGATGAGATTCTTCTTCAATCCTGGAACATGCATGACTTCCTTCAATACAAAGGGTTTACTAGACTCCCTCTCAAAGGAAATGGTACTGATACCGGTCGCACTGTATCTACCATCATCGCCCATCTCAATGTGCACTCCAAGATCTTTGTCCTCCAGATCAGAGAACAAATCTCTATCTCCCGTCATGTGAAAAGACGCACCACTGTCCAAGAACCACATTGATCCCATCACACTTGAAACCAAGCATGCAATCAATGAAAAATCAAGCTCAAACTGAGAAGCTAAGGCCTCTCCCCCTGCAGATCCAGCAGCTTGCTTGTTCTTCTTCTTCTGCGGACAATTTGTGGCATAGTGTCCGTGTTGGTGACAGTGAAAACACTTCACCTTGGACATATCCTGCTTCTTGCCTTTCGCACCAGACTGAGAAGCTTTCTTGCTCTTCCCTTTCTTTGCTTTGGCAGCCAAAGCACAATTCTCTTCATCAGCTCCCTTTGACGAAGATCCATCCCTGGTACTCCGCCTGATCTCCTCCTGCACAAGATCTGACCATAGTCTTTCCCATCCTGGAAACTTCTCCCGACCATTGACAGAGTCCTGATAGGAATGCCAACTCTTCGGAAGACCAAGGAGAGCCAAGCTCACCAAGTCCTCATCATCGACAGTAACCCCCACACTTCCCAGCTCATCTCGACACTGAGTGAACTTCGTGAGATACTTGGGAATACTGTAACCCTTCTCGCATTTGATGTTTCTGAGTTTATCTTTGAGCGCCAGCTTCCTCTGATCGCTCTTGCTTTGGAATAATTCTGTTAATGATTTCCACATCAAATATGGAGTAGCCTTTCCATGGAGGCTGGACACAATGTGATCCTTCACGCCCTCCAACAGAATCCTTCGACATTTTGCGGTCTTCTTTTGCCAAACTTCCACCTCAACAGCATCAGTAGGCTTTGGGATATCCGTATCTATGAACTCCTTCAGCCCGTTATCATCCAATACTGCCTCCATCATGTCCTTCCATGCAATATAGTTTGAGCTGCCCTCAAGAGCATACTCCAATCGCAATCCGTTGAAAGACATTGTTGCGTTGTCACCAAGAAAACACTGCTGCAAATTTGAATTCCACCAGCAACCAACTCAACTGCTTCCGATCTAGAATTCGTGAGAGCAAAATATTTCTCGTACAGAGATTGGCTGTATGGGCTTTTACCGGATATTTCACCTTCTAAAGGAAGGATGAATCCAGAGGCTACCTGGCCCGATTACAGACTCTGCCTAGAGAAATAGAATGTAAACACTTCCTGAATAGTAGATCTGATGATCAACAGCTCCGATACCATGTAGAAACTTTTTCTACAATTATCTAGCTCGCTCTGATACCATGTAGAAATTTTGAATAATTTAACACATATTCAACAGAGATTATCCTGATCATGTACTATTGCGGAAAACATACACAATACATAAGCTCCTCTATGTTGATCATCAATATAGCAGCATCAATAACAATAAAACATCAAGAGCATTCACACATTAACACAGTATGTATCCCGGGGAAAGCATCTCGCTAAAAACCCCAACTATCTGTATATTAATGATTGAGTCATGTAACATTACACAGAATAATACTTCTCACAAGTATCTCCACCTCTGTTACACACAATACAGCTCAGATCTGATCTCCAAATCTCTTCCACTACTTGCCTGCCTCCACTGCTCAATACCTGCTCAAGAACTGATGAGAATGGCTCACCAAACTCATTTTTCACCTGCAAAATAGTCACTCACTCTTTGTTGGACGTGAGCACAAGCTATAATGTGGGCAAATACGTGAGCAAACTCATTGGCATACTCAATCCCTTGATTGTGCAAGATCTGGTGCACAACTATAGTCACAACTTATAGCAATCTGATTCTCTACCACCTGTCCCTGTTGAACTGAACATGCCACTGAGTTAACTGATGTATTCATTAGTTGTATTATGAGTTAATAACTTGTGAATTAATTAATAACTAATTCACCCAACTCATCGCTAGTCTATTTGCCAGTTAGACTAAATACAACCAGTTTAACAAAGCTAAACTGAACACAACTCCATCAACTCCACAATCAACTCCACCAAACTCAACTGATTGAGTTCTAACTAAAGTCATGCATGCAACAACTCAACTGACTCATAAGAAAAGCGTATTTCCTTCTGACAGCTGCATGTGCCACCTCTGTAGCTCAAACTAAAGTGCTCCAAGAGAATAAGATTAAGTTTATAGTCCAAATATTATTGTGAGATAATAATATTTGACTTTTCTATTTTTGACAGCCAATCTAAAAATAGACTTTGATCACTCACACTGTGATCACTCACACTTTCATCAAAAATAGAAGTCCATCTATTTTTTCCCAAATTGATCAATCATCCATAAACAGCAACCTGCAATCCATAGACATGATCCATAAGTCTAAAAATAGACATAGTCTAAAAATAGATTTGCGCCAAAAATAGCCTGCGGGCCCACTTAGTGAAGGCGACTCTTTTCACTAAGCTCCATCTTGTTGCAATCTCAGCAATTGTGACTATGTTTATAATACATATAGATCGAGACAGAGTATGATTGAGATCCTCCTTATAGCATGTATGCCGAGATTGTAACTTCCGAGGTAGCTGAGACCATAGTCACTAAAACCATGAAGAGACCATGGTCATGAGGTTGTTGTAATTCATTGTGATCATCACTGAAGATAGCAGAGGCATCCGAAGTTCTTTATCCCACAAAAATCATAGAGGAATATGAGATTATGTGTCATTGTTCTTATCTAATATTACAGAGATCTATGCGAATATGTTATTGTGCTTGTCCCCGAGATTACAAAGGTATTTTCATCATCCAAAGTTACAGAAGCTTGTCCGAGATTCTATCCTTCTGCGGTGACCCTAGCTGGGTTTATATAGTTGTTACGTCTCCATAATAAGCCGACATGTCCATTGAACCATTGTGTCACCGTTTATGAGTTGACTTGACAATTATATGTATTTTGAGCCCAACTTGACTATTTTATTCATCGTTTTGCTAGCTAATGTCTTCAAGAGGATTGTGCTTCTCTTAAGAAGAGCTCCTTATACATGACTTTGAATCTTTGAATTTCCTAGACCTATGAAATGAGCAAGAAACTCATTCTTATAATTTACAAAAATAATGTTTCTTTTTCTTGACAAGTACAAAGATCAAAATTACATTTGTAAATACCGAACCTAGTTACACTTTCTTCAACACTCCCTCTTAACTATTTATAATGGTACTTGGTCACTCTCAATCTAAATAATTTCTCATAAGAAGAATCAAATCAGTAACACGTATGTATAGAATTATAGTAAACAACATTGTTTCCACAGCAAGGCCTTGACTGACAACTCTATCTCTCATTAGATCATAGCACAATGTTGGCGAGACCAATGACTGTAGACACCTTTTATCATTGTTTCTCAAGGTACATACTCACCCAAGCGTTCACTGAGTATGACCATCGAAGACTATTCTTCTCTTGGGTTCCCAACCCTCAAAGAATATCAATCCTCTTGCCTACTCTTATCTTGGATGCCCTACACATCCTCAAAGAGCATCAGATGTCAGATGATTACCCAATCCTCCATTCTTTCTTCCAAATTGAAGACAATAATGTTGTGTCTATCTCTCCCTCTCAACTAGGGAGGATATCATGTGTTTACATTTCTCTTCATGGCCTTCACCTAGACTTACGATTGTTAGTCCTGGTTTAGTGCATGACACATGAAATAGAAAAACACAACTCTCACTCCTTTTTAATTAGGGGTGGTCCAATTCAAGCTCCCTCTTGATCAGGTACCTATCAGAGCTCCCTCTTAGCTAGGGACTCTTCAGCACCTTCTTCTTTGTGGGTCCTTCAGCTGCTTGATCAACTTCTCTCCTTGATGTCATGAAATAGGTTGAGCTTCTTCCTTGTAGGGAAACAACCATCGATCTCTTTCCTCCTTAGTTCAGAATGTCATTCCTTTCTTCATGGAAAGTGGCCTTCTTCATATCTAGAACCTTCATTATATGCTACTTCTTTCTCATCATGCTTCTTCCATCTAGCACATGAATGCTAGTTGTACTTGTATTTACAACTCTTGTTCGAGTAGCCCTGCATTATCCATATATTATTCAAGAAATCAAAACATCATATTAAATCAAATCATACCTTACGAGATGGCTCTTCATCATGACATCTTCTTGTAGGTATCAGTATCCTGCACACATATTGACACATCTCCCAAAGATATCCATTATCAAGGGTCTTCATCTCTTTTAGACTTTCATCAGAGTCTTCATATATTTCCGGGATATTTCCTAGTCAAATCTTCTTGCTCTTTTGGATGTTGATTGCCTTCGTCATGGTTTAATATCTCACGATCTCTTCCTTCCTCACACATTCCATTCCCATGAGCTTTCAATAAAAGTTTCTAAATTGTAGTCAACCACCTCATACTTCATATGAGGACATATTGTGTTGATTTCATGTAGTGTGACTTATTCCTTCCTACATCCTTTCAGAGGAGGATATGTTTTTCTCTTGATCGTGCTTCTCAAGATAGAAGCAATGATCCATGTTACCTGCAACCATATGACATGACATTATAATATTAAACTCAAGCATACATACCTTATTTTACCTTCAGGTCATCGAGGCTTCTTCCAACAGCTTCATTAATTGAAAAGATCTTCAATCCCTTGATCTGCTCATGTCATCACATCATCATCTCATGGATTCCATAAGTTGGAGTTCCTATTGAAATGCTTGCCTCCTCTTTAGATTAGTGAACCCTACGATGAGGATTCCATCAGACAATTTTGAGGATCTTGTATATCCGCAACTGGCAGATGTTTCCTTTTTGACTTGATGTATGATGAGCCTTGTCCTAGATGACTTCTTCCTTTCCTTTAATGTCCATTGAGGTTCCCAAGAGCTATATCCTTCATATTTTGTCTATCATGATTTTTTTCCTTCATGATTCCCATGGTGATGTCATGAGCTCTTGCTTCTAATGCTTTCATGATGCCACAATGCATCTTAATATCATGGTCATATCTTTAACAAAATATCGGGGATCTTATGATAATATCCTTTTGTGAGGGAGGTTGTCTTACTCGTTGTGGAGACCTATTGCTCCCTCTTTCCTTGGCCCTTTTCTTCAGCTTCCTCCATCTTTCTGACGATATGAGCTTCTTTCCAAATTCTTTCCATAACATCGAAGCTTATATTATTTCCTTTCTGCACATAATTGTGTCTTTCAACATTTTTTCCTTCTATCTAACATAGATACCACAAGTTGTCGAATGAGGTAACCTTATTTATTCATGGATATTTTTTACCTTGGTGATTATCTTCTTATCATCTTTCCTAGATCTGTCAATTGAGATATCATGAAGATATTCTTTCTTTCTTTGATACCTTCATTTTGTGTAGATCGGGTCTAAGTGATGTGACCTTCTATACTGCATTTTTCAGAGAATGTATCCCTCTAGCATTTCATATATCTCTTTGATGTCTTCTTTATTGGTACATGGGGATGAGAGAACCTTAACAGTTCCTTCCCATGAATTCAAAGAATACCTTTTTCCTTGATATGTTCAATAACTTCTTTTATCTATGAGGATTATGACAATCCTCCTCATTTCATGCAAGGACCTTTGATGACCTATTCAATCCATAGATATCCTTGTAGTCATGAAGTCATTTAACCAAACTTGATTATAAAAAAGAAAGATACTCGCTTGACAAGTGAAGATGAACTCTTCTACGTGATCACTTCGATGATGGTTGGAGAAGATGTATGGGAGTTTCCTCTTGGATGATCTTCTCTTTGATGGAAAGTCTTTCTTCAAAGGAAAAGGTTGCTCCCTTTTGATGAGGATGATATGTTACTTCCCTTGGATTATCTTCTTCTACAACAAGGAAATGATCCTTGCTTTTATAACCTAGAAGGTGATGACACTGCTTTTTCTTCTTCAATATTCTTTGCCTTCTTTAGCATTGTAGATCAGGATTGCTGCTAAGGTTTGAACTTGTTTGAAGATGAGGTGATCTTTGATTTTTAGATCCTTGGAGTTACCTTGCTTTGTAAACATCTTGATGAGGGCCTTGGTGGCCTTTTGATGATGGTTGTGGAGACACAAGTTCTTGCTTGTTGTAGACTGCTTGTTGTAGACTTGATCCTTCAATATTGACAAAACCCTTCAACTTGCTTTGATACCCTTGAAGATTGATCCTTGTATGTCTCTTTATTGCCCTTCCTTTGACTTGAGAACCTTAGCTCTGATACCATGTTGAAGCATCTAGGGAAAATGAATTTAAAGAGATTATTCTTTTCATGATAACTATTTGTGAGGTTCTTTAACTTTTCTTATTAGTGCAATCTTCTCTTATTATCAGAGTGTGTCTTCTTAGTTCATCAAATAGTTACCAAAAACAAAAGAGACAAGAACACACGATGTTGGCTTTTTTCCAGGGCCAAAACCTCTCACTCTTTGAGAGGAAAACCTGCAAAAAATTCTTCTTATAGAGATTCCAACTGACAAATACCAAGACCATGACTCTTGACCTATTATGCCACTCCAATACCAAGACACCAATCCTCTTCTTTTTCACTGTTGAGATCATCATTATTATTGCTTCACTGAGATCATTATTAATGTGCCTTTATGGAGATACTCATCATAACAATGAAATCATTATTGTTGCATCATTGCTCCATCTTCACATAGATCATTGTGAGAACACCATTATTATTGTTTCATCTTGGTTGCATATTGTTGTACTACCACAAATATCTTCATTAGAACACCTCCGAGACCATGGTTACAACTATACTGAGATCATGATTGTGTATAATCCTTTCCATCATAGATACACCAAGATTATGAGATCAAGATTGTGACTGTGTTTATAATACATATAGACCGAGACAGAGTATGACTGAGATCCTCCTTATAGCATGTATGCCGAGATTGTAACTTCCGAGGTAGATGAGACTATAGTCACAAAAACTGTGAAGAGACTGTGATCATGAGGCTATTGTAATTCACTGTGATTGTCACTGAAGATAGCAGAGGCAACCGAAGTTCTTTATCCCACAAAAATCACAAAGGAATCCAAGATTATGTGTTACAGTGCTTGTCTGAGATTACAGTGATCTATGTGAAAATGTTATTGTGCTTATCCCCGAGATTACAGAGGTTTTGTCATCATCCAAAGTTACATAAGCTTGTTCGAGATTCTATCCTTCTGCGATGACCCTAGCTGGGTATATATAGTTGTTACGTGTTTATAATAAGCTGACATGTCCATTGAACCGATGTGTCACCTTTTATGAGCCGATTTGACAGTTATATATATTTTGAGGCCAACATGACTATTTTATTCATCGTTTTGCTAGATTATGTCTTTAGGAGGATTGTGCTTGTTGTCTAGTCAATTTAACGTCTTAAATTGCTCTACATAAATTATCAATCCGGGTATCGTAAACTGATGAAGTGTGGTGCACCATATGTGCTTAGTTAACCTTTTTCTTACTTCGTTGTTTTATAGTTTATGTTGTTTTTGGGGTTTTGTTCTTGTTGGTTTCCTAAAGTGTTTAACGCAAATGGAAATCCTATTCTAAGGTCTTAAGAATACTTTTAAAGGTCAAGTATGGATGTAGATTTCAAGACAAGGTTTATGTCCCTTATGGTAACTTCCAAAACTTAGCACTTCAAAAGATCTCAAAACATGTTATTAATACTTGAACATGAATGTAAATATGCAGCTACTTAAATCAAACAAAAGATGAAATACTGATCATGAAATCACTGTCTCTGCTGCCCATCTAATTACAGAAATAAAATCTAAACTATTGCACTCAAACAAACCAAAAATTGCAGACTAACGAAAGCAAGATCAATTTACTTCACTTATAATCTGATAGCTCGCCAAGTAGCTTTTCCGGGTTAAGCCATGGCTTTGGAGATAACGTCAATAACATGAAGAATTGATATCTAAATTACCTACTTGCAAATGAAAGTAAAATCAAGTCACTTCACTTATAATCCGATAGCTCGCCAAGTAGCTTTTCAGGGTTAAGCCATGACTCTGGAGATAATGTCAATAACATGAAGAACCTGATATCTAAATTACCTACTTGCAAATGAAAGTAAAATCAAGTCACTTCACTTATAATCCGATAGCTCGCCAAGTAGCTTTTCGGGGTTAAGCCATGGCTCTGGAGATAACGTCAATAACATGAAGAAGAACCTGATATCTAATTGTAGAGATGAAAGTAAAATCAAATCACTTCACTCATAATTCGATAGCTCGTCAAGTAGCTTTTCGAGGTTAAGCCATGGCTCTGGAGATAACGTCAAATGACATGAAGAATTTGATATCTAAACTAACTAACAACAGTAAATAAATAAGACTGAAGTCAAAGCATAACTGAAATTGAAAAGCTTAAGAAAAAGTTCAACAGAGAGGCAAATCTCATGTCACTATTTGATGCAAAAACATGTAAAGAAAAACTAATCTACAATCAACGGGTTGAACACACTTGCATGAATTAAAATTGCATCAATGGAAACTCTAATCTATCAAACTTGAAAGCAATCAAATGACATAATGAAATCAAAGCAAATTACAAAATAAAATCTACTCTACCTTACATTCTAATGTGCTCCATAACATCTACTTCATATCTCCTTCCATGTTGAGAACATCAAATCTTTATTCAAATTCTTCAAAATTACAAAGTACAACAAAGCTCTCTAAAGCTTTCCAAAGCCATCAAGGAAAAACTACAAACTCCAAGCTAAAGAACTAAAAGCCAAGCTAAGCTAAGACTAACAAGCTAACAAATGAAGGAGAGAGATCTCCTATTTATACAAAAAGATGAGAAGCCATCTCATTAACGAGAGTCCATGAATCCCTCCCTCTACCTCTAGAGTTCTAAACAAACTAGGAACTAATAAGACACATGTCTTCTTAGAGTTTCAATACAATTAGGAGATGTGACACATATCTTCATGATCCCATGATTCTTTCCACTCAAATTCGAATTTGGCCTTAGAGTGCCACATAAGGGTCTTCTAGAAGCCTCCTTTTGACCTACACATGTCAACAATCTCAACTCACTTGATAGGTATAAGCACATGCACATTATTTTCTAATTTTTAACCACAAATTCACTTAAAAAGACTAAGAATTAATAAAGTTTGGAAAAACATAAATGTGGCCCAATGATAATGAAAGTGGGATGAATGTAGTGATATAGTAGTGAAATGGAGGTGAAATGGAGGTGATATAATGGACATAATAGTGAAAGTGTAATGGAAATGAATGACATTTTCAAGACCCAACACTTGTCTTGGAGGGCCTTTTAGACTAGTATACATTTACACATAGGCTCAAGAAGAGCTCCTTATACATGACTTTGACTCTTTGAATTTCCTAGACCTATTCTTATAATTTGCAAAAATAATGTTTCTTTTTCTTGACAAGTACAAAGATCAAAATTACATTTGTAAATACCAAACCTAGTTACACTTTCTTCAACAAGTGATTCAGCTTGACTTGGTCCAGTTTCATCCTGAAAGACGACCTTAAGCCCAGGTATTGAAGGACATTCTTTTGTATCATGATTTTAAACACATATGACACAAATCTCTATACTATCAAGAGGACATTCTCTTAAGGCATGCTTTTTCCTACACCTAGGACAAAAAATAGATAATGCAACATTCTCAACTTTTTGCTTGTTTTGTATCTTTAGAGTATCTAGTTGTTCACTAAGATTTCCAAGGATATATGTTTTGAAATTATCAAGCAAATTGCCTAATTCTGCTCTACTTATTGTTCCAGATGTAGATTTATTGACTCTTGACATGGCTTGATCTCTTGGATTCTTACCATATCTAGCCTTACCTCTCAAAATATGCTTGAACAATTCATAGATTTCATCAAATAATGATTTAAAAACATCTCCTTTGCCCTTTAAATTGAGAATATCAATCCACTCATCTCTTATAGTTTTTTTAGCAAAAGAGCTTTTAATGTCTCCTCATCTAAATCATGCATCTTTGCCCTTTTGATATTGTAGGCAAATCTTTCCACTATGTCTTCAAGGTTTTATGCTCCTTTTGCATCATCTTAAAGACTTCATCCTTAAGGTTATGGTGCATACAATAATTTTTATATTTTTCTAGAAATACTCTCTTCATTTCATCCCATGTTGTAATAGAGTGTGTTCCTAGACCCATAACCATTTAAGTGCTCCGTCTTTTAGAGTAGTTGGAAATAACTTCAATTTTCGAGTAGCAAGTAAATAGTCATAGGATCTACATAATACTTCAAACTCAAAAATAAATTTCCCGGGATCCTCAGTTCATAAGCCATGAAAAATAGGAAGAATAGAAGGTGAGATAATTTTCATTGTGTTTGTGGTATCTTCATCAAAGGTAGGGAATCCATAAGGGTTTGTTCTCCCCTTCCTCCTCTACCACCTTATTCGCAACCTCCTCTTTTATTTCCTCCTCTACCTCTTCCCCCACCAATCCTAAGTTCACCACCATTTACATTGCGTACTTCTCCTTCCCCTTCTCCTGCCATTGTAGATTCCTCGGAGATAATATAAGGTTCAACAATAGGATTGTCTACTTATTCCTCTAGTTCTTCTACTAATGGTATCTCATAAAAAAATTATTCCTCTTCTTCACTAGGCACTGCTAATTCCTGTTTTAAGAGTTGTTCTTATATTGAAGAGAGAAATACAACTCCCCCAGTAGGGGATGTAAGTTTTTCAACTACAACTTCTGTGGAAGAAGTTGGTGAGTCCCTAGATTGAATTTAAGACCTGTGTACCTCAGGAAGTCTATATCTACCTGTTATGGATGGGATGTGAGTGTCGATGGATGGTGTGGCACTACGGGGTCTAGTGGAGGTGGTTGGTGATGTTGGTATTGAACTACGTCCTCTAGCTCTACTTATAAATCTACCCCTAGAATCTCGTTCTTTATACAAGCATTCTAAATGATTTTAATATGATTTTAACTATGCATCTATAGGATGAATGCATCTAAGATGATGTGAAAACCAAAAATAAAGTCCTATATACACTTCCTTGACAATAACACCAAAATGTTGGGTAAATTAATTGATGGTTAAATTACTTCATTAATTGTCAACCAAGGTTCGTGTACTTTTGAAGTGCATGTGCACAATATATGCTAGGAGTTCTAAATTTTTTTTAAAGACAACACTGAAATAAAATTTCTATTGGAATAAGATGTGACTAGATTAACTTATATCATTCCCACACACATGTTCTTTTCATCAAAATTATTCTTTCAAAGCAAACTATTCTTAAAGGTGAATTCGATTGAAAGTTCTACTTGACAAGAATTGAAAATTACTCTATTAAACTGAATTGAAAAAATTATTCTAATGAGCATAATTGAAATCTTATTTCACTTGACAAGAATTTAAAAATATACTCTACTGAACAAAATTGAAATCTTAATTTTGCTTATAGGGACTTGAAATGCTATTGTAAGTGCGGGAAATTAAAATCTTTACTATATTCAACAGAAATAAACTTTAATCTAAGTGCCAAATTCGGGATCACATTAAGGAATGGAGCTTGAAAGCAATAATATTGAAATACATTTCTGAAGAGTCTAGTATTATGTGCAATCGTGACTAAAATCAATTCGATCATTAACAATTGAAGTAAACAAATCAAGAAAATAAGTATTTTTAATCTTTTAATCATATGTGAGCACTCGACATGTGCAAACTACTCAATATCAAATCATGAAAAGCATGAAATTTATGAACAATGTATTGATAGAAAGCATATAACTATTGGAAGTGGAAAAGAAACTACTCATGAAACAAATCAACAGCTACCATAACCAACAACTAAACTTACAACTCTTGAGGGGGCCCTCCTATTGAGCATTAGCATGAAATTAATTAACAAAATTTTCACCCACGCATTTAACAACCGAAGGAATATAGTAATTTGTATTAAAAGCAGAAGTCTTCAATATCAAATGATTACAAACTAAAGGTGATTAAGGATGTTCATTGCCTTGCTCCGAGGATTTTTATAACCCTTTGTTGAATAACAGTTCTAAGAGTTATAAGTCGATAAGCTAGTATCTATTAGACAACTAAGGGATTAAATTAAAATAGGAATCATTATTCTCGATATTTACTACGAGAAGACCAAATCATGAGAAGATTTTGATTTGACATATCGTAGTCTTTGATTCCAAACTCTTCTCGTTCAATTCCACGCTCGCTTGATGATGCCACGATCTTCCTTCAAATTTTGCACAAGGTTGGAGTATTATAACCAGAGTTGACTTCCGGTTTGACCATCAGATTTCTCGAACCTTGTGAGCTGCCAGATCAGTGTGATAGGTGGATGTCCATTTATTGAAAATTTTCGATCTACCTATATCCTTTATTCTTCTTCAAATGTGTTGGAACTTGTCTAACCATGGATGTAGCTACAGAATCTTGAGTTAGCTGCAGAATGAGTGCATTTTGGTAGCTATAGAAATTTTTTCATTAAATTTCATAAATAAACAATAGAATATAAACCATGAATGAATGATAGCCTTTATTATGTTTGAGAATATCTAAAGTGACCTTTCAACTTGAAAATGAAGTAAAACTATCGTGAAAATGATGGAGATGAAGCTAAGAGAATATAAAAACGAAGACAATTCTGGACTTCAAGATTCTCCCACATTGAGGGTTTGCATGTCCTGATGCATGAAAACTTCAAAATTGGTAATGTGTTCTGTTCACTGCATTATTTTCGAAGCTTGGATTAGGACATCCAAACTAGTGCCTTCTTTTCGACTCTTAACATTAAGTGTTAGCCTTGATTTTTTCATTTAGATCTTGCTCTGAGATCCTTTGACTTTGTTTCTGAGAACCTTGTTGTTGGCCTTGAGTTTCTTGCTTTTCTTATACCGGTGACACAAATTTAACAACATATTATCACCTTGAGTCCTCAAAATTACCTTTTATATTTTTATTGTCTCATTTTCTTCTTTTGAGGTGCCTATTTAATATTTCCAACTCATATATCTCTTGCTTTAGAGTATCTTCAATTTTGTGTTCTTTTTTAGGATTGTCATTAGTCAAGAGACCCCTTTCATTAAAAATGTCTTCATATTCATTTTGTGGAGGAGAATTTACCTTTTGTTGTGCTCTTTGCTCTACTGTTTCCACGTAGTCATAGATATGTTGTTGGACAAGGTCGATTTCAGGTGTCTTATGGTTGGACTTGGAGTTTGATAAAATAGTGATGCTCTTCCCTCTTCATTTTTGCTCTTATCTTCCCTCTTTAGGTCAACTATTTTAGGTGGTTATATGTTTAGACACTTATAAATGCATTTACTCCTGCTTCAGTTATGTCTCCTTTGTCTTTTGATTATTCTTTCTTTTGTTGCCTGGCTTACGCGTTTTCCCCTGTTCCTTGTCCAATGGATCTGATTCTTTTATTTCTTCAGTTTGCTTCATGCTTGAGTTGGTTTTATTTCTTTTAACATTTTGTTTCTCATTTTTCTACCTAATTTTCTCTAGAAACTAACAAAGGAGGGTGTCGTCCTTTGATTCCTCTAGTAAAGCTCCCATTTGTTCTCCTTCATTGATAGTCAAACTCTCCTCTTCATTGACAGCCTCAAGGTTAGGGTTTGAAATTGTTCTGTGTCAGCTTCTTTTAGTTTTTGTTACTGCTTCCTCTTTTGGAGCCTTTACGAAATGGTTTCAAACTAAGAAACTTTGCCAATTATCTCCCTTAGTCCTCAAATGTTCTTCGATAAGAATTTTGATTAATGCACAATGATACAGGGCACTATCAAGGGTTTTAGAATCATGTTGTATAGTGGAAGCCATTTTCTTAAAACTACATAGTAGAAAAATATGGTAAATTCAACTCATTTCCATCAATGAAGTTCATTGAGAGTCGAACATGGTAGAGAACATTGTGCCATATCGTCCCTCACAAGTTAAAAGTTTATGAATGATTAACAACAGATTTCTCCAATTAGTTTTCAATGCAGTGATTGGAATCCCTTTTTTAAAGATGGAGGTATCCATACATGGGTTTCAGAGGAAGATTGTCCATTCCTTTCCTTTGATTTTCTCATTTTTGAACCAAACATCTTCGTTTCTAGGTAAGCCTGTTGCCTTTGTTGTTATGGATTCTATAATTATGAGCCTAATGTCTCCAATATTTTCCTCTATTCCATCAAATTCTCATGCAAATTCCTTTGTAATCTTTGTCTCATGCCCATCAAATCTATCAACGAGCCAACCCACTTTCTGCAACTGATCTTTGACCCATGGGTATGCTTGAAGAAATTTAACTCCATTGGGTTATGATCTGATGATGACACCCATGGTGGAGGAGGAGTTTCAATCTTGAATTTCTTTTCATCGACAAGGGTTATGGAGGGGTGGTCGATAAGGCTGAATTGTTTTATGGTGGTCAAGGTCGGGTGAAAGTGAAATAGGTCACTTATGGCGGTGTTCAAAACATAATAATATCTATCCTCTTGTGTAAATGATTGCCACAATTCTTAGATCCATTTTTACAGGATCATTAGAATTTAGGTGACTTCATATATAACGAAGAGATTTTGATACGACAGATAGGGATATGATGACAACATAAGGTTATGATTATAGGGAGTGTTATAAGGTCTTAAGAGTATGCTCAATTTTTATAATGTATGTATCATAATCATTCGATGAGTTAGAAATCTAATGTTCTTAAATGAAAGATAATCTCACATCCTATTTGCATGCCTTGGCACATAACTATTTGGAATTCGATGTATTTTTCTTTTGTTGCAGGTCTGGAGTGCTCTAATGCTTCCCTAGATATGGATTTATGTGAGTTGTAGAATTCGAAGTTGGCTACAAAATGTCACTTATTCAGTAGTTGTTCCCTTAAAAGTTTGTTGCTATTGATGGAATGAAATTTTATTATTGTTGTTGCTTCCTGATGATGCTTGAAGAAAACTAGGCCTAAAAAATATTGCTTTTAGACCTGAAAATTTATTAGGAAAAAGGGAAAAACAAAGAACTGGGAAAAAGACAAGTAATGTGAAAATCTAAACCACCAAGAATTATTGTTTTTCAGTTAAGATTTTTTTGTATAGACATGCCAACAATGTTATATATATAATTGAGGAAATAAAATTACAGTTTTGTTGGAAGATCAAGAGAAAAATCTCCTTTCTCGACCAACTTGAAATCATAATCATTTTGCTAATATTTGACAAACTCTTCTCTTGTCAAAGGTTTGGGATATAACCTTAATCTATGGCCATTAACAAGGAAGGTAATCTTATCTTCATCAATAGTCTTGCTTCTAACTGCTCCATTACAAAAAGACAATATTTATCTCATTAGGACCAAGCTAGTGAGTCTGAAATTTTCCTCGAAAATCTTTGAATTTAGAGTAAAAAATAAGAGCCCAATCACCTAGCTTGAATTTCTTAACTTTGCTAAATTTTTCATGCCACCTTGATCTTTACTGTTGGACTATGTTGGTTCTTTGGATAGCATATTGTCGGATTTCCTCTAACTCATTCAATTGTGCTAGCCTTTGTTTTTGACCTTCAGATAGATCAAGGCCCAATTTTGTTATTGTTTAGAAAGTTTCCACTTGGAATTCAATTTGGTTCAGCAACCCGTATATTGGGTAGTTTAATTGATGGTTAAATTACTTCATCAAAATTGTTCTTTCAAAGAAAACTATTCTTAAAGATGAATTCAATTGATAGTTCTATTTTACAAGAACTGAGAATTACTCTATTAAACTGAATTGAAAAGATTATTCTAATGAGCATAATTGAAATCTTATTCTACTTGACAGTAATTTTAAAATATACTATACGGAACAGAATCGAAATCTTAATTCTACTTGCAAGGAATTGAATTGTTATTCTAAGTACAGGAAATTAAAATCTTTGCTCCATTCAAGAGAAGGAAAACTTTTATCTAAGTGCCAAATTCAGCATCCCATTAAAGAACAGAGCTTGAAAGCAATAATCTTGAAATACAATTTTGAAGAGTCTACTAGTGTAGGTAGTCATGACTAAAATCAATCTGATCATTGACAATTGAAGTAAACAAATCAAGAAAATAAGTATTTTTTTATCTTTTTATCATACGTGAGCGCTTGACCTGTGCAAACTACTCAATATCAAATCATGAAAAGCATGAAATCTATGAACAAAGTACTGATAGAAAGCATCTAACTAATTGCAATGGAAAAGAAACTACTCATGAAACAAATCGATAACTAACATAACCAACAACTAAACTAACTTACAACTCTTCATGGGGCCCTCCTATTAAATGTAAGCATGAAATCGATTAACTAATCATTCACCCACACATTTAACCACCGAAGGAACTGAGTAATTTGTATTAAAAGAAATAGTCTTCAATATCAAATGATTACAAACTTAAGGAGATTAAGGATGTTCATTGCCTCCCTCCAAGGCTTTTTATAATCCTTTGTTAAATAACAGTTCTAAGAGTTATAAGTCGATAAGCTAGTATCTATTTGACAACTAAGATATTAAATCAAATAAGAATCTTTCTTCTCATGGTTTGCCATGAGAAGATAAAATCATGAGAAGATTTTGATTTGACATATCATTGCCTTTGATTAAAAACTCTTCTCATTTAATTCCATGCTCGCTTGACTATGCCACGATCTTCCTTCAAATTCTATGCAAGGTTGGAGTATTATAACCAGAGTTGACTTCTGGTTTGACGATCAGATTTCTCGAACCTTGTGAGCTGCCAAATCAGTGTAATAGGTGGATGTCCATATATTGAACATTTTCCATCTACATGTATACTTTATTCTTCTTCACATGCGCTGGAACTTGTCTAACCATGGATGTAAGTGCATAATCTTGAGTTGGCTGCACAATGAGTGCATTTGATGAGTAGCTATAGAAATGTTTTGATTAAATTTCATAAATAAACAATAGACTATAAACCATGAATGAATGATACCTTTTATTATGTTTGAGCATATATGAAGTAACCTTTCAACTTGAAAATGTAGTAAAACTATCATGAAAAGGATGGAAATGAATGTAAGAGGATATCAAATATAAGAAAATTCAGGACTTCAACATTATACAAATACGTGAAAGATATATAGACCACATCTTAAGGGTTATAGACATACTTTGACAACTTTGACATGTTATGGGGTAAATATGCTACAAATATTCAATATGAAGTATTGTACTTGATATGACATTAAAGCTAGTTTAGATTCACCTTAACTCCAAATCTACCAAGCGCCGAGAGGAATCAAATCTCTTTTCATTCTCACAGAAGATTGCACCTCAAGAGATTTTATTTCATTCCTCTCAAAACTTGGTAGATCTTGAGTTAAAACAGATCTAAGTTGATTTAATTATTAATTATAATTATAATTATAACTATTAACTTTTTTATGTAATTTGAATGAATCAAATTATTAACTTGATATTTAATATTTAATATTCATTGTAAATGAAGTAGAGCGAATCTAACTTACATATAAATAATAAAATTAATCGTAAAAATTAAATGTTCACAAAGCATTGATAGGTGTAAATTGAGGACATTAGGAATGACAGGGATTGAATAGTTAACTGGCAATAAGAAAAAAAAGAAACTTAAACGTTCAACTTAATTAAAAATGTTTGTTTATTAATTTTTCTTTTAAATTCAACATTGTTGGGTTTAGGAGCACAAAGATAAAGGTTCACTCGGTTTGATTCATGCAATTAAAGTGAAAAGGCAAATATTCATTCATTTTGAGGATTATGAATATTTACATTGAACTTATTTAAACTTATAGTACAACATTTTTATCATCATTCACTTTCATTCATTTGATAATCAAAGTGGATTATGGAAAAGCATAATCTAGTGATATGTTCATAAATCAAATAATTAATCTATCTTAATTTGTATCTTAGTAGGATGTAGCACTCAGTTGATAATTCAAACGGGTATGTAGCCTATTTTATTTTTTCAATAATAAATTTATTTATTTATTTAATAAAATTAGAAATTTCTCATTGTTCGACATTGAAAATGCACCCTGCACATTACAGAAGGAGAAACACAACCACCAAAAGGCGAATAAGAAATCCCCTAATTTTGATTCTCTACTAGTTTACTGCTTAGATCAATTTTCTCCCTCAATTCACTTCGTAAATAATCCAAGGAAATATCCTAACTAACGAATTGCATGAAAATGTTCCATGTCCTCTTCTTTAGGTAGTGTTGTTAAGTATATGAAATCTAAGACAAATTATCTCTCGATTGAGAGTGTTGATGCCTCCATTCAAGTCTATTGGACAATGAAACGATTGAATATAAAATTTAGCACATTTTTCATTTAAAGATATAAAGGGACTGATAAGGTTCGATCTGAGATAAGGAGACATAGGAGATGCAGTTCCTAGCCATGTTGGGGATTTTGCCGAAGGCCTTCAATATCCTTTGCTCCTTCGTGAAAGAACTTGGCACCATTACACTAACCCTTATCCTTAGATCAAAGATTAAAATTGTTGGGATAACATTGGGCTTGAATTACAAATTTACTTTAGTTGGAGTCTTTCCCCTTTAAATAGACTATATTCTACACAAATACTCTGGGTTAATACCATGGATTGTCAAAACCTGAAGTCCAAAAACCATTGGTAATTTGGCTAGGTCAAAATGTTTACAGGACAGGATGTTACAATGTCTCTTCCATATTGGGTTGGAGAGCACCCCTTGGCGCAATAATTTTTTTATAACATGAGTAAATGAAATGATAAAACTATAAATTTTTTTACACAAATAAGGAGTTTCTATTAATTTTGTGCTTGATCACAACAAGGTACTTGGGGAATTTACAATTTGTTCAGAGATACAAAAGCCTCGAGAAGGACAGGAGGAAGTATCTCAATTTTTTTCTATCATATTCGCTACATGCTTTTTGAGAGCCAAAACTAAGACATTTGCTACTATAGATACAACAATATTGGTTACTTAGAAAAGTGCATTTATAAGGAGTTATCATATCTTAATATGGAGGGTTCATGGACAATTTGTCCATGGGGATGCTAGTGGTGCACCCAGTCCATCATTATTTCTCTGAGTCTAAAGATCTACAAATTTGTGGTGCACCTAGTCCATCTCATCCTCCAATTATCTGATTCGAGCCTACTGACTCTGCACTTACTTTGTCGAACAACATTGCCTCACTCCTTGCCTTTTTTTGGAGCAATTTCCTTGAGCATAGAATAACTTTGATAGTCAAATTTGGAAATTGAAACAATTGTGACTGTCGTTGTCCAATTTACTGGCTTGCGAGAGTTTGAGTTGTCCTCTACCTTCCCAATCCACTTGAGCCTATTATGAATGCAATTGAAGGAGGGCCCTGAGCTAGATGGGCACAACAAAGCTTCGTTCCTAGTCAACAACCCAGGAGGAAACCACCTGGAAATTAGAGGGATTACAAAACCATATTGTAAAACCTCTCGATATAACATTTCCCACCATGGTATCCATATAAATAATTGGATTTCCAATTTTGCAACTTCAGCATGATCTCAACTCTCATGAATGCCCACTAAGCTTCTAGATGTTCCCACGCTTTCGGAGATGCTCCTAATGTCAGTTGCATGAGTTTATGCCATATATTGCCCATAAAGATTGGTATAAAGCCTGAGAGAGGATAAAATGGTGGTCTGGATGTGATCTGCGACACAAGATTTAAGTAAATGCACATCAAACCTTCGTTCAAAGAACCTACACCTCATGTGACAGGACTTGTGAAGGATGCCATCTGGAGTGCGTCAATTGATTATTCCAATGAGCTTGCTTCAACAATGTGCAAAGAGTGCATTTACCTTGTTTCATATTATTTGAACCTTGGTTTGTTCCACAAGTGCATTCACCTTGATCCTTATTGTTTGTACCTTGCCTTATTCCAAAATATACAAGAAGAGCCTTATCATATAGATTGAGCCCTACCCTTTTCCATCCTTTTTTTTCTATAAATAAGGGGGAGCTAAGAACACGATTTAGATTGTTAATGGAATAACCATCCATTTGAGGGAGCCATTGACCTCATATTGCACTCCTTCCAGTTGACATGCGAAGTTGGCTTGTAAATTTGCTTCTTTGTTTTGACTGCAGACGATATGAAAATAAGATTTTTGTGAGAATGTCTTAAGGATGCCATATATTCTTTGAAGGAGGAGAGCAAGCATATTGTTCTGAGGGAGGGATATTGATTGGAGGTGTTATATTATGACTAGAGAATCCCCCATAATGAAAATGGAAGGGATGTCTTGCTCTTTAGCTAGCTGGAGGCCGAGAAAGAGGCCATATATTTTGGTTAGATTATTCAATCTTTGACCCAATCCTCATGTGAACATTATTTCCATTTCTCCTTTAGGATTATAAGAATCCCTCCCCCTCCTGCGACCCCTGATAAAATTATAAATTGTTAAGTAAAAATTTATGATTCAGTATTTGGAAAAATATAATCAGATAGTAAATTTTAAAAATATATTTTATTTTGTGTATTATTAATAATACGTGAAAAACAACGATGGCAATGGTGGTTCCAATGTGCACTGATTTGATGAGATGGAGGTTAATAAACCACCCTAATGTCTAGTCAGATGTCATTAAGGTACCAGACATATGGCCAACGTCAAAGGGTCCTTTTAGATCTAGGGTTATTTCTGTTAGGCGCATAAGGTTTATTAAGAGTCGTTTGTTTACAATTCATATGGGAATGGGAGTGCCTGGAGTTGGGGAGGTCATCGTTGAATTTGCACTAGTTCTCTTTGGGAGCCCTCAAGTCTATTTGTTCACGTTGACAAAGCTTCTGCGTAGTGGGGTGGCATGGGCTTCAGTTGGTTCATGGTCGAACGCTCTCCATGTTTGGGATCCTGGGACTAAAGAGAGAGAAGAAACTCTGGGCTGGAAGAGTTGTGTGTTTTGGTCCTCCACTGCCTCTTGTCTTCACTATGGAGAGAGGTGGTCTAACGATTATCTAATAAGGTGTTTATGCAATGTTTATACTTATGAGTTTCTTGGTTTATCTAGGTTCCTTAGGTATCAGCAGAGTAGTTGGTGGGGTGGTGGTATTGGCAGTTGCACTGCATTCCCGACCAGTTGTCGCCTTATGTTCTAGAGGATTAACATTGAACATGTGGGCCTGCAACATGGATTTCTAGGCTCCCATGCAATTCTTATTTCTTGTTTTGAGGATTCGGGGGGGGGGGGGGGGGGTCTTGTTGTGGGGTGTATGGTGCAGGGTCATTGTGCGAGGAAGTGTCGTCCTGGGTGGGGGTGAGCTGATTGACGACGCCTGGTTGGAGGTCATGCTCTTCTGGGTAGGTGGAAAGGGCTTGGATTCCGATGCGAGATTTGATTGGTCTGTGTGGTGTCATTGTTGTGTTGGTTTGGCTTTGTTCCCATCTTCGGGGGTCGAAGGTGTCAAACAAGAAGGATTTTTGTGTTGGGGTAAGTGTTGGGTTGTGTTGGAGGTGGTGTCTTGTTGCAGTGTGGTTGCGTTGTCCTTCGTGGTCTGGGGTGCTGGTCTCCATGCTTCGTTAGCGGGACCGTGTGCGTTGGGGTGGCATTTCCCTAGGAGGGTGTGTTGGTGCGGGTGGTGGTGGCCAGGATGTCTTTGGAGCTAGTGGGCTCGACGCAGGCAAGTTGGCCCATGAAATTTGCCCAACACCAAGCTAAGAGAGAGAGCCTCCCTCGTTCTTGTCTATTGTGGGGTAGCTTTAGGAGATTTTTCCTCAACTAGCGGAGCTCATTCATCTTCAACAGGAAGACTGCTTGGAAGTCATTTGTTCCTTCAACGATGTTATGTAGCAGTAGTGGGATATTTTGGATAAGGTGTTATCAGTGAGGAGAACTCAAAGGCAGCTATTTGAAAGGTTGAAGGTCATTGAAAGTAGGATAGAGCATTTGGAATTCTGTGTTCATGGTGGTTAGCTCCCACCAGTTCATCCACCAACCCATCCAGAGCAGTGTTAGGAACAAGCCCCTTAGTCTCAGTTCTCATGTTTGGTTTCATATACATTTTGTATGTTTTATGGCGACTTTTTGATCTCTGGGTATATCGACGTCCATCTTTGTGGTGTCTTTTTTGTCAAATTTGTAATCCTCCCACAACAAAAAAATCTGTTCGGAGTGAGGCTAGGAGTCAACGGATAATCATAATTTTCCTTTATAAATATTTTTTGAATTAATAGAATATGTTGATCGACAAAAAAAAATAATAATACGTGAAAATATTTTTTTATTATATGTTATTATTTATATATGAAGATAATTTTGTAGGGTGATATTACAAGTATATAATGGTTGATGCATGGATTTAGTGTGGCTTGGCGCCACCTTCCTTTCACATTGACTACAACCATTGCAATGATTTAATGGAATATGTCAATCGAAGTGCCACTCGCAGGGTTTTTGAGGCGAGGAATTTATCACCCACGTGTGATCCTCCACGGACTATTCCAAGCCCTCTTCTTCCTTCGGTGCATATCTTAGGTTACAAATTTGTTCTTGCCTCCTCCTCGCGCATGGTTTCCTCTAGTGGCCATGATTTTTAACTGAAACAACCCTTTTGTTGTTATGATTTCTATATCCCTTGAAATTGATATATGAAACTTGAATTACATTTTGTTTCTTTTTTTTTTAATAAATTTTCAATTTTAAAAGGTTGTAAAATTCAAATTACATTAAGATGTCGATAAAATATAATTACATTAACATGATGACCCAAAAAATAATGACTTGTATTTTTATAAAAATTAAATAAATAATTGATTAGTTGGTAGCTATATTTATTTTTGAATAATTTTTTTAAGATTTTAATTTAATTATCAATAAAAAAAAATTTTCTCGGTAAAAGACTATCTATTATATTAAGTGGTATTTACAAATGAGCAGTACAAACTGAGAGACAAGACCAGGGCCAACTATGGCTCCTGGGATAGCAAGTTTTGACATGAAATATTCCCTCGCAGGGGCATCTACCAGACTCGCTAAACATGCTGACACAAAAGACCAAAAGATCGTGACTGTAGGCTGACATAGAGCCGCTAAAAACCAAAAGAACATGACTGTAGGCTGACATAGAGCCGCAAGGAGTTAGACAGTGACCACATGGCCCTCGCAGGGGCTTCCATCCTTCAAACTTGCATCAAAACGTTTCCCAACGAGATAAAAACTATTGCATGACCAATCCATGAGAGAGAGACCGTTACAAGACAAAATGAAGAACTGCATATGGACATAAACAGTAGTAGACCCTGTAGTAAACAGAAAGCAAATACCCGCTGAAACGATTAGATAAACCCGGTGCCGAGAGAAAAGAGAGTGATCCTGAGGCTGCGTCTGGGGATTAGTCCTCGGGCTCTGCTTCGTAGATATAGCACCAGCCCTGACCTTCCGGCATTCCATCCCGCAGCTCCACTGGAGGCTTGGCAACGATTGGGGGTGCCTGTTCCTGAGTGATAGGAGGAGATTGCTGGATTTCTCTTCCTGAGGTGCTGGCTTCAATAGGAGACTGCAGCACTGGACCCTCCTCCCCTTGGCCTTCTTGGGGTAGCGCAGCCTTCTCTGGCTGCTTCCCTCCTTCACTTCCTTCCGGGGCCTTGGTGAAGAGCACCGAGATATGGGCATTGATGCCCGCATTCTCCCTCGAACCGCCTAAGGTGAAGATGACAGAGCCAAAGGCCGGAAGCCCTGACTCTCCCTCGCTCGAACTGCCAACCTCCAAGAACTGTCCAACCTGTATTGGTGTTGCTTTCGCCCTCCGATGGCAATAGCAACAACAACAATGATGATGCTCCTCTTCTGCTGGGCGTCGTGAGGCCGATCCTCTCCCTGGACCTCTCCTGCTCGTCTGTCGCTCTCGAATCTTGGCCATGGAGCCTCTACCACGTTCGCCTTGTTCCCAGACCTCTGCCGAAGAGATGAAGACCCCGCGTAGCCCGGAGAGGGAGAGCTGTATCTGAATTGCGGCAGAAGAGTAATCACCAAGTGAATTATGCCACAGACCTCGCTCAGGATACCACAGGCCCCTGAATTCGCAGGACTCCGCCACAGACCAGGCCCAGAATGAACGTCTTGCTTCGAATTTATCCCTATTCTGATCAGCCTGTCTTTCTCCCTCAAGACAATCCCTTGAGTGGCAGCCACAGAATGCTGTAACTGCTCTGCAGGGTGGTGGATCATCCACCCAATCCAATTCTTCCTGAGACTGCAATATTCCTTGCTCACCATTTTCATGAAATTGCAATACGCTATCCTCCCTTTGAAGAGTCGCTGCCGGACCTCTAAGCGACCCCGCCTTAACTGCTCGTTGTACATCCATCTTTTCCCCCTGCTCGGCATTGAATGCCTGGAGCTTGGGCCTCCCAACCTCATTACCTGACGGCGTATAGCCATTAATCCTTAGCGCTGGCACGGGGCGGCACATGCTGGGCATGTGTCTCGTCCATCTGTGACGTGCCCTCACCCGCATCCGGGATAATTATCAATAATTATTAGGTAGATGGTAGGAATTTATTTATTTTTCAAATATTTTTAATAATAATTACAAATTAAAAGTTGAAATAAATAATTATATTTATTTTGCTTAACACTTAATAAACTTCGAATTAAGATGGATAAAATCACCAACAAAAAAATTATTTATCTATTTATTTTTAATAATTATTAATTACCATTACTATTATTTTATTTTATTTTAAGTTTAGTTTTATGTAATTTGATGAGTAGAAATATTTATATAACAATATATTATAACATCTTTTTGACCAGCACAACAATTAAAAAAAACACCTATTCTAAAATATCTATCAATATAATAATAAAATAACCCTCACCTCATGATTACGCAACCAAATTTAACATATCACCATGTAAAAAATACTTAATTTAGAATGTCTCAAACAATTGAAGACATGTATGCTTATGATTTGGAATTGGATCTTAACCAAAAATATATATCTTAATTTTGAATTGATGGGGTTTAAATAAAAGATACATTAAATTTCAACTTCATGTTCACATGAGATATAGAACGAATATTTTTTAATAAATAATATTTTTTAATTTTTGAAATATAGAGAATGATTATTAAATTTTATTTTACTATAGTTTAATGGTTAATAAATAATAATTTTTTAATTTTTGAAATATAGATAATGATTATTAAATTTTATTTTATTATTTGAAATATAGATAATGATGATTAAGTAAAAGTGTTTTATTTTTATTTTTTTTGTTTTACATCCACGAAATATTTGTATTAGGTAGATCTACCCAAAGGGATAATCCGAGAGAATTGAACCCATGATCTCTCAATAGCAAAAGTGTTTTAACAACAAGGACTTGGACAATTAAGTTAACCCTAAAGGCTAATATTTTTGCACTTCTTAACTCATTACATAGTTAAATTTAATTACAAATTCTAAATAAAGTTGGTGTGATAAATATATTATAGTAATTAACAAAATAAAATGAAACTTATAGTGAATCTTTTATTTGATGGCTCAAGTTTGAAATACTATATCCATAAACATTTAAAGAAGCTTCTAGCCATCTAGTTTGGCATGCAACCATGAGTGAAAAATTCCATTCCTTGATATCGAATGGAACTTGGGCTCTAGTCCCTCTCCCAAAAGGAAGAAAATTTATCTGATATAAATGGGTTTATAGGACTAGTATGTCATAAATTGTATTTTTAAGCAACAAAATGCTCGGTCAGTTGCTAATGGGTTTTCATATGTATAAGGTATAGAATGTAATGAAACCTTTGCCCTTGTTGGGAAAATGAATTCCATATGTCGTGTTCTTGCCCTCGTAGCTTCGTTTCAATCGGAGTTCTATCAAATGGATGTCAAATTCACTTTCTTGCATGAGAATATGTAAGAAGAAATTTACATGGAATAACCTCCTAGGTTTGTTCAAAGTGTCTCCAACTTCATCTAAAGCCACAATAAATCCCTCCATGGCCTTCAGCAAGCTTATAGACTTGGTGTAAAAATTGGATTGGGTACTTCTTGACTCTAGCTTTTTTGGATGCCCCTTTGAACTTGGGGTCAATACCAAGTGAGTAATTGATCATCTTCTCATGCTTGTACTTTAGGTTGATGATCGTATCCTCGTTAACGGTGACCTCAAATTTATACCTATGTGAAATCTAGTCTCCAAAAGAACTTTCTTCACTATGACTTTTTTAGATGCCCCTTTGAACTTGGTGTCAGTGCCAAGTGAGTAAGTGATCATCTTCTCATGCTTGTACTTTAGGTTGATGATCTTATCCTCGTCAACAATGACGTCAAACTTATACCTATGTGAAATATAGTCTCAAAAAGAACCTTGAAATGACATATTTACAACACTTCCACTATTTTCTTAGACTCCAAGATTTGTAAACTAGAGAAGATTATTTCTCTTTCCCAACCTACATATGTCTGTGTCCATTTTTACATGAAGAATTGTACACCATCCCCATCTTCCTTTAAGTATAGAGTTAATTTTTTTACCACTTATGGTGCGTCTAAAGTGGATGCCACTTTATATCATCAATTAGTTAACAACCTTTTTTACTTAACACATTCTCGCTTTGTCATCTCCTTTATTGTTGGTGATGTTGTTTGAAGCATGAAAGAATCCCACAAAGATATTAAAAATCAACAAAGATGATACTTCAATACATCTCGGGGGTAATTCACTTTGTTATACAATAGAGTTCAATGGAATCTATGTTGGTTTATTTTATAGTTTTCAATTAAGTTGGCGACCCTATTGATTGGAAGTCCACTACAATATATGTTTTCAACCTTGGTTTTGGACCTATCACTTGGGCTCACAAGGAGCAAAACACCCTTTATCTTTCTTTTGAGGAAGCAATGTATCCATAAATGATTCGTGTAAGTTAAAAAGTTATTTGGCTTTGATATATCCTATCATAGTTTGGATTTTAACAATAGAAACATCACACGTTCCAGTGTAGCAATGAGAGCGCAATTCAACTCAACGGGGAGCTTGTTCAACATCAATGTAGCAAACACATTCAGTTACACTTGCATTTCATTCATAAGCTTCTTTAGAAACATGCATTTATTACTGCACATATGATCAAGTTGTTGACATCTTCACAAAGTTCCTCATAGAAGTGAACTTCTCAAAGCTTGGTTTATGATAGGTTTTAAAGTTGTCATTGGGGGGGGGGGGGGTATGCTTTGATTCCTCCTTTCTTCTCCTTTTGACGCTTTGTCAATCCTATCCGAAGTTGTTCTCGAGGAGGAATGTTAGGATGCTTAGACATTAGGCATTAGTAAGGTCAGTTTGGTTTGATGCAATATTAGGTTAACGTTTTATTTTAGTGTGTTACCTTAGTATGATTTTGTACTTTACTAATTTGACAATCACATACATGTCCTACACACGAGCGATTCAATAGTTCAAACATCCCCCCAAAACTTAAAGACACAATATGTGTCTTAACAATTGATCTCCACACAAATAGCACGGGGATCATTTGACGATGATTGATGAAATGTGTTCATCTAATTTATTCCTTTTCACATTCATCAATTTCCTCAACCAATTTTGTTGGCCAAGGCCACGGGTTTTTTTTTCCCTCTTATAGGGTTTTAACCACATAAACATTGGTTGATTGATTTTTGATGTGTGAGAGCATTTATCTTAAGGTGTTCCACTTGTTTGGATATACCCTATCTTTCGAACACTTACACCTACACAACACAACTAATAGAGGAGGAGGGGAGAAGTAAGAAAGCACATCACACCATTATTAACCAAAGGATTGTGGTTTGTTGAGATATATGTTTTGTGGATTACACCTCAAGATTGATGTGAAATAACACACAATGTAAGATAAGATAAAATAATCCAAGAAATGAACACAAAAGTAGGCTAATGGCATTGCTAGTAAAACATGTCAATATAACAAGGGAGCATACATGCTACTCTTATGTAAAGTAAAAGAGAAGCAAGGAAAAACAGATATATTTTTGAGATCTATCTAAGAGTAATACAAAAACTATAAGAAAAGTGTGTCTATAATAGAAATATAAGTATACAAAAACTATTGAGCACCCAAAACTTATATAATAATGTCATGTACAAGGGTGAAACTTCAGGTAGTGCTTTGGCGAGTGCTTAAGTCAACAAAACTATGAACATGATCCATAAGTGAGATATGGTTGAACATAATGTTTAGATGGAGGGGGTGAGCCCCAAAATCTACTTGAATGGTGGGTTGAGGGAATGTTAACATACATATGATCATATGTCAAAAGAGCATGGTCTCAACTCTCTCCTACTTTGCCTAGTCAAACTTCAATAAACTAGGCCCCCATAACACTAAGCCCTATAATAATTTGGACCAAATAATGGTGTCCATGAGGAACAACCTACAAAATATGTCTTATAAATAGTTCTAGAAGCATTTTCTTTTGAGTAAAACTAGGGAACCATGTCCCTTATTGACTTGAGGTTGGGGATCTTACCTTAAACCAAAATGAGGCCTCGAGGAACATTAAATCCATAAGTAAGTGTATATTTTGGTGATATTGATCTACTCTTTTGGAAAATAAGTGATGTTCAATTATGACATTCTTCAACCCATTGAAGATCATAATATTCGTTTTTCCATGATCAATTGTCATCTAATGAATATAAAATCATAACAAGGCATCCAATTGTGTTTATAAACACTGCAAGGAACATTCCAAGAGGATCAAATCATCTATTAAGAGAGGGATGGAGATCAAGACATGGTGAAGAAGACACCCATCACCATCCTAGATATGCTTGTGGAGGAAGGACTCTAGCTGATAAATGTAGATCTCAAATAAGGTAAGAGAGAGGAGACATAGTTGATTAACCACCCAATAGTACTCATGTTAAAATATGAAACCCCTCATGATGTGCAAAGATAACCAAGGGTGAACTCATAAAGGCACATGATAATAATGATAAAGGTCTCTAACATGTTATTGTTCTTATTTTTTAGAACATAGCCTCTTAAGGACCAAGTTAAGGTCCTCTAAAAGTTGAAAAAGTAAATGCAGATGGAGGAACGTAGCGTAGAGCCCAGATAAGACGTGGTTAACCATGATCTTCTTGGGCTTATTTGTATTGATATTGAAACCTAATTTGTCGATTGAATGAATAGTGCGATGAGAACATTTTTATGGACACACTACATAGGTAACATGATTAAATAAATTAATAATGTGGTCATCAAGAGAGCAAATACCATGTTTGAAGAGGTTGACTTAGAAGCGCTCCTCATTTGCCACTTTGTTTGTATGCATCACTCTAAATGCATCTTGTATGTCCATACAATAGAATAAGTGGCAAAAGTTGTGGGGGGTTGGGGGGGAAGTGACAACTTGAAACAAAGTTATCCTAAGGACATCATAAATGGAAGGTGGATAAGAGAACTTAGAGTTGGGGTTAAGGTCTAGAGGGGGAGAGGGGGAGAGGAGTGGTTGGGAAAAATGATGTGTCAGAGGGATTTGTGGGAATGGATGCACATAATGATTGTCTCATTCACAAGATGAAGAGGAATTTTATGGTGAAAAAGGAAATAATAGGGATTTAGGAGATAGGGGTAGTAGGAGGGATCATTAGTGAAGGAAATGATAGGAATTGTAGAGATAGGGGTAGGAGGAGGGATCATGGGTGAAGGCATAACAAAGATGAATGTGTTGGGCCTTGCATTTCCCATTGTAATTCTTTTTCATAAGATGAGGTCCAGTTTTGGGGGAAGGGGAAGGTGACTGAGAGAATTGGGGGTAGCGCAGAGGACCACCTTCCATATAGACTACTAGAAGAAAGAACATTTGGAGGATGCCAACTTGAGGGATGATAATTGGGAAAGGAGATAAAGTAGCAATGAAATGTGGGATGAAGAGGCTTTTGGATCCCCATTATAAGAATGGGTAATGGCCTTGAAGTGAGTGGGTGTCAAGTGAGACTTCCACTCAACTCTGGCACCTTACAATGGAGAATCCCCAAGTTTTTTTAAAGGCTTTAACTACATGAAATACCATGAGATCAATACCACAAGTCACCAATACTAGGTGCCAAAAACCACCACTGTTGATCTAGCAACCTTAACTCTTTCTTTGGGTCAAGTTTACATAATAAACCCCCTTCAAACTTGATTGGGAAAATTCTTAATATTCAATTCGGAAAACCCGCATGCTCTTCCCTCTATCAAGGTCTACTTTTGTACTTCACCAACAAGGTTACACATGCTTAACTAGGTCTTACAATCGTATGGCCATTTACATGTAGTTTACAAATTTCCATCTCCAAATTTTTATTGATTATTCCTATCTTGACACTTATGTCTCCATCCTCTCATTTTAGCACACCTGCTCACACTAGGTGATCTCCTCGTGTCGCTTCATCGCAACCAACATCCTGATCTAGATTTTGTCTACATTGGCTTTGGTATTTGCCTTTGAATCTATCTCATGAACCAATAATCTCATGTCATTTCTAAGTAGCTTGACCAAACATTAAAGTTCTTCCTTCACCGAGTAGTAGCTTTTCCTTTTTGGTCATTTTTTTTGTTCTAATTCTATTTGTTAATAATTAAAATGATGCGAGGAAAAAAATAACTATAAAGTAACACACACGTAAACCACATGATTTACCTTGGAAAACCCAAAACTAGGAAAACTAGAAAGATTTTTTAGTACATATGCTTCTTTACAACATGTATATCCCATGACATCCATAAACCACTAACCTGTTTTCCCTAGATTTTGAATATAATCATAGTTCCTTAAACTAGAATTACAAAACCATGGACTGAAATAACATGCACCACAAAACTGCTAAGAGCAAAATCCATGTGTCAAAAACTACCAAAACTGACTACCCTTGAAGCCCCATGCAAGGGGACTTTTGCTCCCCTACAAAGTCCTTAAGCAGGGAGGGGGGATTTTCCCCACCGTTAACTCCCTAAATAGGGGAGGTTGTTGACCCAACCATGACCCCCTTCCCGTGCCTGATACAACATATAGTGCATGGGGATATTTGTCCAAAGAATTTAACACATACCCAATAGTGGGGGAGGGAGGGTCAACAACAAAGGAAAAGGAGGGGAAGGCATGATCGACCATGGGGATTAGGATTATAAAAAAATAGTGTGTAGGTGGGAGAAGACCCTAGTTGGCTAGGACATAATCCTCTATAGTAGCACTCTCATCACAAGGGAGGCACACTAGGTGGCTTAGGGTTTGGGAAGTAGGGAGAGCTATTCATGATTAGTAAATCTTGGGATTGACTAGTTATAAAAGGTGCCCACCATAATTGTAAAAGGTTCCTAAATATCATCAAATATATGGTGAAACCCTAATGAGAATATATCTACCTCACACATGCATAATGTGCCCTTATACACATCATCAGATGGGTTTTATTAGGCTACGACATGGGCATTGCAATGACTCAAAAGGATGACACCATTGAGAGAAAAATATCCAACTGTGCTGGCATATAGGTCCTACTAAGGATCTCTATCATAGTAATCATGGATGGAAAAGTGCCTGGAGGGAAGCAACATACCGCAATGAAAATGCCCTTGTGAAGAGGAGTTATGCTACTTATATGGATCCACTTGAGCCTAACATACTTATTGACAACTACCATACAAAATTTGCCCCAAAGACATTCTTGACGTAGGCAATCCATATTGCTTGGACCTTTAACACCTCATGAGCTATAGATCTCCTATTTACAAGTTAAAACCCAATGGTAAGCACATATGCCTAGTAGAATCTTGGTGGGATTCTCATGGGTCCCATTCACAAAGAGGATGTTTAATGTTATGTGTGTGTCATCAATCATGTCCATAGAGGATAAAACATATCGATTACCATGTCGACAACACATTGAAATCCTTGACCCTTATCACCCTCCCTAGTTGACCCATCATTTGGAAGGCTTAAGATGAGTCCACCTAGGGTAAGGGGAGTCTTGAATAACCACATTGAGATTGATGATGTGAACACATTTATTGAACTTTTCTACCTCTGCTACAAGTTCCTTGGATTACTTAAGCTCCATGACTTGGGATCTTGTGAAATCAATGGTGAAGGAAAATTGCTTAGGAAGGGAGAAAAGTCTCCGCTTGGTTTGAAGGGACACACTTGGACTTCCAAAATTTGGAATCAAAGGAATCATGTGCACTTAGAACTAAACTAAGTACTATTGAGGCAACTGCTTGGTAGGTCTAAGGTGTCCTAGAGAAATGAAGCTCTAGCCTACATTTTTGGAAATGTTGAAGTTGGGGAAGGTACTCCTTGCACCTTAAGGGTTAGTTCTTGAGCATGCTTAACGCTCTCATCTATAAGCTTGGTGTGAATGACCTCCTCAAACTTAGTTAAAGGAGGAGCATTATCCCTCTTCCAAACATGTACCCAAAGATTAATGGGCTTTTGCTAAGCCTAAGTTTCTTGTTGACATAATCCCCATTGAGATCTAATCTCCTCCTACTAGGTTTTGAGATTCAACAATTTGGTGTGCAAGGAATCCCTTAGAGGATGCAGGGCTTTCAACTCTCTATTTTAGTCACTGAATGTTTACAATGAGGTTCTCATAGTATACTTTTGAGACTTTATATGTGAGACATTGGTTCTCTTCCCATAGCTTAATTTTCGAGGATTATGTTTGTTTCTTTTATAGAAAGAGATCATGAATCTAAATTGTTCATAATACAAAATTGGCGGGGATTTGTTCAATGAAATATGTTTTGCATTATTGTTGCCTTGACTGACGCTGCTTGTGCAGTTCTTGAATTTTGATTATAGTTTTTCCATTTTTAGGTAGTTTGGTGTATACAGGAGCACATGGAATGAAGATGAAAGAGGTTGAACAATGAGTATGTGGAGAGGGTCAAGTTAAGGAAGGGAGGTCCGAGTCTAGCGAGTCAAAATTTGTGGGTGAGGGTGTCTAGAAGGGAGGTGGGGCAGAGATTGGGTGTAAAATAAAGAGGAGATGGAAAGAGGAGATTTTAAAGTCACTTAAACGATTCTAATATACCAAACATGATGTGTTCGATTGTTTATTCTTTTAAGATGTCTTATAAAGTAGGAGAAAGGTTGAACAAATACTCTCACAACTAATCAATCATTATATTGATATAGGAATACTATATATGTTGACATCCCCTTAATATAAGATTAATAATTTGGTTGCTTAACTATACGGAAGTTTATAAATGTTAAGAACATGAACTTCCTCCTAAAAAGTCATGAGTGCAAAGTGGGATAGAGTATATACACCTACTTAAACTTTATTAATCAAATCATTATACAAAAAACAATCCATTATCCTACAAATAAAAAAATCTTATACACCAATTTCATATTTTATTTAATCATAACCTTAAAAATAAATTATTATAACGAAACCATATTTTAATTATTTGAACCACTAATAAAAATTTTCCATTAATTCACCTTTGCCTCGGAAAGAGACACATTTAAATTACTGAATAAGAACATTATACCTAAACAAACATATTCAAATTGGGTTATAAAACCTCATAAAATTAAGTTCAGGCGACAGGATTTGAAGAGTGGGCCCCACTTACAGAAGAGTGTCGCCTTCTTTAGAATCAATGCTGACTCCCCATGCTCATCTCTTAACCGGCCCCTTGCTTTGCTTTTCGTGAATTTTTTGGATAATTTGGGGCTTGCGTCATCTACACACATCTGTATGAATGATACATACAAACTAAAACTGCAATAGAGGGAACCAGATGCAATTTTGATGTCTTTGTGCTTACTCTTCTTCTTCCTGTGCATATTTGGATAACGTGGAGGAAGTTGTTTGAAGTCTATTGTAAAAATAATTTTTTAACATGAGAATTTGCCAATGAATCTCTTTAAGAATCTGTTTAAAAACTTGTCCAACACTCTCACTGTGTATGGTTTGCTAGATGTATATTCTACCTTACTGTGTTTTGGATGAGCCCTAAAGCTCAAATACCAGCCTGGGTATTCAACATGACCATATAATTGTGTATATAAATCATTTGGGTGCTATCGCATCCTCTATTGTTTTATGCGAGCATCCTTGAACCAGAGATCTGAGACTAGGGTTTTCTTCAATATTTGGAAACAAGAACGTTCAGGCCAAAAACCTAGGTCATTTGCAGTCGTTTTAGGGCATGGGTAATGCAAATGTTAGAGAAGGCGGCGGTAAAATTGCTGAGGAGGAAGCAGGGAGACCATATCCAGATACCCATTCCGCTGCTAGACATGGTCAGCCGGGGGAAGCAGGTCGGCTCAGCCATGCCGGATCCTCTGAGTCAATGGGGCATTCGCCACCCGATAGCCCTGGTCGCTCCAGATCTCCTGTTATGTTTGCTTCCCAGGTTTGTACATTTTTCTGGTTAATTTGTTTCAAAAAACTTGAACGCCTGGGGTTTTAAAACTCAAAAGTTTTAGAATAGGACAGTTATGATGTGAAAGATTCTGATCTTGAGTGACTGCAACTTATATTTTTGTCGTTTTCTGATTGTATATGTTTGATTTCCCCAATTCGATTGTAGCAATTGGATTTGCACTTGCCCGAATGTTTGTGTGTTTTTTATATATAAGTGACAGTTGATAGCCAGGCCTGCGTAGGGCCACTGGGAATATGAATAACGATGCCTCTATTGAAAACATTTAAGTAACCAAGGTGTCCTTTATATCAGACGCCGTATTCTAATATTTGAAGGGCAACATATTTTGAAACCCTTCCAGTAACCACCTAAGAGTTGTTGCCGAGGCTGTTGCACTGATCGTGTTGTCAATATGTTATTTAAGGCTCTTATTTTAATGTAATTCCCTCTAAAGAAATGCCAAATCTCAAAGTGTTGCATGAAGCTTCGTGTACTAGCCTTGATGATGGGAAATTGATATGTCTGGCCTGTGAAGTCACATTTGTCTACTTCCTACCAAGAGGGTTTGGAAGTTTACTAGGGAAGGCAGAGCGGATGCCCTGGAAAAGTGATATAGGTTAGAAATGCTACCGGCCATCCGCAAATGATGAAAATTCTTGACTTTTGTTAAGGAAAAGTGACGATTAGTTTGTGGCCCGTCAAATTTCAAACACAGTTGCAATTACATTTCTCGAGGTTTCAACACTAGATATTGAAATATAGAGCAACAATCGAGGTTCTATGGGTTAGTGACTTAGGTTACAGCTTCCATCTACCCGGGCTTTTGACTATACTCAAAAGTTTTCTTCTCTTTTCTTGGTAAATAAAATAAACTATTGATTTATCTCCTGAAATGTTCTTACATTTATCAACTGAAATTCTGCCTATATTGCGATGCTTCACTGCTAAGATGTATATAATAGGAGAACAAAAATTGGAGATACAGAACACAAAATTGTAAACTGTTATCGGAGAAGGGAAAATTAGAGTCCGGACTGGGTTTTATTGGAGATGCAGAACAAAAAATTGTAAACTATTATCGGAGAAGGGAAAAATAGAGTCAGGACAGGGTTTTGGAAAATATACCAGCGTGAAATATACCATAGGGTTGCTTAATGCCTCTTCTTCCTCTGCCAAATATCTGGACAAGACCACTCTCCAGACACTTATAAGTGCAATGGGATCAGAAAATAGAAACCGTGACTAGATAGAAAACACAAATGAGAAGTTGTTAGTGTGGCCAATAAATAATATACAATCAATAAAATATGTATACAGGATTGGTTGATCTCTTATCCTCTTCATCTTTCTCATTGCTACACAGTTAGCAGAATTATCCTACAAGCACATTATTGGTGCTGGTTGATGTTGGGTCAAGTTGGAAAATAAATGTGCTAAAAGTCCTTTTTGTATTTCCCAACAAGTCAGAGCACAAAGTGACTGGGTAAGGCTCTTTTGTGGGTTGTGCAGGTAAAGGTGCAAGTGTAGAATCTGTGTGTGATTGTTTTAATAGATATACGGCCATCGAATTTTGTAGAGGAATAAATGTTGAGTACAAAAATGGGAGTTGGTTTGTATAGTAGTTTTTGAATGTTATTAGTATGTTTTAACTTTTCATGTAGCTTTTGCTTATGAAATGGGATGGAAATGAGAAGCAAATGTTAGAGTTGTCTGCAACCTAGCCATGGTGCAAAAATTGTTTTTAATTCCTTGTTCTTTTTTTACTCCAGTGTTCTTCTATAACGGTTCCCATTTAAGTATCTTTATGAATAAGAACTTTGTACTGTTAAAATCACCAAATTGAGTCTATGATGGATAGGCTAATGCAAGCTTTCAAATTCAAACAAAATTCTCAAACACAAAAATAAATATTGGTATATAAAAAAGCAGATCATGATACCATAAAAGATGACTTGGTGTGTTTCAATATGCACACACACACGTGTGTGTGTGCACGCGCGCGTGTTCAACCATCTTTGAATTGTGTTTCTGATGCCTAAAGTCTTCCGATTGTGTTTCTGATACCCAAAGTTATATAGGTTAGGTGTCATTGATTTGCTTTTATAGTGGGTACCTGGCTAATGACCCAAGATTGGTCTTTTGGTCAAAGATCCATATCAATTTTGTAAGAGGGTTCAAGTTTTGATACCAAAGTACTCAAAAGTTTTAATCAACAGGTATATGTGTTATGCTGTCTTTGGACTGTGGCTTTATTATGCAAGATGACTTGGGATTAGATAGGACCAGATTTGCTCGAATACCACAATATGTATCGTGGAATTCTTCTGTAGTTTAGATAGGAATGCTCTGGCATCTAACACAAACTCTTATCCCAGAGTGGACCCTTTTCTGGACCAAATACATTGAAATGATATCTGCAACTTGCCTCTCAACTACACTCCAAAAATCAGATTACGATGTTGCCAAAAAATGAGAAGTAATGTTGGCTGCATGACACACAACTAATATGACTTATTTAGAGTGAGTCACCAAACCAACTGTATGATCAAACACTGACTCTTTAGCTGTATGAAAGTGAATGTTGGCTGAAAATTTCAGCCTACCTACCATAGATGTAGAAGCTGATTTCAACTTCAAAAGGCTATCTTCTTCCATGCTTAGGTGGAAAAAGTGGTTCAAACCTGACAAATCAAGCCTCTGAAGCATGACATAACCTGCATGACATATATGTGTTATGCTGTCTTTGGACATTGGCTTTGTGTTAAATTTAAGATAACAATGGTATGTTCTATGCTTAGCACAATTTACTTCAATGTTCCTTAGCAGCCCAATAACAATTTCCAATTATTTCCGGTAGCAAACACAGTAGCCATTAATCACATTGATGGTAATGCAGATAGACAAGCCAAGACAAGACAAGCCAAGACAAGAAGACACCAGATTGATGGATGCCAGGGAAAAACACCAATGTGGGGAAAACCCTTTGATCAAATCTTCTTCTTATTATTCAATAGTTCAGCAGAGAGAGAGAGTACAAAAGTCAAATAGACTAGCCCAATACAAAGTCAAATCAGCCCTGTCAAATTCTGCAGTCAACTGCAGTCAAACTTCAGCCCTAACCAGAAAGTCAATGCTGGTCAAAACAGCAGCAAAACACCCCCTTTGAAGGTCAGTCAAAGGCAGTCCAATTTGGCCTGCAGTGAATGTCGAAGTCAACCCAAAACAGTCCCAACAACTCTGGTCAAACTCGGTCAAACAGCAATCAGCTCTGTGTTCAAACAGACCTGTAGCCAACACAGGTCAAACAGCTCCAAAATCCTTGATTTCTGTGCCAGAGAATGCGGCCTAGAGAAACCAAAATTCTGCCCTCAAAACCACAGTTAAATTTGGTCAAAACAGCCTCGGTCAACGCTGGTCAAACAGTCTGAAATTCGGTTTTGTTTTAGCCCAGAAATTCTGTCCTCCTAGCTGCACGTGTGAGAGAGAGATAGAAAATGCCGAAGTTGTACGAACCAATCTGATGAAGAGAGAGAAGAATGTGTGAGTGAATGATGTCCGAATGAGGTGTGAGGTCTTTTCTATTTATACACTTTGTTGTGGGTGAAGAGACACATCCATTGGGCTTCTTGAGCCTACATTATGCTGAGGCCGACTTGAACAATTTGCACATGCAAGGGAATAAATTCAAAATCACACTTGTGCTTGTCCAAATGAGATGATCTTTATATCAATCTTGGACCTCTCGAAAAGAAGAATCCAATGCAATCATCATCTCCATCAAATTGGCTGTCCCAAGGTGGAATTTGGCCCTAGTTGCCAATTTTAACACTCTCTCAACTAGGGAGGATTCCACCTGCCAATCCATATGTCATCATCATGCCATCTTGACGTCATGTACCATCTCTGTCATCTCTACTCTACTCTGCTGAACCATGAAGTAATAATGAAGAAGTGATCGAGAGTGAGTCACAAGACCTTACCACTCTCCACTGTCAAAAGTTAATCCAAAGGTAGAACCTCAAATGATCTTAGATCAAGTTGTTGAACACCATGCATCCTAGTCACAGGGAGTACAACAATACACGATGCGTCTATCGATAGATGGTCCCTAATTACTTTTCCCAACTCAATGGCCAGATGAGAGGTACTTCCCATGAGTCCCGGACTCCATGGGTAGGATGTATGTTGAGGCATTGGCAGGAGAAGGTGAACCACTCATCTTGCTCATATGCCATAGGAGAAGGTGAACCACTCATCCTGCTCATATGCCATGGGAGAAGGTGAACCACTCATCCTATGCATATGACAATCGTAGGGGAAGGTGAACCACACACCCTACATACATGTGTTCACAATTGTAGGGGAAGGTGAACCACTCACCCTACACACATGTCAACCATCATGGGGTATCACAGGGGAAGGTGAACCAATCACCTTGTACATAATGCACCATTAGGGGAAGGTGAAGCACTCACCCTATGGTTTTTCATAGCTCCAAGAAGTACCCCTAGCCCCCAAGAGCTCCCAGAGCTCAGTGTCCAACTCATGCAGGACCCTCATAGGAGGGTCTTTCCACGACTCTAAGGCTCTCTCGGAAGGCTAAGAGTTTGACCTTCCCTAAAGGTTTTGTGAGGATATCTACGACCTGCTCATCAGCCTTGATGTGATGGAGACTTATTGCTCCCTGTTGTACCATATCCCGGATAAAGTGGCACCTGATATCAATGTGCTTGGAGTGGTAGTGGAACACAAGATTCTTTGAAAGGCGAATCCCACTTTGGTTGTCGCAGTAGATCACGGTGGTATCCAACACATGCTCAAATAGCTCACTGAAGAGCTTCCTCAACCAAACAGCTTTACAACAGGCCATACTAGAAGCAATGTATTTAGCTTCGGCGGTGCTTAGTGCAACCTATTTCTGCTTCCTGCTCATCCAAGATATTGAAGCAGACAACAGAGAGAAGCAACACCCAGACGTGCTCTTACGGTCCACCACACTGCTAGCCTAGTTAGCATCAATATATCCATGTAGCCCCAAATTCACGGCAGTGTATCTCAAACCATAGTGGATTGTGCCCCGGAAATATCTCAAGAGATTCTCAGCAGCAATCCAATGAATGTGACGAGGCTTGACCATAAATTGACTCATGTATTCACAGCGAAGCATATGTCAAGACGAGAGTTTACCAAGAACATCAAGGCCCCCACAAGTTGTCGATACTTCGAAGAATTCGCTAATCTGAGCCCAACAACACTTCCACATAGCTTCTTGAAGTTGAGTTCCATCAGAGTAGACACGAACTTGCAATCCACCATCCCACATCTCTCAAGCAGCTTCATAATGTGTTTTCCTTGAGAAAGGAAAAATCACCTGGATTTTGCCAGACTTCCAACCCCAGGAAGTATTGCATCAGTCCTAGGTCCTTCATCTCGAATTCGGAAGCCAACTCCTTCTTGCATTGATAAATGAGAGGGTCATCACTTGTTAGAAAGAGATCATCCACCTAAAGGACAGAATGAGAGGCTTGTCCTTTTCAACCCTGAAGTATAGGTTCGGGTCAGCTTCACTTCTTGTAAAACCCAACCGCATAAGATAGCTATCTATCCTCTCATACCAAGCCCTAGGGGCTTGCTTCATTCCATAGAAGGCTTCTTTCAACCTGCATACATGTGTCTTACGATCTTGAACTTCGAACCTTGTTGTTCTACATAGACTTCCTCCTTAAGCGAGCCATGCAGGAAAGCAATTTTGACATTCGGTGTAGGCTCCATCCTTGAGAGGCAACAAGAGCTATAATCGAACGTATAGTGGTATATCGGGCAACTTTTGTAAAGCCATTTTGAAGTGAGCACTGACCTGCCCTTGGGTCTAGGAACCACATCCCAGACATCATTCTTCATGATCAATTCATATTCCTCATTCATCGCATCCTCCTTCCAAACTTGGTGCTTTATGGTTGCTTCGAAAGTACATGGCTCAGATTGAACAATGGTACTCGGAGCAGCTAAGTACCCTTGGTACCTATTCGACTTCTTACTTTCACGAAATGTCCCCCTTGGTGCAACATGTCTTTTGACATTTTCAAGAGTATCTTTGAGCCACAAAGGTCTTTTTCTTGAGGTAGAGGGTTCACTAGGATGTGGATCAATGGGATCCATCAGTCCTTCAACATCGGACATCGACTCATCGGTCGGAGATTCATCCTTCTTTCTCGCATCATCATCATTGTCCTTCCTAGGGATAGGAAGGTCTCTGACTTTTCCAAGGGCAAAATCTTCATCAAAGGTGACGTCATGACTTATTTCCACTTCTCTTTGACCAAACACATAGATTCTATATGCCTTTGAAGTTTCACGGTAGCCCACAAAAGTTCCTTTCTTCCAAGATGCATCTAGCCTGTTTCTTTTCTCTCTTGGCACATGAAAATATACGAGACAACCAAAAATTCTAAAATGAGAAACATCAGGTTTTTTTACCGGTGAAAACTTCTTCGGGTGTGTTGAAGTCTAATGCTTAATGCGAGCATCTATTTTGAGCATATACAACTGTTTTGGAACTTCTCCCCATAAGAACTTCGGTAGGCCTTGGTCATGAAGCATAGCACTGGTAGCTTCTATGATTGTTCGATTCTTCCTTTCAACAACTCCATTTTGCTCATGATTATATGCAGTAGTGGTCTCCCTCGTAATGCCAACTTCTCTATAATAGTCATTAAATTCATTTGACTCATATTCAATTCCATGATCGGTCCTCAATATTTTGATCTTCTTCACTGTATGATTTTCGACCAAGGCTTTGAAAGAGCGGAACCATTTGAATACTTCATCCTTTTTCTTTAAGAAATAGATCCATGTTTTGCGAGAGAAGTCATCCACAAAAATTGCATAGTACAAGTATTCTCCTAAAGATGTTACGGACAACATACTTGATAGATCAGAATGGACCAATTGAAGAATATCGATAGTTTGACTTTCACTTGAGGGGAATGGTCCCCCTTTGTATGTTTTCCCACTGCACAACCTTCACAAACTCCTTCATGATCTATGTTGAATTCGGGCATACCTGTGAGCATCTTCCTTACATCAAGTAAGGCTTTGTAATGAAGGTGAGCAAATCTTCAGTGCCATAATTCAGATTGAAGAGAAGTGTCGCAAGTCATAGCTCCAAAGGACTTCCTCCAACTTGATAGAGACCTTCAACCCTAAATCCAAGTGTGATTGCATTTTTCGGGTTCCTTTGCCAAACACGAACTTTCCCATCCACAAATGTCACCTTGAAACCTTTGTCTTCCATCGCAGAAATATATACCAAGTTCTTTTTCAAATCAAGTACATACAATACTTCTTGTAGATGAAGGGTTTGACCTTGATTTAAGTGAAGAGTGACAATTCCAATCCCTTTCATGGGATAGGTGGCATTGCCCCCAAGTATGATCTCCAAATTTGTCTTATTTTCAACCAAGTTTGAGAGGGTCTCCTTGTAACTAGTGAAGTGTCTTGAGGCACCACTATCAATCAACTAATGATCCAATGTATCCGGAGGAGAGGCAATGGTGAGGGCAAAAATAAGATAAAATTCTTTTTGCTTATCTACAACATTAGTTTCCTCATAGGTGGAGTTTCTCGACCTTTTGGGAGGACGACCATTTCCATATCGAGCAACGGGAGCATTCCTCTTTCCTTTGTTGTTGAACTTGTTGTTCCTTTGATTGCCATTGCCTTTGTAGTTGTTATGGTTGTTGTCATCATCTCTTGGAGTATCCTTCTTGTGAGGACACTCTCTAGCATAGTGGCCAAACTTGTTACAATTGAGCATCTTCTTTTTCTTCCTTCTTTGAACCACGGCTTAAATCCCTGACTTTGTCTTCTTGGACCAACATTGTTCTTCCTTTTAGCATGAGCAAAAAAAGCGGTAGGATTATTTCCATTTGAGGGTTTATCTCTTTTCATCATCCTTATTTCTTCTTGAGTGCATCTAGCCAATAATTCATCAAAACCCAGAATCCTGTCATTGTTGAGGATGGTGGTGTTAAACACATCCCATTCTCTTGTAAGACCTCCAAGTGCAATAAGAGTGAGCTCCTTGTCACCAACAACTTCTCCAATATATAGGAGATCATTCTTGATTTCGGTAATCCTCATGAAGTAGGATTGAATGGACTCTCCTCTCTCCATCTTGATGTCTTTCAACTTGTTCTTGAGAAAAAGGATTTGATTTGTATTGTTTACTTTGAACATCCCAACCAGCTTGTCATACATCTCCTTAGATGTTTCCAAATCAGAAATATAGACAACCAAAGGCTTGTGAATGGAATCAACAATAATTTTCTTAGCTTTGACCTCATCTTTCTTGTACTTTGTTTTGGCAGTAGTGGGTGCATTTGAAGGAGGAAGTCCATAGCATCATTCTCTTCCAAAGTCAATTCCATAGACATCTTCCATGCATGATAGTCAGATTTGTCCTTAGCTTGTCCTCAGATTTGAAGTATGATGTAGTTGTCATTGAGTCTAGCTCCAAATTCTTGTCCAATAGCTTTCCGTAGTGATTGCTCTTCTCACTCTTGCTTGCGCTTTGTCTTCATCTGGGCTCTGATACCATGTTAAATCTTAGATAACAATGGTATGTTCTATGCTTAGCACAATTTACTTCAATGTTCCTTAGCAGCCCAATAACGATTTCCAATTATTTCTAGTAGCAATCACATTGACAGTAAATGCAGATAGAAGATAAAACAAATGTAGAAGACAAGAGGACACCATATTGGCGGATGCCAGGAAAAACCCCAATGTGGGGAAAACCCTTTGATCAAATCTTAATATTATTCAATAGTTCAGTAGAGAGAGTACAAAAGTCAAATAGACTAGCCCAATACAAAATCAAATCAGCCTTGTCAAATTCTGTAGTTAACTGCAGTGAAACTTCAGCCCTAACTAGAAAGTCAACGCTAGTCAAAACAACAACAAAACACCTCCTTTGAAGCTTGGTCAAAGGCAGTTCAATTCGGCCTCCAACAAAGGTCGAAGTCAACCCAAAACAGTCGCAACAACTCTGGTCAAACTCGGTCAAACAACAGCCAGCTCTGTGGTCAACGCAGGCCGAACAGCCCCAAAATCCTCGATTTCTGTGCCAGAGAATGCGGCCTAGAGAAGCCAAAATTCTGCCCTCAAAACTGCAGTGAAATTCAGTCAAAACAGCCTTGGTCAACGCTGGTCAAACAGTCCCAAATTCGGTTCTGTTTTAGCCTAGAAATTCCATCCTCCTAGCTGCACAAGAGAGAGAGAGAGAGAGAATGCCCAAGCTGTACGAACCAATCTGATGAAGAGAGAGAAGAATGTGTGAGTGAATGATGTCCAAATGAGGTGTGAGGTCTCTTCTATTTATACACTTTGTTATGGGTGAAGAGACACATCCATTGGGCTTATTGAGCCTACATTAAGCTGAGGCAGACCTGAACAATTTGCACATGTGAGGGAATAAATTCAAAATCACACTTCTGCTGTCCGAATGAAATGATCTTTATATCAATCTTGGACCTCTCGAAAAGAGGAATCCAATGCAATCATTAGCGCCTTCAAATGAGCTGTCACAAGGTGGAATTTGGCCTTAGTTGCCAATTTTAACACTTTGTTATGCAAAATTACTTGGGATCACATAGCAGCAGATTTGCTCCAATACCGAAATATGTCTTGCAGAATTCCTCTGTAGCCTAGATAGCAGCAATGCTGTCATCTGATACAAACTCCTATCCCATAGTACAAACTTATCTGGACCAAATGCATTGAAATGATATCTGCGGAAAGCCTCTCAACTACATTCCAAAAGTCAGATTATGAAGTTGTCTTAATATGAGAGGTAATGTTGGCTGCATGACATATGACTAAGAGGGCTGATGTAGAGTGAGTTACCACAACCACACCAACCATATAATCAAACACTGACTCGATTTCAGTGCTGTCAGACTGACACAGTCCTCAAAAATCACGCTGCCAGTCCTACAATTCCTCCTCAAATTGCATGCCAGTCAGACCCCAAATCTCTGCCTGAAATTTTGTGCCAACAGACCTGCATTAAATGTGCTGACACTGTCTAGAGAACCGTGCTGTCAGACCTGACTTCTCTGCCTCATAATGCATGCTGTCAGACTTGACTGTTCCTTGATTTTTGTGCCTGTTAGACTTCCTCTTCTGCCTGGAAATTCATGCTGGAAACTCTGCCTTTACCTCGGGCTGCATGCCACTATCTCAGCCTTGAAACTCAGGCCTGAGTGTGGTCTTCTCCTTGCTTCAATTCAACCTCTCCTTCAGCACAGGCTATCTCAGCTTGTCCTCTTGACTTCTCCTCTTCTCCTCTTCATTTCTCCAACTCTACACTTGAAGAATGAGAACCTCATTTGCATTTTTCCTTCTTTTTAGTCTAATAATGATGAAGAAGCCCTATCCCTAGCATCAAGGGCTGAGATGTTATCTCAGCTCTCCTTGATCAAGGGTGGAGATCTAATCTCCCATTGATCCCCTCTTATAACTTTTTGTACCTTGTACCTTTTTCTCACAAGTCACTTTAAAAACATAAAGTCACTTTAATATAAGAAAGTGCAATGCACTTTTAGAACCTCATAAAGTGACCAAAATGTCAAATGACTTTAATAGCTCATAAATTCACACTAAAAGGTGGGTACACTTTGTGTTCCTAGGCTTAGGCAAATAACACTAGGAAACATGTCCTTGGTACCTTTTTTTTCAACAATTTACATCTAAGTTTCCACATAACAAATAGCATCACTATCCTTGGACAATGCGAAAGCTTGAAAAAAGCATCATGAGCAAGAGTGTGACCATCCGTAAACAACATTGCTTACCAATGAACACTGCCTTGAAGAAGCACCAAGTGACGATCCTCAAACCAACTTTAACAATACCTGGTAAATTGGTAATCCTAGAATATATTCATAATTGGTTCCAAGTGTTGACAATTAGGACATAGGCCTATTGATAGATCAGTCTTGGCCAACCTGTCTTTAGATGGATTCGCTTGATAAATGAAAAGCCAAGCAAACACTTTGCTTGTAGGAAAGTTGTACAGTGCAAACATTGTGCAAGCACCTCACCCAATGCTTCTTTGGGTCCTTGATACCAAACAAGTATCAACAACCTGAGAAAGAGGACAACTTGGATGAAGAACTAAATATAAGCAAGAGTCATATTGTAGCAATGGACTACCACAACACCACACTCAATCTCTCTAAAAGGGGCTAGGCATATTGATGTTCATCTAAAATAACTTGAGCCTCAGAATGAGGGCACGCAACTCCATAGTCGAGAGACAATTAGTGGTAAGAAGCCCATACTCCTTAGCAAGAGGCCTCCAATCCTTCCAAGAGTGGGCACTAGGATCCCATAAATCAATTCAAAAGAAAATTCCCTTTTGGATTACTTTGTGCGCTTGAAAGCACAACATCTTTGCAATACATATCTCTGGCTCCCTCCAACTCCAAATTTGGTGATAATCTATATCTCAATTGGGTCAATTTTCCTCCCAATGCCACCAATTGCTACAACTCTCTAAGCAAACCAATTGCTCTTGAAGATGAATGAGCGCAAAACTCAAAGGAGGTTGGGGTTGAAATAACGTCACACAAATCCAAAGTTCCTCGAACTCTGCCAAGATGTTGCTCTAACATCACTTGGTGCCAAAGTAGAACCCACAAGAGCATTGAACCCTTTAGATACTGCACCAACCGATTAGTCGGCAAAATATTGTCTTGTGAAGGCAACATCAATCAAATCAAAAGCCCCTTGTCCTTGGGCATAGTGTACACTGTAGACATCCCAACCAAATCCCAATAACTCTACCTTAGATAAATCCAATTCCATTTTAGGAGCCATGAGTGCATTCCTCAACTCATCCTTATCTTTATTTTCATCTTGGGATTCAACAACATGTTAGAAAATCAGAAAGGTAGAAAAATTGTCTTATCTTTGATAATTACCTGTGATGTGCTTGTATTCTTATTTTCTTATTTATTTCTTCTTTAACTTCTTTTCATCAAGCAACTATCAAAACATTAATGCATGAAGATCAAGACAACAAAGGACACAATGTGTAGGGCAAAACCCTTCTTCTAGGGGAAAACCCAAAAATTCTCTTCTCTTCTTCAAGAACCAAATCAACTGACACAACCAAGACCTTTGAACCAACAACAAGACCTCCTCCAATCCACCAAGTCAGCCTCCCAAGAAGACTAGTCAAACTTTAGTAAAATCCTCAAAAGTTAACATAAGTCAACCTTCCAAAATTTGAGTCAAACATGGTCTCGACCCTCTCTGCAGCGTCTGAAATTTGGCCTGCAACACTTCGGACCTGCAGTAACCCTAACTAGTCCAAAAACTCGCACATGTGTGCCTTCTTCCTTCTCTAGGTTTTCTTTTATTCTTTAAGCCCTTTTCCACCTTCTTCTTCACCTTCGCACCCTTTCTTTTATTGCACATAAAATGCTTGAGCGAATTGTACCATAGGAGGTTGAATGCACTACTTATATATAGGGGTTGATCACCCTAATGAGGTTGACATGAAGAGAGGGCAAGCCGACTTGGTGGAGGAGTTTTACATGACCAATTTACATCAAAATAATTTTACTTATTTGATACAAAAAGCCCAATAAGGGTCTATTATATGATGATAAGGATTATGAACCAAGACACAGCCTTAGAAGCACTCAATGGGTGCTTTGACCTATAAACATAATAAATTGAGCATGAAACCCATGCTTATAAAAATAAAAATTATTTTCTTTTTCTCTTTCTTTTTGACAAATATATAAGAATTACATCATGTCTTGAGCTAGACAACAATTATGAAGACCGATACTAGTTACATTTTCAACACTCCCTCTTAACTAGGGGGTATTCATAATTGTTCAATCGGTACAAGGATGACCTCAATTTGAAGTGTTCCAAGAAGTGTACAACAACATATACAATGCTAGATACCATCAAGGCCAAAAACTGTGAAGGTATCAACCCAGGTGTCATCAAGGCTACCTGCCAAGACACCAACTCAACAGGGACCAAGGTGTCATCAACGCAACTTGCCATTGTAGGTACCATCAGGCTACAACCGGATATCAATCCTACTGCATATAGATACCATCTAGGCCTCCATGCCAAAACACCAACCCTCACAAGGATCTAGGTATCATCAAGGTCAAGATATCAACACTAAAACGAAGCTCCATATCATCAAGACCAGGATACCTTACCACATTGGGATCTAGACATCATCAAGGCCAAACTATAACTGAGATCTCAATGCCGACCAGGCCAATATGTCCTCCCAGGTACCATCATACGGGCATGCAACCTAAGGTACTCATCTCTTCGTCTCAGAGATATCCATCAATCCAAGCATGCTTATCAAATATTCAAAAACTTCTTAGGGAGAGATCAACACATCAACTACTTGTTTGTGATTTGGACAGTGGTATGGATCATCTTACTGGCAAGTTGATTTTGACTTCATCATTGTACTCTCTCTCTCTCTCTTTGTAGAATATTTGATATTAATAATAAGAAGAATTGACAAAGGGTTTTCCCCATCTTGGGGTTTTCCCCTGGCTTGAGCCAATTCCTGTGCTCTCTTGTCTTGGCTTGTCTTCTCCACTTATGTTCAATGTTCTTTCTTCAGTTACTGTCCTATGGTGATTACTAATGGAATAATGGAATTTTTAATGGATTTATGATTTAATGAAGTAACTGATCTAAGCAAAGAACATGTTAAATCCAAAATTTAACAAGGTGACTTCTACAACCCTCTTTCGGTAGCCCTATTTTAACCCAACTAGATGTTTTCAAAAATCAAAATGAACATCAAATCAAAGTTACATTTTTATGATGGCCTTTCTTCATGACACCAACTTCTTGCAACGTCAACATCCTGCACATGTATGAATCCATCTCTAAGACATTCATTACCAAGATTCTTCTGTTGCAGTATACATATCAAGGCCTTCATAACTTCTTCTTCCATGGAGATGTCACAACTAATTTTTCTAGTTATCAGATGTGGATCACTTATCTTATCTTACATGACTCTAGTTGCATCTTTCACGAACTCTTCTTCTTTTCTTGACATATTGCTTCCCAGGAACTTCTATACATAGTTCCTTCATCATAGGAACCATAGTTGCCTACCACCTCATATTGTTCATGAGGTCATATTATGCTGATTTCATTTTGTTAATATGTAGAAGAGTTTAAGGCACATTGTCTACATGCCTTCATGCACCATTCATAAGGAAGAGTCCCTTTCTTCTTTAATCATGCTCATGAGATAGAGCATTCAACCATTCTATCTGCTACCATATGACGACATGACTTTATCTATCTATTACCAAGTATATACATACCTCTTCCTTCATGTGGTCATCTAGACTTCCGTCTAGCATATTCCTTTTCTTGCTTGAAGATGAAAGTACTTCAACCAACTCAACATGTTGCACATCTTCGTCATCATACCTTACAAGTGGATCCCACACAAAGTGGAATGTGGACTATCCACGAGGCATTTGCTTCTTATACGTAGAGGTGAACCTTATAAATATTCTAGTGGAGGATCTTGATGATCCCCATTCTGCAAATGCTCCTTTCTAATAATGATGATGTATGATGACCTCTTTTATCTTGCTAGATGACCTTGTCCAACCATATATACTACTATTTTGGTTGTCTTTTCATGCTTTCAATGAAGATACCATGAGCTACTTCCTTTCTGTCATGATGACTGCTTTATACTGACTTCAACTTCTACTATATCATGCTTCTATGATGATGTAATCTCTATCTCAACTATAATGCATCCTATCATACTTATGATGCTTTGCATCATAAACACTATCTTCTTATGGACAAAGTGAAGGAGGTTATTTCAGGCATAATAAAGCTCTTTCACTTCATCCTTTGACTTCTTCTTTTCAGGTTCTTCCACTTCTTTGGTGATATGGGTTTCATTTCTATCTTTTCTTTTCTTGTTGTCCTTTTTTAGTTTAGGACAATTCCTCTTAAAGTGCCCATATTCATTACATTCATAGCATTGGATCTTTGACATGTCAAGCTTCTTCTTTTTCCGAGGATCAAACTTTCCAAACTTTCCTTTCTTTCTAGCCATAGCTGCATACGCTTGAGTTTGTTCACATGCTAGAGTTTGTTCACTTGATCCAACATTGCTCTTTGCCTTCAACCTAGTTTCTTCAATCTTACATAATGACCAAAGTTCACTGAATGGAGTGGCTTCCTTCTTTCCATAAATACTTGATACAAAGTTGCCCCATTCATCAGGTAGTGCATTGAGCACAACGGTGGTCATTTCTTTATCAGACATTATTTCTCCTAATTCTTGTAGTTGATATCTTATTTGAGATACCCTCATAAGGTATGAGGCTACCCCTTCTTCCTTAGATACCTTCATCTTGTATAATTCGGTTCTCAATGATATAACTTCTCCTGCAGTGCTTACAGAAAACAATTCTACCAACTTTTCATAGATATCTTTCAATTTCTCCAACTTTGCTACATAAGGGATGAGGGAATCCTTGATTGATTCTATGAGGATTCTTTGAGCCCTTATTTCCCCTTTCATATACTTCGATAGTGCTTGAGCTTGTTCTTGAGATGGTTTGGAGATTGAACCCTTAACATATTCAATAACTTCATTCTCTATGAGGATCAAATCTATCCTCTTTTTCCATGCAAGGAAATTTGATGACCCAACCAGTTTGTTGCTCTCCTTGCAGAATGAAGTCATGTTGATAGCAGATTCATACATAAATAGAAAATACTTGTCAAGTGAAGATGCTCCTTTTGAAGATGATATCTTCAACTTGACGTCTTCTTGATGATGTTGATAATTGAAGATCCCTTCTTGATGATTTCTTTCTTTCTTGAAGATGTCTTCCTTCTTCAAAGATGACAGTGCTTCCTTTTTAAGAGAGGGAGATAGTCTTGATTCCTTTGATGATGATGGCAATGCTTCTTTTTGCTTCCTTGGATGTTGATTGTAGAATGTGTGAGCTTCCGAAGAATGCTTCAAGTGTAGAATCCTTCTTTGAATGAGCTAGGGTTTTTGAGGTCTTCTTCTTCCACAAGGTGTTGATCCTTCTAGATGATATGATCCTTGAGATGCGATGGATAGTCCTCTTTGATGCCCCATAATTCCTAACCTCAAGATGATGTGGGGATTAGTCCTTCTTGATGATCTTCTTGTATTTGGCCCTTAGGTATCCTCTGCAATTGATGATCTTCTTCAAGCTGTCTTTCCTTGTTGTCACCTTAGCTCTGATACCATGTTGAGAAATATGGAGGAAACTTGATTAGATAGTTTCTCTAACCTTGATAACTGCTTGTGATGTATTTTTACTTAACTTGATTAGTTTCTTCTTTCACTTGATTATTATTGTGTCTCCTATCACCAAAAAACTACCAAACAATGAAGAACAATAAGACAAGAGGACTAAAGCCTCTCCTCTTGAAAGGAAAACCCACAAGAACTCTTTACTTATAGAACTTTAAATTATGAATTCTAAGCCCTATGACCCTTGACAAAGACCCCTCCAAGACCAAGTCAACTTTCACAGCGTCCAACAACTTTTCCAGCAACTTCGACCTCAAAACTTCTTGATTGCAATTTTCGGCTATTGCAGAAACCCTAGCTCTAACATGTGTGGAAAATATGGTGATTTCTTCCTTCCTTCTCCTTCACTTGGCTTGGTTCTTCCTTCTTTGGAACTCGGTTTGCAAAGTAGACCTTTTGGTGCCCTAACTTAGCTCCTTTCTACAATTTGATCTTGCTGTGGTGATGTAGCCCTAATCTTCGTACTTGTGAGGAGATGATAGCCCAAAAACAACTTTCAAAGACTTTGTTCCTTTCCTTCTTCTAGTCCTCCTTCTCTTTGCTATTTTAAGTCTTTTCTTTCTTGCTTAATCGAAATTCTTGTTGCTTGATTGATTGTGTCTTAAATGAGGTCGATGTCTCTTATATTTAGGCTTCTTAGGAGGTCGAATTTTTGTCCTTGAGGCCGACTTGATCCTTCTTGTAGGCTGACTTGTTTGACAAGGTCTTGGAGGGTCTTTATGACACTTTTACAAAAAAATTCGTTACATGATGCAACATGCCCAAAGGGGTCTTACATGTATGACAATGACTCTTTTGACTTCATAATTCTATGACAAACTTAGAAGCACTCAATGGGTGCTTGACTTGAAAATAAATTTACCTTGAGCATGAAACCCATGCATAAAAAATGACTAATAAATTTGTTTTTCCCTTTACACCAAATATATATAAAATCATGATAACATTGGACATTATGAAGATCGAACCTAGTTACACATTTCAACGCTCTAGGGCTGAATTCTTTGTTGAAGAATGCAATTGGTGTCGGTCTTCATAATTATATTTGAAATGTATTTGTCAAAAGAAAGAAAAAGAAATTTTATTATTAAATCAATTGGCTTATTAAAGCATGGGTTTCATGCTTGGGTCAAATGTTTTTAGGTCAAAGTCTCCATTGAAGACTTCTAGGGTTTATGTTAGGTGTCCTTTTCGATGTCACATTGTAAAGAACCCTTTTGGGGAATTATTTGTTAAGAAAGAAAATTATTTTAATGTAAATTAGGTCAATTAGGCCTCCTCCACCAAGTCAGCGTCAAGGAAGGACAAGTCGACCTCATTAGAAGAATTCGATCACCTAAGATGACTATATAAGTAACAACTCAACTCATTTGGAGGACATCTCACACAAGTTCGAATTGCAGTAGCTGGGAAGCAAAAAAAGTGCGAAGTTCAAGAAGGAAGCCGAAATCAAAGTTTTTGGGTCTCTCTCTCTCATGTGCAACGAAATTCTGAAGCTGCATCAAGGTTGAAGCTGTGAAGCTACTGCATCAAGGTCGAAACTGTGAAGTTGTTGCATCAAGGTTGAAGCAATGAAGCTGCATTAAGGTCGAAGTTGTGAAGTTGCTACGTTGAAGCTATTGAAATTACTAGATCGAAACTGCAATCCTAAAGCTAGGTTGAAGTTCTGTTGCTGGGAAGCCGAAACTTCTGGATTGTTGCTGGGTTGAAGCTGCTGGATAAGAAGAGACTACTAAATCACCTTGGAAGGCTGACTTGGCAGAGGAGGAAGCTCTGTTGGTCTAGGTTCTTAGTCTATCTCATTTTAATTACTGAAGGAAGAGTTCTTCACTGGGTTTTCCCCTATATAGGGGTTTTGCCCTGGTTGTGCGCCTCCATCTGGTGTCCTTGATCTCCGTGTTTTGGTTTTAGTAATTGCTTGATGAGCTAGGATAAAAGAAGAACATAATAAAAACAATAATAACTCAAAGAAATCACAAGTAATTATCAACAAGAGAAAATATTTTTGCCTTTCCGATTTGTAGTAGTCCCACTTGTGTTCAGGAGGTCGATTTTCTGGTGGGCCGAATTTTCCTGTGGAGGTCGAGTTATAGGTTCCAACAGTGCATTTTTCTGTGTATTTTCCTCTGTGGGTCCAGGCCCATATTTTCTCAAGAATTTTAATGAATGAAAATTGTTATGGGTGTATACTTGCTGTTGTGATGTGATTGATCTTAATGATTTTATTTTTTCTGCTGCAAATATTTTATTTCGGAAGTTAAATACCAGTGATTTTATTTTTAGAACGATTTAGAATTTTATTCAATAATTTTTTGGGAATACAAATTGTTGAGGTATAAATAAATCTAGACTGGTGTTGGAAATTTAACATGGTATTAGAGCTTCAGAAACTCTGAGGGAGAGATCTAAGATCATAAGGGTTTTACAACAATGAGTTATTTCCTTTTTACGTTAATAAAATTTTTGTTTTGCATCTAGGGTTTTGTGGCCAAGGTCGATTTGTGAAATGGCATCAATGAGCTTGAGATATGAAGACAGGTTGGATGGGGCTGCTAATTTTAGTCCATGGATGGAGTGGATCACTATTTTTTTGAAAATGAATTGTCTGTGGGATTTTGCAAACACAACAATCCTGGTTCCTTTGACCCTGCCCAAGCAACAAAGCACAATCTGAAGGATGTGAAAGTGATGGGTATTATCTTGGATAGTGTGAGGGATCATATAATTCCTCACATAAAAAGGAAGGGCACAACACATAAGATGTGGGTGGCCTTAACCAATATTTTTCAGAGTACAAATGAGAACAGGGAAATGGTACTGAAAGAGAAGCTGAGCAACATTCGTAGGAACAGATCAAAGATCGCGACTTCATATCTCACTAGGAGCTAGTAGGCTCGTGATGACCCATCGACTATAGTAGAACTAGTTAGTGATTCAGAGCTGGAGAAGATAGCTCTAAAGGATTGCGTCAAGCAATGGACCACCTTTGTGGAGGGGATCCTTGCTAGACATCATCTTCCTGATTGGAGCCAGTTGTGGGATGACTTCATCTGGAAAGAAATCTGGGAGAATTCAACAGCCGGTGGACAAAGTAGCAATGGTGGTGGGGATGAAGAACTTGCCCTTGCAAGTTCCGTAGAACCATGGTAGAGGAGGATCTTCACAAAGTAAAAAGGAGAAGGACATGAGCAAAGTAAAATGCTTTGCATGTCATAAGTTCGGTCACTTAGCTGGATAATGTGCAAATAGGAGGAAGGGCAAGGGAAAGTCATCTTCGACAATCATAAAAAGATGGATGAGTTGGCAGAGAAGTTCAAGAAGAACTTTGCCTTGGTGTCATGCCTTTTTGGCATCGTTATGAGGGGTGTGGTATGTGGATAATGGAGCATCCCATCACATGATGAGATCTCGAGATATTTTCACCAACATGGCCAAAGAGCCTACAGACCTACATGTGGAGCTTGGAGACAACACCAAGTATGCAGTAGAGGGCATTGGCAACAGTGAGTTTCAAATGCAAGAAGGGGGTGTATCATGGAGGTGAACCAAGTGATGTTTGTACCGAGGTTGGAAAAGAATCTCCTTTTAGTTTCGGCCATAGAGGACAAAAGACTAGAGATTAGCTTCATCAGAGGTGAAGTAGCTGTTAAAGGACGGTTACAGGTATTTTGGAGATCAAGGTGAAGCAGGAGGGAGTGTGCAAAGTGTGTGCGCTTGGCAAGCATGCCAAGATAGCGTTTCCTCATAGTGAGACCAAGTCCAAGGGGATATTGGTCTTGGCACATCCAGATATTTGTGTTCCTATGTCAGTGTATTCAATCACAAGATCTAGTTACTTTATTTTATTTTATTTGTGGTTCACGGACACTAGAGATCAGTGTCCGCTATGTCCATGGACACTATCTGGGCAGATCCACTCGAAAGGATCACATCCCATTGGCTCATTAGCAGAGCCTAACCCCAAGGGTGTAGAGGAGCAGTGTTGCGAGCATCCTGATTTGATCACAAAATCGCGATTTTTTGTCCTAGCCAATCTTTTCCGATTTTTACCTATATTTTGATGGTATCTTAATTTTGTCAATGTTTCCCTATTTTCACTGATATTTTCTCAATATTTATAATTTTTTGGTTTTCTCGATCCTTGCCGATTTTGTCCCAATGACGATGTTTGCAACATTGTCGAGGAGAATTGACCCTGTGACCTCCCATTAGTAATGTGTGTGCTTTAACGACGGAAACTCAACCAATTGAGCTAACCCTCGGGTCTGACAGGGTCTAGTTAGTTTGTGATATTCATAGATGACTATTCCAGGAAGACTCGGATCTACTTCTTGAAGACCAAGGTGAGGTCTTTGGTCGATTTCAAGAGTTCAAAGCTCTTGTGGAGAACCAAACTGGGAAGAAGATTAAGGTACTAAGATCTGATAATGGGGTGAGTATATCTCCATTGAGTTTCATAATTTTTGCAGGGAGGCAAGGATCAAGAAGTAACTCAGAATGCCCCTTATAACCCTCAGCAAAATGGGGTTGTCGAAAGGAAGAACATCACCATAGTGGGAGCAGTGAATGCAATGATCTATGATCAAGACTTGCCTATGTTTTTGTGGGTGAAGGCTTGCAATACCACTATTTATTTTTAGAACAGGAGTCCTCACAGAGTATAGGAGGACAAGACTCCTAAGGAGATGTTCATAGGAGTGAGATGGGAGGTGAGTCATTTGTGCATCTCTGACAGCCCAGTTTATGTCCACATTCCAATAAAGAAGAGGACTAAGCTAGAACCCTCATCAAAGAAAGGATTTTTTGTTAGCTGCAATGAGGTCTCAAAGGCCTATAGGGTCTACATTCTAGGATAGAGGAGAGTCATCATCATTTAGAATGTTAGATTCGAGGAGGGCAAGACCTTTAGGAGGTCTCATGATACAATGCCAACATGGGTAGAGGATTAAGAGCAAGAGGCTTCTAAGGTTGAGTAGGGACCAACAACAGGAACACAATCAAACAATCTGTAGTTCTCGAGGAGGAGCAAGATGTTCCTTCAAGCTCTACTAGGAGGAGGTCGAGATGGGCTGAACATGCCTTGAGAGATGCTAAGGAGCATGTGGAGGAACCTAGCATCACTTTCAGGCAAAGTAGACCGCCAATGAGATTTTCTAGTTATTTGGCCTTGTTGAGAACATCAGTGAGTTTGAGCCTTCCATTTTTGAGGAGGCTACATATGAGTAGGTCTAGAGGGATGCCATGTTGGAGGAGTATAACTCCATTATGAGGAATGGTGTGTGGGATATAGTGTCGAGGTTTGAAGGGAAGCCAATGGTCACTTCTCAATGGATCTTCAAGATCAAACATGCAACAGATGGAAATGTTGAGAAATACAAAGTGAAGTTCGCGGTGAGAGGGTTATCCCGAAAGAGAGAGTGGACTATGAGGAGACATTTGCTCCTGTCGCCAGATATGCATCTATTCGGGCGGTCATATCTATTGCTTGAGAGAGGAAGTGGAGGATACATCAGATGGATGTGAAGACGACCTTCCTCAATGGGGTGATTGATGAAGAGGTGTATATTGAGCAGCCTCAAGGCTTTGAGGTGCATGGGAGAGAGTCTCATGTATGCAAGTTGAAGAAGGCCCTTTATGGGTTGAAGTAGACTCTGTGCACATAATATGCTAAGATTGATGGATATCTTTCTTGGTTTGGGCTTAAGCAAGAGTAAAACATACTCCAACTTGTACTATGTACTTGTCGAGGGTGAATCACTTAACTTGGTCCTCTATGTTGACAATCTCTTCTTGATGGGATCAGAGAAGCTCATAAGGATGTGCAAGGAGGACCTTGCTTCAGAGTTTGAGATGAAGAACATTGGCTTGATGTATTACTTTTTGGGGTTGGAGGTGTGGTAGGGAAAAGGAGAGATTTTCCTAGGACAGGGAAAGTATTTAGTTGAGATCTTAAGGAGATTTAGGATGGAGGATTGCAAGATGATGTCTACACTGATGAACACCAATTTGAAGAAGTCGAGTGCTTTTGAGGGTGAGTTGGTGGATCCCGCATTATATAGGTCGATGATTGGGTCCTTGATGTATCTGGTCAACACTAGGCCAGATATTTGTTTTGTTGTGAATACACTTAGCCAATTCTTGGTGGAGTTGAGACAGGGTCATTAGGTGGTAGGAAAGCATGTGTTGAGATACCTGTGAGGTACAATGAACTTTGGACTGAGATATGTTGGAGTTGGTGGAGTAGAGTTGCAGGGGTACATAGATTTTGATTAGGTTGGGAGTGTCGTGGACAAAAATTCCACGTTTGGATGTTGTTTAAGCTTGGGGTTAGCCATGATCTTGTGGTATAGCAAGAAGCAACAACAAGTGGCACTTAACTTGGCAAAGGCAGAGTACATGGCAACAAGTCTAGCAAGTTGTGAGGCCATATGGCTTCACAAGATGCTCACAGGGTTATTTGGTCTTGAGTTGGATTCTACGATGATTCATTGTGATAATTAGAGTTGCATTAAGCTCTCTGAAATTCTCGTGTTTCATGACAGGTCCAAACATATAGAGATCATATATCACTTCATCAGAGACAGGGTCCAGAGAGGTTCAGTGAGATTGCAGTACATTTCCATAGAGGAGTAGGTGGCAGATATTCTCACCAAGCCTCTAGTGAAAGGGAAGTTCGTGTTTTACAAGGACACGCTGGGGGTGGTGAAGAATCCCTTCCTTGCTAGGAGGGAGTGTTGAAGTTCTTGGTAGCTTTAGAAGGTCTTCTACATTAGCTTGGTGTCTTAGCATGTATGAGGTAGTTGATTGCCTCTTTAGGTGCTTGCTTGGTGGAGTAAGTGATTTATGGCTTCTTTCCTATGTCTAACTTAGGAAAAGTACACCAATTAAAGTCAATTAATTATTGTGGACTGTTAAGCCAAAGAATTGAGGACACATAATTTAATTATTTAAGTGACTTAGATATGATCTCAATTGTTGATCTCAAATTGGTCAAATTTAATCTCAACCGTCAATCACTTAGGAGATTAGGGTTAGGGATTTGGCTTAATAGAGTTATAAAAGAAGCCTAAAGGAGAGGTGAAGATATACAAAAAGTGGAGGAAGCGATTTTCTCTGGAGCAAGAGGCTGAGATAGATTGAAGAGAAGGGAGGAAGAGTGTAGGGAAATTTTGGGTGTATTTCTAGGAGTCTGAGTTCAAGAAATCAAGAGGTTGACTTGTTGAAGCGCAGAGTAGGTCGAGTTGTGGAGAGGCCAATTTATCTAGTGGATCGATTTTTCTGGAGTGTGCAGTTGGCCAATTTGCTAGTGGTGGAGGAAGAGTTTCTCTAGGGCCGAATTCTTTAGGGGGTCGATTTTCTGGCGGGTCGAATTCCTTGCGTTGAGTTTTCCAGTGGAGTCTGAGTTATAGGTTTCAACAATGCATTTTTTGTGTATTTTTCTCTGTGGGTCTAGGTCCAAATTTTCCCAAGGATTTTAATGAAGGGAAATTGTTATGGGTGTATACTTACTGCTTTGATGTGATTGATCTCTCTCATTTTATTTTTTCTGCTGCAAATTTTTTATTTCAAAAGTTAAATGCAAGCGATTTTACTTTTACAACAATTCAAAATTTTATTTAATAGTTTTTTGGGAATAAAAATTGTTGAGGCATAAATAAATCTGGATCGATATTGGAAATTTAACACTCTCATCTGTGTCTCCTCCCCCCGCTTGCCACCTTTTCTTCGAGTGGCACATTAGGAGAGCTGTTAGAGCTGTGTGTACCAATAGAGATGCTGACGAGGAAGGGCTTTGAGTTGAATTCCTTGTCGTTGATTTATTTAATCCTGTCGTAGGTTAAGGCTATCCTCAGTCCTAGACTAGACACATTATTCATCCGATCTGAAGCAGTTCTGATCTAAACAACTTCTGGACTATCATGATGGGCTATACATTTTCCAACCTTTACGACACAGTGCTACACCAGTGGCTTTTCGAGGAACTAGAGAGTCATCATCTAAGGGCTAGAGGACAATCAAGTTTCTGCCCCAACTACCATATGATTGATGACATCTTCACACTCTGAGACATTATTGAGGAGGCTTGTCATTACTCTTTATAGTTGCTTTATAGAAAGTCTTTAAGGATAGGCTCTAGGTTGAATTCCTTAAGCACGGTGTCTAGTCCCTTGATTCCCATATTTTTGATTTATTTAACAATGTCGTATGTTAAGGCTACCCTCGGTCCTAGACTAGACACATTATTTTTCCGATCTAAAGCAGTTTTGATCCAAACAACTATTGGGCTATCATGGTGGGTCATACATTCTCGACGCTTTGCAACACAATCCTACACCAATGGATTTCTGAGGAATGAGAGAGTTGTCATCTAAGGGTTGGAGGTCAAGTAGGTTTTTGCCCCAACTATCATATGATTGATCACATTTTCACACTCTGAGCCATTATTGAGGAGGTTTGTCATCACTCTTTATAGTTGCTTTATAGTCTTCCAGAAAGCGTTTTAACATAGTATCGAGAGAGGCATTATTCCAGAGACTGCAACATTGACATATTTGGTACCTTGCTGGAAGCTACCATGAGACTATATGAGTTAGTCTTACGATGCCTCAGGATGGCACACAACCTTTTCAACTTCATTCAAAATACCATCGGGGTAAAACAATAGTGCTCCCTCTTTTTGACCCTCTTTGGAATCTATTGATGAGTTAGAGTCGTTCCTCCATAAGCATATCCAAGAGGGAGATGGCTATCTTCTACATTAGGTGATGATTTCCTTGCTCCTATTCACGAGTGCCTTGGTCTTGTTGGCCTCTACTATCAAGGACTTTAGAAATGGATTGATGCACGTTTTTGTGATCTTCAACAACTGATGGTTACCCTGGGTAAAACCAAGGTTTTGATCTTCAATGTGTCGAAGAGCTCTCTTACAAAACTTACATTTCTACTATTGAAGGATAGAGATTGAGATCACCATAGTTTACACTTTCTTGGGAGTACAGTTCACGAGACCTCATTTTGGTTTGTGGTAGGCCCTCCACCCTCGACTTAGTAAAGGGTATGGTTCCTTGGCCCTCATTATAAGACAATGCTTCTAGGGACAATTTTAGGACATCTTGACTAAACTCTATCTCATGGAGGCAATTGTTAGACCCATAGTTCTTTGTCTCCGGGATCTATGGATCGAGCTTGTTGGAGATAGACTAGACTAGGTTGGAGAGATTACACACCTTGCTTCTCGGACACATCATCAGATGTAAGTGGACGATTTCGCAACCCATCATCCAAGTAGAGTTTGATGTCCACCCTTTAAGCTTTGAGGTCATTTTCCATTTGGTTTCTTTCCTTCATAGAGTTCGATCTCTCAGAGACTTCGATAGAAGTATCCCTCCCTTGCACTTTGCTCCACAGAGGCTCTCACTTCAAATCCTTTCTTAGGTTGGGCAAGAGGTTAGTTCTTAGAGGCATCTCAACTTCTCCAGTCGATTACTATCTTCCTAGAGTGCCTTCCCCCATTCATATTCTCCCTTGATGCATTGAGCCATTTCTTGTTGATTAGACAAGTACTGAATCCAGCGACCAGAGAGGATATCTGTAGATTGTACATTCAGGTCACTTGGACCTCACCTTTGACAAGTCTAGGCTCAAAGATGTCCTACCTAGATCACTTTTTGAAGTTGTGGGATGGCATCATCGTTTACCCCCCTTATACGCACAATTATTGGATGCACTCGATTAGGATCCCTTTGGGACAACTTTGGTTCGGTTCCCATCAACTCTGGATAGAGATAGATCACCATATACCATGATTTGTTAGGATCTACTAGGTGTGCCATCTTCAACAGTTGGACACCAAGATGCGCCATATTTTTTGGTGTTCTTTATACTAGGAGATCACTGGATGCTATCACTGCCTGTATAGGGATTTAGGGTGCTCCTTTTATACTTTCTTCTAGTACCAGGACCAAATATGCTTAGCCCTCTTCATTAGGGAGATCTTTTGCCACAAATGTTAATTCATACTTGTTGATTCATTAGATCAGAGCAACAAACGACATATAGAGTTCCAAAGTGCACTAGACAACATAATGGTGAGACCTTGGGTGTCTTCTTAGCCTACCCCTTTGGGAGGCCAATTGACATTATTGAGACTTGTTTGATGGCACCAGTCTGTATGCCAAGCCATAAGTTCTCAGAGTGTTAGAGAGATCAACTCTAGAAAGATTCATAGTAGAGCACCTCTCGCCTGTTAGACTACTTCCAAGATCCATTGGAGTAGTTAGAGATCCATTTGAAGCTTCCTTCTTTTGACCTTGGATGCTAGGAGTATCCATCGCTTGTACATTCCCCCCCCAAGATTGTGCAATAGGACCCTCTGATGGCTCTGAAGGATTTCAACAAGCAGCCAATGCCCTATTCGCCCCCTCACCCTAGACCATCAAAGTTAGGAGACTTGTCCAAACTCACTTAGTGTTTTGTGCCATTGTACCTTTGTCACGGTTTTATACATATGTTCTAATGTTATAATTATGTAGGTTTTTTTTCTTTTATATTGTTTTTGACATTTCTAGGAGTTACGCTTGCACTTGTACATTGTATCTATATTGGTTGTATTCTTCAATCCCATTGACCTACTTTTGTGGTCATTATTCACACATCAATAGAATTGTCTTATCTTGTCATTAGGTTAGGTTAGATTCAAGATAATTAGATGTGTGAGAAATGAAGAATAAACCTTAATCATGGTTATAGCAAATGACAAATCATGAAAATCAACTAAGAATGAAACGATGCAAACAATATGATCTAGCACGAAATATCTTAGATCCAAACAACCTAGATCCAAAGATCAAAACAAATAAAACCCTAGATTGTAAAAACAAACAAAAAATAAAGGCAAAGATGCAATTTTTTTGGGGTTTATGGTTGAAGAAAATGATGGACTAGTGCCTTAAAGGGGCTATGGAGTCAATACACAAAATCCAAGTGAGGCTTAGGATTTAGGATGAGACAATGTCGAGGGCACCAAGAGGATTACATCTCAAGAATTGTCTAGGGGTTACTAGTTTCTTTTCAAGCATGGATTGGGGGATTGGTTCTCTAGGAAGCCTCTCTAGGTGTAAGCAAGGTGATCTCAAAGGTTGGAAAAGGTAGGAGGGAAGACTCAAGAGCCTCAGGACATTCTACCTCAATGCAATGAAGTCTTCAATTGTAAAAGGGGAAGGCGAGAGACCTATACCTTGAGTTTACCCTTCCAAGTGGAGCAAGGTGCCCTTCCTTGGCCTTTTTGTAGCCTTATCCCCCAACGAACTTGAAAAGAAGATAGCCTAGTCTAACCCTTGAACAATAACTAACAATCGCTTAGAAAAGATAACTTCAAAATAGCTCTTCAAGCAAATTTTAGTCTCCAAATAAAAATGAGAGAGTTCTCCTCTCTATCCTCACCACATGGTGTAATTATAATATGATGTGCTTTAGATCAAATTGTGGGAAAAAACGAGCAGCCCATGTCAAAATAATGGAAAAAATTACATCATGTGGGCACAAATGACCCTCATCATTCTCCAATACATGAGTGCCCCATTAACCATGTTAAAAAATGCAACAAACTGTCACACGGGTGAGGCTAGAGAGGCTAGATCAAGTGTGTCTCCCTCAAAATTGGCTAATGGCCCTAAAAAAAGTGAAGAATGGTTAACCAAAGGGTCAAAAGGCTAGGGTGCCCCTCCAACCAACTCCCAGAGTGAGGAAGTGGACAAAACAAGAAATAACCACCCCCAAATCTGAGATTTCACCTCCATATGTGTGGGATGTCCAATAAAAAAATCCAATGTGAGATGGCACTTGTGGTTCCTCAAGTAGGGTGCTCTTTAGTCAAAGGAAGGTGGTCAATTGCCATGTCATTTGTAACCATTGTAACTACCAGTGACCCTGTGTTTCCACCTCTTAGGAATCCTCAAATGCCTCAATAAACTCTCGTTTGTGGTCCTAAGAGGGAATACTCATGCATTTGTGATGATAAGATGTCCAATTGGGCGACAGAGACATCTTTGAATGGTCCATGTGTCATCTATGATGATGTGGTGTCCATGTCACCACCTGATGCACTGTCACATATCTTAATGTGGTGACACATATCCACATGAAGTACATGGATCCTAAAAAAATGGCAGGGATTCCAATGTCTGTGGATATAACCAAATACACACATCACGGATTCTAATGCAACATCACAAATCTTGATGTAGATCCCAATGGTAGGTCCAAGTTCTTGATGTGCTATTAGGTGGTATAACCTTTCTGATTTCTTTAAACACAACATAACAATGGTTAGTTTTATAATTTGCGTAAGTTTTACCATGACGGAACAACAATTAACCCTAACACGTGTTAAGTCCTAAGACAAAATGTTTTTTGTAGGTCCCTAAGTAAAACATAGGTGATGTGATGGAAAATGATGTAAGGGGAAGGGAAAACTTCATATGATGATTCTCAAAGTTAAGTATTTTGGAGATTGGTTTCCTGTAGTTTTTGCTGATTTTTTTTTTTTTTAATTTCCAGCAAGTGTATTTTATTGTATCAGTTAAAGAATTCAATCTAAATTAATTTTTCAGTAAGGAAATCAAAAGGAATTAATTTGCCTAGGTTGTTGGAATATAGATTTTAACATGGTATCAGAGCCTGATCTCTAAGAAAATTCAATTTCCAAGTGGTTACTGTAGCGGATCTGAATGTTACAACAGTAGATTTGAAGCTCACAACAACATAGAGTGACCAATAGACAAATCTAGTGCAGATCTAAGTATACGACAAGTAGATCTTACATATTTTAGTGACTAGTAGATAGATCTAGTGCAGATCTAGGTATACAGCAATAAGATCTTGCAGATCTGAGTGATCAACAGATAGATCTAATGCAAATCTAGGTTTATAGTAGGCAGATCTTGCAGATTTCAGTGATCAACAGACAGATTTAGTGTATAACTAGGTATACAATAGGCATATCTAGTAGATTCGGGGACCAGCAATTATTTTCTACTGGGTGCTTGAAGGACTAAGCACTTTTGCAGGGTAATTTTGTTTAGATATGGAAGATGGCAGTAACTTGTATTAGGTTTGAAGATAGATTAGATGGAGCTTCAAACTTCCTTCCCTGGAAAGCAATGCTTTTGAAGGGAAATGATCTTTGGGAGATTGTTGACAAACTAGTTCTATGACTGACAGGTCCACAACAATTGACAACTCATGAGAAGGAGGAGATTAGAGCCATGCTGGTAATCTTGGATGCAGTGAAGGATCATCTAATTCCTCACTTGTCTGAGAAGACGACATCCAAGGAGATGTTCAATGCCGTGGTGAGTGTCTACTAGGGCAAGACCATAAATAGGAAGATGGTATTAAGAAATATTCTTAGATACGTGTAGATATCCAGATCAGACTCAATGATCAGTTACTCATGAAGTCACTTAGATCCGTGATAAGCTTGTAGTAGTTGGGGGGATGGTTATTAATGCAGAATTGTTAAATACAACATGGAATGGATTCTCAAAGCCTTGGCTACCATTTGTCAAGGGTATTTGTGAACAGGAGAACCTTCCCACTTTTGAGAGGCTTTGGGATGATTGTGTCCAGGGAGAGATTTTGGAGGAGTCTAAAGCCAGCAGGCAGGAAGGTGATGAGAACCTGGCCCTTGTTAGTCAGACAAGGAAGGGCAAGGGAAAGGGTTCGTGTAGAGCGAAGAGTGAGGAGTTAGCCTTATATTCGGGAAGAAGGACTTGAGTAAAATTAAGTATTTCATATGTGACAAACATGGTCCGTATGCATCATAGTGTCTTGAGAGGAAGAAGTGTGGAGGGAAGTCATAGCAGCAAGAGCTAGCAGCGTCATTAGAAACTCAAATCAACAAGTTTGCTGTGAAAATTGAGAAAGATTTCTCATTTGTTTTCGGCCTTTCTACGAGTCCATTATTCAGGGGCGCATGGTATGTGGATAGTGGTGCATCTTGCCATATGACATTAACATGGGAGTTGTTTACCAGTCTGACGGAGCATAACTCAGAAGTACATGTGGAGCCTAGTAATGTGATGCTATTAATTTTCCATGAAATTCTGCAACTACTTGATGAATAATTGAAAATAACGCAACTACATCCTGAAACCAAACTTCCTTTCACAAAGATACATAATTTCTTAATTGATAAGCAGTGGAATATAAACACAGAGATAAAAACAGACACACAAATTTACACAATTATTTTTCTCAGGAAACCCTACAAGGAAAAACCTGTCTCCTTGATGTGGTATTTTATTGATTGAACAATTGAATCAATTACAAGGTAATCTGTTTCAGTGAGAACAAACTTGTTCTCTGCTGAAGTAGACCCACTGTGAATACATTGACCCAACTCCTGCTTCCTAGCGGTCTGCTTGGCCTTATTTCCTTGCGCACAGGCCTCCTATTTCCTAGCTCAAAGGGCCTCCTATTCTTTAGAACGCAACTCCTAAATCTTAGCGCAAAATTGCCTCCTATTGCTTAGCACAATTCTGCCACAAGAAAGCCTCGTCAATACTGCGTATTGGCTCTTCCAAGATACACACTCACAACAAGGATGATCTCACAAAAACTTAGTGCACTCAATAATAGATAAATTTTGTGCCTCCATCCTTACTTTATAGATTCGATCCGTGCTAAAATTGGCAAGTACAAATTTAAACTCGTGTGGTTGACAAGTTAACTGAGTTGGAACTGGTTCTCTCTCCAATCATAATTGGAGTCACAACTCGTCCTTACTTCAATTAATCACTGAAGCTCCAACTCGTTCTATCTGCACTCATAACTACCACTCGATCTTGTAGTCAAACTGAAGAAGGGTCCACATAAATGATCCTCCAACACTATGCATGAACTTGTGAAGATTATTCCCACAAACTGGAAAGAAGCTCACCATTTCCTTGAATTCACTCCATGGTCAAAGGAAAGACAATTCGTGGTCTTTCTGGCTAAGGCACGAGCCAAAGAAGACCTTCCATGTTACCATTTTCAACAGATGCCAAGTTTGCAATATAAGGAATTGGGACAATTTCATTTCAGCTCAAGTTAGGTAGCTCATCGGAAGTGAAGGATGTGTTGTCTGTTCTAGGGCCTAAGAAGAACTTGCTTTCAATCTTGGTCATGGAAGCCAAAGGTTTTGCTGTGTAGTTCTAGAAAGGGAAAGCACTTATTAGTCTGGAAGGACCTAGCCTTGACACAACTTATTGGATTAGAGAGGGAAATTTGTACAGAATATGGGGTGATCTTGTTTGAGCCTTGGTTCATAGTAGTGAGAATCTATCTGAGATGTAGCACATGAGGATGGGGCACCTGCATTACAAGGTGTTGTTGATTCTGAGAGAGATTGTCACCGGACTTCCAGATGTCAGTATTGCACAATAGGGTGTGTGCTTAGCAAGCATGCCAAGGTTGCTTTCCCGAACAACGAGTCCAGTTCCAAGGAGATTTTGGATTTGATACATTCGAATATATGTGGGCTAATGTCAACGACATCAATACAGGGAAGTATGTATTACATGTCTTTTATTGATGACTTCTCTAGGAAGACATTGTTTTAATTCACGAAGACCAAGTATGATGTCTTCAGTGGATTTCAGGAGTTCAAGACTCTTATGGAGAACCAAACGGGGAAGAAGATCAAGGTCCTAAAGTCAAACAATGGGGATGAGTACGCCTCTAATGACTTCAAGGATTTCTGCAAGGAGGCATGATTTAAGAGGGACTTGACAATATCTTACAACCCATTATAGAATGGGATTGTGGAGAGAAAGAACAGGTGAATCATAGGGGTTGCTAAGGCCATGATCGATGATCAAAATTTTCCCATGTTCCTTTGGGCAAAGACATGCAATATGATGGTCTACATCCATAACAAGAGTCCTCCCAGGATCTTGGAGGACAAGACACCAGAGGTGATCCACTTACATATCTTTCTTTGTAAAATGTATATACATGTACTAGAAGAGAAGAGGACCAAGATGGAGCCCTCCAACATAAATGGCATGTTTGTGGGATACAATAAGAATTCAAAGGCTTACATGATTTTCATTCCAACACAACAGAAGACAATGGTGAGCCAAGATGTGAAGTTCGAGGATGACCTTGCATCTAGGAAGTCACATGAGACCATATCATTGATAAAGGACAAGGAGTAGGAAGCTCTAAAGGTTGAGTCTAAATCAACAACTTCTAGTTTAGGAAGTCAACCTTTAGATGAAGAGGAAGAGATATCAACTCCTAGTTCTGTCGGGAGACCTTGATGGTTCATACATACATTGAGAGATGCTCAGGAGCATCTAGAGGGTCCTACGAGCATAGTTAGGGATGTTGAGAAACCTAGGGCATAGAAATCTTTAGTTAGTAACTGCTTGTGACTCGTGAGTGCTTTTTACTTCTTTAGATTAGGATCTTCTTTTACTTAGGTTATTAGTGTTCTTCATCAAACAACTACCAATGCATAAACCATAAAAGAGACAAGAGACATAGAATATAGGCTATTAACCAGGGCCAAAACTTCTCACTCTTTGAGAGGAAAACCTGAACAAATTCTTCCTCTTATAAAGATTCTAATTGACGAATACCAAGACCATGACCTAGACCCTTGACCAAAATGACCTCTCTAAGACCAAGTCAACTTTTTGCAATTTAGCCTTCACTTCTCCAACTCAGATCTGAACTTTTCGGCCTCCTTGACTATAGTCTTCGACCTGTTGTAGTAGACTCTCCTTTCTCGCATGTGTGACTGATAGAGGATAAATTCTGTCCCTTACTTCTTTGCTTTAACTAGAGAGGAGCTCTATGTTAACTTGACATGTAGCATAGACAACATTCTTGCCTTAACTCAAATTCTTAACTTCTACAATTTTGGCTTTTCTGCAATATGTATTTTCCCTTACCTTTCCTCGCACATGTGATAGATGTTTCCCAGAAACAGACCTGTAATCTCTTCGATCTTCCTTCTTTACTTCACTTGGATGTGGGGCTGCTATTGTCCCTTAGATTGAACTATTTCACACCTTTCTGGATTATTTTCATCGAAATCTTGTCTTCAAATGAGAGTCAAGCTGCCTGTTTGTAGTGATCTGCGCATGAATATAAGCCAACTTGACTTGTAGACTATGCTGACATGCCTTTTGGAGATCATCTTGAGGCCGGCTTCTTGGAGGAGCTTGAGCTTGGTCTTCGAGGGTCTCTTTGACTTTTTTAATGACTTACATATATTGGAACATGCCCAAGAAGGGTCCTTCATACATGACATAGAATTAAATTGACTTTTATGACTAGATGACAAATCCTAAAGGCTCATAATGGGAGCCATCACTAAAATAAAATTCCTTGCTCATGAAACCCATGAGACAAGCATTACAATAATAATTTTATTTTTCTTCTTTTCATCAATTACATAAAATCACAATTACATAGGTCATTATGAAGACTGAACTTAGTTACACGCATTACAATAATAATTTTTGTAAGCAGAGCTTCAGCGAAAATCACATGAGGAAAGACATTTGTCGACGCGTTTCGAACCAACCAGTGTGGTTCATCATCAGGACAAGTTGAAGAAACAAATCCAACTTAGCATGTTAAATAGTCTGAGCAGAGACTCCAACGGCTAAATCGACCAACGGCTAATTTTGACCTATGGACCCAGGTCAAATTACTATTCATTAATTTAATATTATTATTATTTTTAATATTAAAACATAAAATATTTTTAATGGTTAGTTTTAATTTTTTTTTTAATTTATTTATTAGTAATTATATATATATATATATATATATATATAAACATTAAAGTTACGATAATAGGTTGTTAATAAATAAATTACTTATAGTGGTTAGTTTAAGTTGATAATTAACTTATTTATTTAAATTATTTAGTAATTATTGTTAATATAAAACATAAATATATATAATAATATGTTGTTAAGGATCAGAAAAATTATCGATGGTTAAAGTAATTTATTAATAATATATATATATTTCAATTAAAAACATAAAGTTAAGGTTAAAAATATAAATAAATCAAATAATTTAAATGGTTAGTTAGAAAAGGTAATTTATTTAATTTAATTTAATTATTTATTATTATATATTAATAATATAAGTCATTTTTAGTTTAATTAAATTAATAAATTAATTAAATTAAATTAAATAAATTAAAAATATTTTATGTTTTAATATTAAAAATAATAATAATATTAAATTAATGAATAGTAATTTGACCTGGGTCCATAGGTCAAAATTAGCCGTTGGGTCGATTTAGCCGTTGGAGTCTCTGCTCAGACTATTTAACATGCTAAGCTGGATTTGTTTCTTCAACTTGTCCTGACGATGAACCACACTGGTTGGTTCGAAACACGTCGACAAATGTCTTTCCTCATGTGATTTTCGCTGAAGCTCTGCTTACAACTATTATGGATCACAGAAGCCTCAATTCAATAAATAATAATTTTATTTTTCTTCTTTTCATTAATTACATAAAATCACAATTACATAGGTCATTATGAAAACCAAACCTAGTTACACTTTTCAACACCCCCTCTTAACTAGGGAGGTATTCATAATGGTACTTGGTCATTTTCAATTTGAAGAATTTCTCATAAGAAGAGTCAGATTAGTAACCCATTTCTTTAGCATCATATCAACCAACATTGTCACATAGCAAGGCCTTGACTAACAACTCTATCTCTCCATGAGATCTGAGCACAATGTTGGCGAGACCAATGATGTATAAACACCCTCATCATTGTCTCTCTCGGAACATACCCCACCCAGGTTCTCAAGGTGTGTTCCATCAGGACTATTCTTATCTTGGATTCCTAGTCCTCAAAGAATATCGGTCCTCTACGACTACTCTTATCTTGGATGCCCTAACTCATCCTCAAAGAGTATCGGATGCCAAATGTTTACCCAATCCTCCGTTTTGTCTTACCAAGTGATGACTAGAATGATGTGTCTATCTCTCCCTCTTAATTAGGGAGGACATATTTATTCCAATAAAGGAATGTACCTAAGCTCCCTCTTGGATTAGGGATTTTCAAGTTTCTTCCGAGGAAGAAACTTGTTTCGAGGCTCCCTCTTATTAGGGACCTACAACAGCTCCTAAGGTGGAGATGATGGAACAACCTACTGCTTGAGGAACTCCTCCTTAAGATATCATGAACTTCTTTTCGTTATCTAGGAGTCTTCATGTTTGGGACTTCTACATATGGCACCGACCATCCATCACTTTCATCCATGAGTTTGCCATGTCATCATCGAAAAGTGATCCTTCAGTTCATATCTGGGCTTTCTTCATGCCATGTTTATTTAAGGATCTTTCATCCTACTTAAGGATCTTTCATCCAGTTAAAAAATAAAAGAATGAACATTGAAATCAACATTACCTTTTTGATGGTCTTTCATCATGACATCTACTTGTTTGCATCAACATCTTGCATACATATCGAACATATCCCAAAGATATATGTTGTCAAGGGCCTGTTTCTTTTTCAGACACCATCAATGTCTTCATATCTTTCATGGAGATATCCTAGTCAAATCTTCTTGGTCTTTTGGATGTTGATTGACTTTACCATGGTTGCATATTCCACGATCTCTTCCTTCCTTTCTTTACACATTTCATTCCCAGGAGCTTCCAATCACAGTTCCTCAATTGTTGTCAACCACCTCATACTTCATATGAGGACATATCATGTTGATTTCATCTAGTGCTGGGTGACCCATGCATTGCTTGTTAAAATTGGCAACTAGGGCCAAACTCCATGTGGGTCTACTTATTCATGGCAGCTGATATTTTTCTTGGATTCCTCTCATCGAGAGGTGTAGGATTGATCTAAAGATCATCCGATTCCGACATGTATTCATGGAGATATGAATTTATTTGTGTTGTGGGACAATTCGTCAAGGTTGGCTAGCAACCAAATTGCCCCCATTTGTGCCCAACGTTTTAGTATAAAAAGAGGTGGCTGGCTAGTCATTTGGACACATACTCTTCTTGTGATCTCTTCCTCTCCATTGTCTTTAGGTTTTGGTGGGAGGAGAGATCCTAAGAGACAATGTTGCCCTAATTGAAGAAGCCTTATGGAGAAAGATCTATGCTATCATGGAGAAGGCTAAATGCTAGTATGAAGAAGCCCTAACCGCTGGCCTAATGATGCCCTAATGCTGCCCTAAGGAAGATCATATCACAACCATGGAAGGAGATGCCCTTACGCTGTCAAGAAGGTGAATACGCAACAAGGAGACCTATATGCTAAAGTAAACGCAACGCTGTCCAAAAGAAGTCTATCTAGCCATTGCCCTAACCCCTAGACGCAGTCTTCTATCCGCAATCTCTGAAGAAACTAGGCCGCAATTTAAGGAGGGTCTTTATGTGCCCTAACCGTTGTCAGTTCAAGCCCTAACCGTAGTCATAGAGTTGGCTCTCCATATGCTGTTCAAAGTGTCCTCAATCTGCTGTCCTAAGGAGAGGTCTACACACTGCTCAAAAGAGACCTAGTCGTAGTTATATGTGTGCCCTTGTCATAGTCTCGATACACCCTAAATGCTAGCCTTATTCTGCAGCAAAAGAGAGACTCCATGCTGCCATAACCAAGGAGATATAATCTGTAGCAAGAAGAGGATTCCTATAAGCTGGAAAGAGGAAGTCTTCAACAGCTCTAGATTTAGTCAAAAGGAAGTGTATTCAAGCATGCCCTAGCGGCAGTCGTATCAAAGCCATATGATGCCTAATCTGACCGCTGTTTTGGACAGGGACAGTGTCCAACTTCAAGCATATGACGTGAAGCAGAGTGCTGGAAGATGCGTGTTCAACAAGGCGTGATTGGACAACATATGTTTAGGGCTGTGTTGTCAGATGGATGGAGAATGGGGTAAAGGCAATAAACAATGAATGTAATCTCTGTGTTGAAGACCTGTTGAAGGGATCCTAGCTGCTCTGCTAGGCTGCAAGCCATAGCAAGTAGCTAAGGTTGGTGAGTGTAAATGCTTGCAGCATATTGGATGCAATATGTACAGCAGGATGTATGGTAACAACAGCGAGTGGTGTAACATTGTGCACAGTGATGGAATGGTGCAACATAGTGCACAGTGATGGGTACAACAGGGAATGGTACAACATAGTGCACAATGATGGGTACAGCAGTGAGTGGTGCATCATAGTGCATAGTGATGGGTACAACCGTGATTGGGTGCAGCTCGGTGATAAGAGCAGCTCAGTGAATGGGTGCAACACAGTGACGGGTGCAGCATGATGATGAGGTGCAACACAGTGAGGCGAAGCATGGTGATGGAGTCACCTTGGAGGATCCGTTGAAGCAGTATGCCTTCACCTGAGTCCAGATCAACTACCTCATGTGATATCTTCTTAGAGAAGATCTCTGCTCTTATTTTGATAAGTCAAAATGCTGACTTCTGATGTATATGTACTATCTCTTTCTCTGCTGAACTATTGAAGAACATATAAGAAGAATTGATCAAGGGTTTCCCCACATTGGGGTTTGTCCTTGGCTGGCGCCACATCTTGTGTCCTCTTGTCTTGGCTTGTTTTCTGATGTTTATGTTTAAGTTCTATCTGCAATTTCCTATGATGCTGATGTGATTGGTAATCTGGAATATATTTTGAGCTAAATGGAAAAATTGAAATAAATTGCTCTTAGCATAGAACATACCTAAAATTAACATGGTATCAGGGCTGAGGTGAAGACAAAGCCCAAGCAAGAGTGAGAGCAATCACCGAAGACAGTTGGAAAGGACAAAAACGCTCAATGGGTTCCTCATCCCTCTTCAAATTCACCAAGGGTGAAGTCGAAGCAGAGAATATTATCCAAGTGGCGCAACGAAAGCATCTGATGTCCTACCGTAAAGATCACTTCAATGGGAAGTCCAGATCTAAGGGTAGAAGGAAAGGCAAATGCCTTGCTTGCAATAAGTTCGGCCATTATGCGAAGGAATGTGTGAATGGTAGGGACACATCACTTTATGGTGATAACAATCATTCATGGGACATCTTCAATGATCCGAGGAATGACAGGTAATGCAGGTCATCAAGGAAATGGCCGACTCTTCAAAGAAAGCTAGTAACTCCAGGTATGAAGAATCAAATGTTGTTTTTGATAAGCTAAAGAAGTATTATCTTATATTGGCCCTCTCCACTACTCCTCCAAACTCTTTGGGAATCTCACTTATTGATAGTAGTGTTTTAAGGCACTTCATCGGATAGAAGGAAGCTCTCTCTAATTTGATAGAGAAGGAAATAATTGTGGAGATTATACTTGGAGTCAATGCCACCTATCCCAGAAAGGGTGTAGGGAATGCTACCCTTCAATTGAATAACGGTAGCACGATTGATTAACAAGAAATTCTTTATGTACCTAATCTCAAGAAGAACTTGGTGTCCATTTCGACAATGGAAGTCAAAGGTTTCAAGGTGGCATTCATCGATGGAAAGTACGTGTTTGAAAAAGGAATCTTTCAAGATGCTTTTATTCTTGGGTTCAGGGTTGGCAATCTGTATCAAGTTGCAGGAAGTCCATTGGGGACCATGTCAGTTGACACATCTCTTCTATAGCACCGAAGGTCTGCTTATTATGGGGCCCTACCTGATGTGAGTTAGATGGTGACAGGGATGCCTGAATTCAAGAAGAGCATGAAGGTACATGTCCGAGATGTACCAAAGGAAAACTTACAAGGGGACCATTCCCCTCATGTAGCAAGACCTCAGATGTGGAACAACTTGAGGGGTTTGAGAATCTCGAGTATGCGGGTGGAAGAAAGCTCTCTATGTCTTAGAGCAAACACCCCGGGCTTGATATGAGAGGATTGATAGCTGTCTGATGAAGCTGAGATTCACTAGGAGTGAAGCCGACCCAAACCATTTCTTGAAGGTTGTGGATGATAGACCTCTCATACTGGCACCTTATGAGGATGACCTCTTTCTGATAGGTGCAGGCCCTCTTATTTGCAAAAGTAAGAGGGAGTTGGATTCCTGATTTGGAATGGTAAACTGTAAGCCCGTAACTACCTCGATGGAGCTTAACTTTCAGAAGTGATGTGGTAGTGATGCTGGACCTGATTTGGGAAATGCCTCTGAGTTTCATAAACTCATACTGGCATTGATGTTCTTGGTGAACACCCGTCCGGATATATGTTTTGCAGTTAGCATGTTGGGCTCATATGTGGTTGAGCCTCACTGGATTGGTGCCTAGAATTATTTGAGATATCTTCAGGGCACAATCTCTCATGGATTGAGATACACTGTCGGAAATGTGAAGCTGCATGATTATTCTGATTCTAATTAGGCAAGTAGTGTGGAGGATCGCAAGAGCACTTCTGGGTGATGGTTCTCTTTGGGTTTTGCTTTGATATCTTGGATGAGCAGGAGCAGAAGTCGGTTGCTTTGAGCACCGATGAGGCCAGATACATAGCAGTGAGTCTAGCCTCCTGTGAAGCTCTCTGGTTGTGGAAGCTCTTTAGTGAGTTGTTTGGGCACGTGCTGGATACCATCGTGATCTTCTATGACAACCAGAGGGGGATTTGATTGTTAGGGAATCTCGTGTTATATGAGTGCTCCAAGCATATAGACATCAGGTACCACCTTATCTGGGATATGGTACATCGAGGAGCAAGAGGGCTCCATTGCATTGGGAGTGATGTGTAGGTCGCCGATATTCTGTCGAAGCCCTTGGGAAAGGTCAAATTCTTGACTTTCCGAGAACGACTAGGAGTTGTGGAGAGACTCTCTCCTAAGGGTCCTGTATGATATGGACATTGAGCTCTGGGAGCTCCGGGGGGCTTGGGGGTACATCCTAGAGCGATGAGAAACCATAGGGTGAGTGGTTCAACCTTCCCCTAGTGGTCTGCTATGTAGGCAAGATGAATGGTTCATCCTTCTCCTGCCGAGACATAGTCATAGGGTGAGTGGTTCAACCTTCCCCTAGTGATTTGTTATGTACAAGGTGAGTGGTTTAGCCTTCCCCTATGATACCCTTGGTGACATGTAGGCAGGATGAGTGGTTCATCCTTCTCCTGCTGAGACATCCTACCCATGCAGTCTGGGACTCATGGAAAGTACCTCTCATCTGGCCAATGAGTAGGGAAATGAGGATAGGGACCATATTAGTATCGATGGACGCATCGTGTTACTACCGTTCTCCCTATGCTAGGATGATATTGATCTGGGATCAATTGGAACTGACTTTGGGTCAGTAAGAGTGATATAACTCACTCTCTTTTGGAACTGATTTCGGATCAGTAAGAGTGGTATGATACACTCTCTTTATTTGGAACTGATTTCAGATCAGTAAGAGTGGTATGAAACACTCTCTTTTATATGGGACTGACTTCGGGTCAGTAGAGGATGGTATGATACATTCTCGATCACTTCTTCTTCATAGTTCAGCAGAGGAGAGTAGGGCAGAGCAGTGTAGGGCATTGATGGCAGAGATAGTATAGTATGGCAGATGGATTAGCAGATGGAGTTCTCCCTAGTTGAGAGGGAGTGTTAAAATTGGCAACTAGGGCCAAACTCCATGTGGGTTTACTTATTCATGGCAGCTGATATTTTTCTTGGATTCCTCTCGTCGAGAGGTGTAGGATTGATCTAAAGATCGTCCGTTCCAACGTGTATTCATGGAGATATGAATTTATTTGTGTTATGGGACAATTCGTCAAGGTCGGCCAACAACCAAATTACCCCCACTTGTGCTCAACGTTTTAGTATAAAAAGAGGTGGCTTGCCAGTCATTTGGACACACACTCTTTTTGTGATCTCTTCCTCTCCACTGTCTTTGGGTTTTGGTGGGAGTAGAGATCCTAAGAGACAACGTTGCCCTAATGGAAGAAGCCTTATGGAGAAAGCTCTACGCTATCATGGAGAAGACTAAATGCTGGTATGAAGAAGTCTTAACCGCTAGCCTAATGATGCCCTAATGCTGCCCTAAGGAAGATCATATCACAACCATGGAAGGAGATGCCCTATAACGTTGTCAAGAAGGTGAATACGCAGCAAGGAGGCCTATATGCTAAAGTGAACTCAACGCTGTCCAAAAGAAGTCTATCTGGCCACTGCCCTAACCCTAGACGCAGTCTTCTATCCGCAATCTCTGAAGAAACTAGGCTGCAGTTTAAGGAGGGTCTTTATGTGCCCTAACCGCTGTCAGTTCAAGCCCTAACCACAGTCATAGAGTTGGCTCTCCATACGTTGTTCAAAGTGTCCTCAATCCGCTGTCCTAAGGAGAGGTCTACACGCTGCTCAAAAGAGAGACCTAGCCGCAGTTATATGTGTGCTCTTGTCATAGTCCGGATACACCCTAAATGCTAGCCTTATTTTGCAGCAAAAGAGAGAATCCATGCTGCCCTAACCAAGGAGATATAATCCGCAGCAAGAAGAGGATTCCTATAAGCTGGAAAGACAAAGTCTTCAATAGCTCTAGATTTAGTCAAAAGGAAGTGTATTCAAGCATGCCCTAGTTGCCGTCATACCACAACCATATGATGCTTAATTTGACCGCTGTTTTGGTCAGGGACAATGTCCAGCTTCAAGCATATGATGTGAAGTAGAGTGTTGGAAGATGCGTGTTTTGCAAGGCGTGATTGGACAACATATGTTTAGGTCCGTGTTGTCAGATGGATGGAGAATGGGGTAAAGGCAATAAACAATCAATGTAATCACTGCATTGAAGCTCTGTTGAAGGGATCTGCAACTTTAACCTAGCTTCTCTGCTAGGCTGCAAGCCATAGTAAGCAACTAAGGCTGGTGAGTGTAAATGGTTGCAACATATTGGATGCAGTGTGTACAACGTGTATGGGTACAACAGTGAGTGGTGCAACAATGTGCACAGTGATGGAATGGTGCAACATAGTGCACAGTGATGGGTACAACAGGGAATGGTGCAACATAGTGCACAATGATGGGTACAACAATGAATGGTGCAACATAGTGCACAATGCTGGGTACAACCGTGATTGGGTGCAGCTCGGTGATAAGAGCAACTCAGTGAATGGGTGCAGCACAATGACGAGTGCAACATGATGATGAGGTGCAACATAGTGAGGTGCAGCGTGGTGTTGGAGTCACCTTGGAGGATCAGTTGAAGCAGTATGCCTTCACTTGAGCCCAGATCATCTACCTCATGGGATATCTTCTTAGAGAAGATCTCTGCTCTTATTTTGATAAGTCAAAATGCTGACTTCTGATGTATATGTACTATCTCTTTCTCTACTGAACTATTGAAGAACATATAAGAAGAATTGATCAAGGGTTTCCCCACATTGGGGTTTGTCCCTGGCTGGCACCACATCTTATGTCCTCTTGTCTTGGCTTGTTTTCTGATGTTTATGTTTATGTTCTATCTGCAATTTACTATGATGCTGATGTGATTGCTAATCTGGAATAGATTTTGAGCTAAATGGAAAAATTGAAATAAATTGCTCTTAGCATAGAACATACCTAAAATTAACATTCCTGCATTCCTTCGAGGGAGGAGATCATTCCTTTTGATTATGCTCTCAAGATAGAGCATTGATCCATGTTACTTGCAACCATATGACATGACTCTTTAATATTAAATATAACCATACATGCCTCATTTTCCTTTGGGTCATCCAGTCTTTTTGAAACAACTTTCGTGATTGAAAAAACTTCAATCCATCGCTTTCCCTCTTTTATGTCATCATACCATCATCCCATGAATTCCACATGTTTGGAATTCTTGATGAAACACTTGCTTCCCCTCATGATCAGTGAACCTTTCAATGAAGATTCCATTAGAGAATCTTGAGGATATAAAGCAATGTTGCAGTAATCCTTATCGGGATATTATCGGCGCGGGGAAAAAATTGTAAAAATTGGGAAAAAAATTGGTAAAAATCGGGAAAAAATTCGTAACATACAATTTTTTTTTTTTTCAAAATTTTTAATATCTAAAGCATCTACAACATAAAATAAATACATTGAAACATAAATATCATAAAAGAACTAATACATAAGATGTTTAATATCATTTCTAGTGCTACATCACACATAATAGTGAATCATGTCCTGAATAGTAAGTCCTGACTCATGACTCCCAACTCAACCTCAAAATATCAACAAAATATATCATAATGTATCTCATGAGTCATAATGTCATATACAATGAAGTGAACCAAATAACTAAAGTCTAATACTATTGATTTCCTTTGCCCCTCTTGCGAGAAAATGCAATAGCTTTCCTTTCCCTCTAGATGTAGATGCCAGTGGAGTTGGCAGTGGACTCTGCTGTGCTCTAGAAGCTGAAGAACTAGGAGCTAGAGGAGGTAGACCACGTCCTCTATTAGTGGCAGGGGTAGCCCGGGTAGGTGGTGTCACCTCCTCCTCCTGTTGCTCCGCCTCCTCGTCCTCGTCCTCGTCCTCCTCCACTACCTCCTGCACTAACCAATCATCAGCAGACTCCATGAGAGGCCTTTTGGCCTCAACCTTCCATGCAGCAGTGGTGTCAATCCCATCCAATGAGATGGCCTCCATATCAGGTATCCTCTCAAGTTGCTTTACCCACAATCAAAGATTGTAGTAGACGTAGACCATGTCATTAAGTCGCTGGGACTCCAACCTATACAAAGGTCATGAAATAATAATTAAAAAAAAATATTGTTTAATGAATTCAAAAAATTATTTGGAAATTTGCAATATTTTAAGTGTTAACCTGTTGCGCTTCTTGTTGTGTATTTTTTCAAATACACTCCAGTTGTGCTCACATCCTGAGGAGCTACATGTTTGGTTGAGGATTCGAATGGCAAGCTTTTGCAGAAGGGGTACCCTGGCACCATACATTTTCCACCATGCATCTACAACAAAATTACAAATAAAATTTTAAATAAACATAATAAAAAAAATGAAATTTGAAAGTTGAATCAAAGTATGAAGTTATGAACTTGAAGAGACAATGAAATTTGAAACAAACTAAAAAATACCTTGCATTTTAGTCGTCCTATCAGTCACAGGCATGTCAAAGCCAAATGTGCCACCTGCCATCTTGTATGTCTCAATTTCTTTGGAGATTTTTGTACGTTCTACTGGAGATTGCACCATCCTCTGAACACAGGTTAAGAATCCATCCATGATCTCAGCATCAAATACGAACCCACATGGGTAAGAAAATGCGGGGTTCAGGTAGATCCCTGCAGCATGAATGGGACGATGGAGTGTGTTAATCCATCGTTCATCAATCACTTCCCATAGTAGGAGTTGTCTCTGAAACCCCTCATCTCCCTTATCATCATAGTAGGCCCGAATGGATTCTTTCACCCTGTGCATGGCCTCATACAAATAGCCCATTGCGGGCTTCTCACCATCAACTAATCGAAGAACCTTTACCAAAGGTTCAGTAACGGTGCACACCTCATGCACTCTCGCCCAGAAGTCTCCTGGCATGAAACTAGTCTGCATATAGCCTCTCCCTCTGGTTTGCGGCTCATTGTTAAAGCACGCCACTCATATGAAAGAAACATTCTCTTCACATCCCACATAAATTCAAGAGGGATTGAAGAGATATGAAACTGGTGGCAAACTGCGTAATGGTGGGGCGCACCAACTCTTTGTTGTTGGTGAATTTTCTCATCAAGCTAAGCACAAATGTATGATTATATATAAATTTTGTAATGCTTTTTGATGACTCAACAATATCTTTGACAAAGGAAATTTTCCCTATGTCCTCCAACATCAAATCAATACAATGTGCAGCACAAGGTGTCCAAAATAAAGTAGGATGCCTCTCCATAAGCATCTTGCCAGCAGCAACATAATTTGCAGCATTGTCCGTTATGACTTGGACAACATGTTCTGCACCCACCTCCAAAATAAACACATCCAGCAAATCACATAAAGTTTTTGCATCTTTGATATGTGCAGATGCATCAACAGATTTGATAAACATAGTCCCCTTGGGACAACTAACCAAGAAGTTTATAAGGGTTCTCCCCTTTTGGTCTGTCCAACCATCTGACATCATAGTGCATCCTGTTTGTGCTCATGATTCCCTAAATTCCTCCAATATTTTGGTGCAGTCAACCTTTTCATTTTGAAGAATCCGACCTCTAAAGTCACCATAAGAAGGGATTTTGTACCCTGGGCCAACAGTTGCAATAGCATCAACAACAGGCTGGAAAAATGGATTATTCCTTACAACGCTGAAAGGAATATCACTCCAAAGGAGAAATTTGGCCAATAACTTGTCAACTTGTTCTTTTTCAGTTTTTTTTAAGCATTGAAGTGATAGATGGCTGTGAACCAGGCATGGTTCTAGGAACAAAAAATGATGAGGCAACTACTGGGTTGGTTGTAGATATTGATGCTGAAGTAGAACCAGTTTCTCTTCCTTGTTCACCTGAGCCTAACACAAACTTTGTTGGTTGCTTCTTCATTTATGCTTTGGCCTCTATTGTGCTCTAAATTTTCCAATGATCTCATGGATTTTCGGATGATTTCAAGATTTGTATTTTTGCAAGGCCCTACATCAAATCCAGGGATTTGTGCAAGGTGATACTTCAATCTGTAAACCCCCCTTGACATATGCTGCACACACAACTTGCAAGACAAGTTTATTCTATCAATCCCTCTATCAGGTTCACCAAATTCCCACAGAGGGTTCAATTTCCTTGGCATGTTTGACTTTGAACTTTGAAGTTGAATGGTGATTCGGTGAACCTATGGCAAAATAAGGATTACAATTTACAAGTTACAAACTTACAATTTACAAAAACTAAAAAAAAATTACATACATGAGTAACATAATAAAACACATGGAATTTTTGAAAATTTAAGAAATTTTAACAAACAAAATGAAAAATCAAATGACAAAAACCCCATCAAGATTTAAATCAATTCAAAAATATTTGATAACCCACTGAATTCTTTTGATAAACAATGGGTTATCCAGATTCCAAACCCAACCAAAAACATAAAAAAAAATCAAAACAAAGTTACAAAACACAAAATTTTGGTGCCCATACCGGTTTGATGGAGAAAATCCGTCTCCTCCTTAGCTCTCACTCCGTTTTTCTCCTCCAATCAGCGGATTCAGCTCCCAAACGACCAAGAGTTCACTCCAAAACCCCGTCGCTGCCGGCGTGCCGCTGTCTGTGCAAATCAATTGAAAAAAATCATGAATTTTGTTTTATAACCACGCTTTTGTAAAGGCCCGTGATTTTTTCCAAAAAATCGCCCAAAAAAAGCGTGTAATTATCAGGCGATTTTATCGTCGGTTTTAAAAAACCGCGATTTTACGATATCGCGAGTACTGCAACACTGATCTAAAGTATCCTCTTCAACAAATGTTTCCTTTTGACAAATGTATGACGAACCTTGTACTAGATGACATTTCCATTTATGTTTCCAATGAGATTCCCAAGAGCTATATCCTTGACTTCCATAGATTCTAACTATCTTTCATTCTTCTTTATGATGATGTTCTGAGCTCTTGCTGTCAATGCTTCTATGATGCCTTGATGCATCCCGCCATTTCATAGTGAATCATGATGGCCATATCTTACAACAGAAGACTTAGGAACTTGAAAATAACTTATGTGAGGAAGACTATCTCAATAATGGAGATCTATTACTTCCTCCTTGGATTTCTTCTTTTCAGCTTCCTCCACTTCCTTGGTGATGTGGGCTTCTTCTCTTCCTCTTTTGTTATTGTCCTTCTTGAGCTTAGGACAATATCTCCTATAGTGCCCATATTCTTGACACCCATAGCATTGTATTTTAGCCATGTTCTTCTTCTTTTTCTAAGACCAAACTTTCCAAATTGTCCCTTTCTTTTTGTCATTACAACATAAGCTTGATTTTGCTCACTTGCTCCCACATCAGATTTGGCCTTTGGTATAGATTCTTCAATCTTGCACAGTGACCATAGATCCTGGAATGGAGTAGCTTCTTCCTTCCCATAAATACTTGATGTAAAGTTACCCCACTCTTCTAGTAGTGTATTTAATACAACTGTAGTCGTTTCACCATTAGACATGACTTCTCCCAGATCTTGTAGTTGATCCAGGGTCTCAAATATCCTCATAAACTATGAGGCTATTCCATCTTCCCTTGACATCTTCAACTTGTAGAGTTCTCTCCTTAATGAGATGACTTTTCCAACAGTGCTTACGGAATACAACTCTACCAGTTTGTCATAGATTTCTTTTGAAGTTTCGAGTTTAGATACATATGGGATGAGGTGATCCTTGATGGATTCTATGAGAATCCTTTGAGCCCTAACTTCCCCTTTCATATACTTGGCAAGAGCTTGAGCATTTTCCTTTCTTGGTTTAGTGATAAAACCTTTGACATGTTCCAGAACCTCATTTTCAATGAGATTCATATCTATCCTTTTGTTCCATGCAAGATAGCTTGAAACCGCAACCAATTTGTTGCTTTCCTTGCAAAAAGACATTTTGACAGATTCAGATGTGCACACAAATATACTTACTTGATAGGATGCTCCTTCTTCTTGCTGCTTCCTTGATGTTGATGATGATATAGAAGATAGAAAACTTCTCCTTGATGAAGGTAGTTTTCTTCAAGAATGATCTTTGATCCCACAGAGAGTGAGATGACACCGCTTTTTGATCTAGCTTCCTTTGGATGAATAGTCGTCAAAACACTTTAACTTGAGTAGATGTAGGGTTTTGGCCTTCTCCCTCTTGATGATGATCTTAATACTTTTTTGTAGACTTCTTTGATCTACGATTATGATGCTTCCTTTGACTTCAAGATGATCTTTGCTTTGATGCCTTCCTTGAGATTTGATCCTTGAGAGTCCCTTGATAAGATGCCCTTCCTTGACTTAGTCACCTTAGCTTTGATACCATGTTGAGAAATCTAGGGCATAGCAATTAAGTGATTTCTCTTCTATTAGTGACTGCTTGTGAGTGCTTTTTACTTCTTTAGATATGATATTCTTTTACTTAGGTTATTAATGTTCTTCTTCATCAAACAACTACCAATGCATAAATCATAAAGAGACGAGAGACACAGAATATAGGCTATTAGCCAGGGCCAAAACCTCTCTCTTTGAGAGGAAACCCTGAACAAATTCTTCTTCTTATACAGATTCCAGTTGACGAATACCAAGACCATGATCTAGACCCTTGACCAAAATGACCTCTCCAAGACCAAGACAACTTTCTGCAATTTAGCCTTCACTTCTCCAACTCGGATATGAACTTTTCGACCTCCTTGACTGTAGTCTTCGACCTGCTGTAGTAAACTCTCCTTTCTCGCACTTGTGACTGATAGAGGATAAATTCTGTCCCTTAGCCAGGGCCAAAACCTCTCTCTTTGAGAGGAAACCCTGAACAAATTCTTCTTCTTATACAGATTCCAGTTGACGAATACCAAGACCATGATCTAGACCCTTGACCAAAATGACCTCTCCAAGACCAAGACAACTTTCTGCAATTTAGCCTTCACTTCTCCAACTCGGATATGAACTTTTCGACCTCCTTGACTGTAGTCTTCGACCTGCTGTAGTAAACTCTCCTTTCTCGCACTTGTGACTGATAGAGGATAAATTCTGTCCCTTACTTCTTCGCTTCAACTAGAGAGGACCTCTGTTAACTCGACATGAAGCATAAACAACATTCTTTCCTTAACTCAGATTCTTAACTTCTGCAATTTTGTTTTTTCTGCAATGTGTATTTGCCCTTACCTTTCCTCGCACGTGTGCAAGATGTTGCCCAGAAACAGACCTGTAATCTCTTCTATCTTCCCTTCTTTCCTTCACTTGGATGTAGGGCTGCTATTGTCCCTTAGATCGAACTATTTCACACCTTTCTCACTTGGATTATCTTCACCGAAATATTGTCTTCAAATGAGAGTCGAGCTGCCTATTTATAGTGATCTGCTCATGAATATAAGCCGACTTGACATGTAGACTAGGCCGACATGCCTTTTGGAGATCATCTTGAGGGGAATTTCTTGGAGGAGCTTGAGCTTGGTCTTCGAGGGTCTCTTTGACTCTTTTAATGACTTACATATATTGTAACATTTCCAAGAAGGGTCCTTCGTACATGACATAGACTTAAATTGACTTTTATGACTAGATAACAAATCCTAAAGGTTCACATTGGGAGCCATCACTAAAATAAAATTCCTTGTTCATGAAACCCATGAGACAAGCATTACAATAATAATTTTATTTTTCTTCTTTTCGTCAATTATGTAAAATCACAATTACACATCATTATGAAGACCGAACCTAGTTACACTTTTCAACAAGGGAGAGCAAGCCTTTGAAGAAGTTTTTGAACTATATGGCACTAATAAGTAGCATCATTGAAGTAGCAGACCAACATGTTTGGAGGAATGACATGGTGGATGATGAGGTGTGGGATATTGTGCCAAGATTGGAGGGAAAACTAGTCCCAGGTGGCTCTTCAAGGAGTTCCTTACTCACTAAGATGAGTGTTGATTTTTGTAGCATCAGATAGGAACTTCTGCACAGGTCTAGTATCGCATGTGTGGAAGTCATCCACAAATTTTGTATATTTTGTAATTCTATTTAATTAAAGTTATTTACTAAAGTGACTTGTCTTTTATTGGTGAGTTGATTAATGTCTAATAGAATTTAAAGTCTTTAAATTAGTTATTTAGATGTAATTTCCATCATCAGTTGGGATTTAATCTCAACTGCCATTTAAATTGAGACATGAGGGTTATGGAGACTTGGTCATCAACTCAATGTTATAAAAGAAAGACAGTGAAAGGAAAAGGCACAGAGAGTGTGATACACAAGAGTGTTAAGAAAAACACAAGTGAGAGACTGATAAAAGATTTTCATTTAATGTGCAAGTTTAAAGGAAAAAGAGGAAACAATGCGAGCAACAAAAGGAGATTAACCCGGCTCTAAAAAATTGAAGGGGCCATACATAACAGGTGCAGAAGCAACTTTAGGAGGTTGTACAACCCAAGAAATGAGAAGGGTCTCTGTACAAATATCTGGGACAGATTTCAACAACATCAAGCAGGTTTTTACATCAGGTTTGGGTAGGGCCTTGCAGGTTGTACGATGCACCAAAACAACCAGGTTTTGATGTAATTTTTTCTTGTTTGCTCAGTGGGTTATTTTCCCAATTCAGGAGCCCTTGTAAGCTTGGAGAAATTTTATCGAAAAGGTGATTTCCGTGTATTTTAAAGATTGGTTTCTATAGTTTCAGCCGATTTTTTAATTTCTAGTTAAGTTTCCAGCAGGTATATATCATTCTATGCGCTGAAAAATTCGATCTAACTTAATTTTCAATAAGGAAATCCTAAGGATTTATTTACTTAGATTGTTGGAATAAAGATTTTAACATTTGTAAACCCACTCCCATTTTTATGTCACTGTTGTCCATGGTGTTTTGTTTAATGCAAGGGGGGATGTTGAAATGATGTAAACTTCACATATGGCCATGGTTGACTTCACTTTGTTATTTTGCCCGAGTGTGTTTCTAGGGTTTGGCTTAAAGTCGACTTAGTCAACACACATTTATGTATACCTAGGTGGTTAAGACATAGTGAGTATTTGGGCCCACTACCCCTCTTGGGAAGGGTGCCTTATCTCTTGTGTGATGTATAGATACACATTCAAGTGTCACTCATAAATTAATCATTCTAATATACAAGTGAGTCACTTTTTAGCTTACATGCACCATTTCTAGTGTTTATCTCTTGTTTTTGGGTTGCATTTCTTTTATTTAGTACACTTAGCTCTAGGATGCACACGTTAGGGTTTTATGCTATGTTGACCTTGTGTTGTCTTTCTCCTTGTTTATTGCAAGAACTAGGGTTTGATTATTGGTTTCGTTCAAACTTCAACCCCGTCACTCTCTTATGGATCTCATCACCCATCTTTGTAGCCCTTTGGGTGAGGAAGCTAAGAGAATCATGTCATTGACAAATATAAGTAAGGAGATCAAGATGTGGTGTATAAGACAACCATCCCCTTTTTGTAATGAAAAATGGTTGTCTCATCAATGTAGATATTGGAAAATTTGTTGAGGAAGGTACCAAAAGAAGCCCTTGAGAGACAGCACCCTTGTATGACCCTATACTACTTTTGATGAAATTTGAGAGGATGTGGGTTGTGTGGATGCGATCAAGACCCAAGTCATGGAGTGTCATGCTAGCAACCACAAGGGTCTTTGAGAAGCCATTGTTGTACAAACTCTAGAACAAGGTCTCCCTTGCAATTTAGTCAAATACCTTTTGAAAGTCCATAAAACAATAGAACACTATTGAAGAGAGATTATGAGCCCCTCCTTAATAATGGTTTGGAGCATTAGGATGTTGATTAATGGTATCATAGTCTGAATGAGAACATGCCTGTCATCTAGCCTTGATGTGCCTCGCCCAAGCTCATCTTATAGTCGTATATGAAGAACTATAGTGTAAACATTGGCAAAAGTATGTCTAATCATGATGGTTTTGTAATTGTTCGTATGTGAGCTAGCTTCCAGATTGAAAATCAAGTTGGATAATATGTCAGGTCCATGACAAAAATAAACTAGAACAAATGACATGATTTTATAAATCAATAATGTTCAATTCAAGGTAGTGAATCCCATGCTTTGGGAACTTGGCTGAAAGCCTTCCTCATTATTGGTTCGGTTAGTGCTCATGATCTTGACCACTCTTGATGTCGTCGTCGCGGAAAATATGATAGCAGGATTAAGAGTTGATGTAGACAGGAGGTTGCCCAAGGGCATCATAAAGGGAGGTAGAATTAGAGAGCATGGATTTAGGATCTAAATTAAGGAAGAGAGAAAGTTCCTTAGAGAAAAGGGTGTGTCAAAAGGCTTTACGAGAGTGGAAGTAGGCTTCACATAGCTTGCTTCTCCTTATAAAGGAGTTTCATGCTTTTCTAGACAAAGAAGACAAATAAATTTTCTTGAGGAGAAGAACAAAACGAGGGTTGTGTGAAAGGGTGAAATGGAGGTTTCTTTGGAGGTATTTGCTATGATCATACCTATGGCTCATGGGGCATAGATGAGAGACTTATGTGATGGTGTGGGATAACGGTCAAGGGAAACATTTTAGATGGCCTTAGAAAGGAGCCCATATTTGGCCATAGTGGTCTTGAGGGACGCGAAATGGGGAAAATGTGGGACAGAGTAATGAAGATGAGAAGTATAAAGGTTGGCAAAACCCTCATCGAAGTTGATAATAATGTGAGAAGTGTCAAAATGGGTTGTAGAGAGGCACGGGGTTTGAGAGGTGAGAGCGTTGTGGGGGTTTGTTCACTAAGGGAGAATGTAATGAGTGTATGGTTTGCAATGGGTATTATTGGAGGGAGGCCTCAAGTAGTTGGATGCAAGGGAACAATGCTTGGTTAACTAGGACACAATCGACGACACTCACACTGCCGTCATAGGGAAACATGTGAAGCACAATAGACCATATATTAAAAATAGGTAGTGAGATTCACCCAATTGGAGAAGGGTGTTTCTTGTATATTGTGAGGGGAATCCAAACCATCATTTGAAACGTTGCGGAGACCCACCAAGATTGAATCCATCTCCTCAAGACAAGGGGCATCTTCAAATTTGTTTAGGAATGATGTTTGTAAAGACTTGGCACAAGGGTTGAAATCCCCCAAGAGGATAACATCTCCCAAAGTGGATTAATGAAAACTTTTTGGGTACAGGTTGAAGGGTCCTCACTGAACTTTGTATCAAGTATGGAGCTTGAGGAAGCAGTTGGGATGTAGCAAGCCACAATGAAAATGTCTTGAGAAAGAGGAGCTCTTCGCTGAACTTGAGTACACACGAATTTGGTGTGATTGTTGGAGACCCATTGAGATTGAATCCATCTCTTCAAGACAAATGGAAACTTCAAATTTGTTTTAGAATGATGTTTGTAAAGACTTGGCAGAAGGGTTGAGATCTCCCAAGAGGATAACATATCCCAAAGTTGATCACTGAAATTTTTTTGGGTATAGGTTGAGGGGGGTCCCCTTTGAACTTCATATGAAGCACGAAGTTTGAGGAAGTAGGAAACTGCAATGAGAATATCTTGAAAAAGAGGGGCTCTTCATTGCATTTGAGTACACATGAATCTGGTGTGCTTTTTGGAGGCGACCACTAAAATGTTATCTTAAATGGAATCTCAGATAAGAAACGCTACACCACTTGATCCTTTGACAACATTGGAATGATGAGTTCCTTGTTTGCATTTTGAAGTCCAATCGTAACATGTGATGCTGACACTGAAGACTCACATGGGTCGAAGTGAGGAAAAGGTCACAAGAGCAAACATATCATAGAACATGCATGGGGAATACCTTTTCACATCATTGTGGTCTAATTATGAATGGAGATGGAAGACGTTTTGACTCCATCTCAGTGTAGGCTTCATTTGGATGGCTTAGGAACAAATCATCTAGGAGGGGGCAGTCATAGATGGCTGCTCTGAGATCTTTAATAATGACGCATTTACTCTCCTTGGTTGCCATAGTTTGTTGTTTGAACTCTTCTAACTTAGATCCCCTAAGATCAATGTCTAGGAAGATCCCTTGTGGATGGAGAAAAATAATCTTTTTGCTCAGAGGGCACTAAAAACAAAACAAAATTGTCTAGTTAGTTTTAGTCCAACTTCGCTTGAGGCTAAGGCCTTCAATTCAAAGGTATGATGCAAAAAAGAAAGAAATACCTGTTTGCAATGGATCTGAAGATGTTAATTTTAGGTATGTTCTATGCTAGAGCAATTTATTTCAATTTTCACAGTTAGCTCAATATCTTTTCCAGATTAGCAATCACATCAGTATTAAAGTAAATCGCAGATAGAACATAAATATAAATCGCAGAAGACAAGCCAAGACAAGAGGACACAAGATGTGGCGCTAGCTAGGGAAAAACCCCAATGTGGGGAAACCCTTGATCAATTCTTCTTATATGTTCTTCAATAGTTCAACAGAGAGAGAGAGAGATAGTACATTTACAACAAAAGTCAACACTTTGACTTATCTAGATAAGAGCATAGATCATCTCTAAGAAGATGATACATGAGATCAGTTGAAGACATGCTGCTTCAACTAATTCTCCAAGGTGACTCCTTCACCTATCGTTGTGCTGCATTTCGTCATCATGTTGCACCTCACCGCACTGCACCATGCTGCACCCATCATCACTATGCTGCATCTCATCATGCTTCATTAATCATGATTGTACCCATCACTGTACTGCATTATGTGCCATTGCTGCACCATGTTGCCATCCTGACCTATGTGTTGGCTGCACCTTGCTTGCTTGTTGTCCCTTGCATGCTAGATGTAACATTACATGCTTGGTGTATTTGCTGCTAAGTACCATACAACTGTCCCAATGTTAGTTAGCTGTCCCTTGCATGCTGTTCTCCTTCGGAGATAGATGCTCCCGCTGTTTCGGCAGTTCACGGTAGTTCCGACTTTTCCAGCAATTTTGACTTTTCCAGCAGTTCCGGCTTTTCCGGCTTTTTTTGGCAGTTTCGGCTTTTCGGGCATTTTCGACAGTTCCGTCTTTTCCGGCAGTTCCGGTAGTTTCATCTTTTTCGGCTTTTCCGGTAGTTCCGGATTTTTTGGCTTTTCCGTTTGTTCCGATAGTTCCGACTTTTCTGGCAGTTCCAACATTTTCGGTTTTTTCGGCAGTTCCAGCTTTTCTCGCTTTTCTGCAGTTCCAACATTTTCGGTTTTTTCGGCAGTTCCAGCTTTTCTCGCTTTTCTGGCAGTTCTGACTTTTCCGGCAGTTTCGGCTTTTCCGGAGTTTCGACAGTTCCGACTTTTCAGGCTTTTTGAGCAACGTAGAGCTTATTCTCCCATGATTGCATTTAGATCTAGGGCATGTTATTTAGGGCTCCCTCTAGCTCTCATCCTAATCAAACCCAAAACAGGATGAAGTGAGATCACAAGAGTGAGTGTGTGTGACAAATGACTTCAAGTCCTCTTCTATTTATACTAAAACGTAGAGGTTGAATAGACATGACTGTTGGGCTTTGAGCCTACATAAGTTGCTGGCCGACTTGACAATTTGTCCATAATCAAAATAAATTCATATCTTCATAAATACTTATCAGAATCGGATGATCTTTAGATCAATCCTACACCTCTCGATGAGAGGGATCCAAGAAAAATATCAGCTGCCATAAATAAGATGACTCACATGGAGTTTGGCCCTAGTTTCCAATTTTAACACTCCCTCTCAACTAGGGAGAACTCCATCCATTGATCCATATGTTCGACTGTACTATCTCTGCCATCAGTGCCCTGCACTGCTCTGCTCTGCTGAACCATGAAGAAGAAGAATTGATCAAGAATGTCTCATACCATTCTCTACTGACCCGAAGTCAGTTTCATCTGAAGAGAGTGTGTCACATCACTCTTATTGACCCGAAGTCAGTTTTATTGATCCCAGATCAATATCACAAGAGAGTGTCCCAAACCACTCACACTGATCCCATATCAGTTTCATTGATCCCAGATCAATATCACAAGAGAGTGTCTCAAACCACTCTTATTGATCCCAGATCAATGGAGGTCATCTTAGCATAGGGAGTACGGTAGATACAATGATGCGTCCATAGATAGAACTACTATGGTCCCTATCGTCATTTCCCTGCTCATTGATCAGATGAGAGGTACTTCCCATGAGTCCTAGAATGCATGGGTAGGATGCCTCGACAGGAGAACGAATCATCCTGTCCACAAGAGAACGAATCATCCTTTCCATAGGAGAACAAATCATCCTGTTAGTGGATGCCACGAAGAATAAATCATCTTGGCCCACAGTCGCCACAGAGAACGAATCATCCTGGCCCATAGGAGAACGAATCATCCTGGCCCACAGTCGCCACAGAGAACGAATCATCTTGGCCCACAGGAGAACGAATCATCCTGTTCCACAGTCGCCACGGAGAATGAATCATCCTGGCCCACAGGAGAACGAATCTCCCTGTTCCACAATCGCCATGGAGAACGAATCTTCCTGTTCCACAATCGCCACGGAGAACGAACCATCCTGCCATGGAGAACGAATCATCCTGGCCCACAGGAGAATGAATCATCCTGTTCCACAATCGCCACGGAGAACGAATCATCTTGGCCCACAGGAGAATGAATCATCTTGGCCCACAAGAGAACGAATCATCTTGTTCCATACCGCACCTTCAGGGGAGGGTGAGTCGCCCTGTGGTCGTATGTTGCTCCAGTAAGTACCCCAAGCCCCCCAGAGCTCCCAGAACTCAATGAATGCAACATGTAGGACCCTTATAAGAAGGTCTCTCAACGACTCCAAGTCGTTCGGGAAAGTTACAGATTTGACCTTTCCCCGGGGCTTTGACAAAAAATGTCTGCAACCTGTACATCAGTCTCAATGTGATGGAGCATCCTCACTCATTGACTTACCATATCCCAGATAAGGTAGTATCTGATGTCTATCTGTTGGAGCAATCATCGAATACAGGATTCCTCAATAATCAAATCCCACCTCTGGTTGTTACAGAGAATCATAGTGGTATTCATCGTGTGTACAAACAACTCACTTAAGAGCTTCAGCAACCATGCAGCTTCACACGAGATCATACTCGTAGCTGTGTATTCAGTCTCGGCGGTGCTTATAGCAACTGACTTCTGCTTCTTGCTCATCCATGATATCGAAGTAGAATCCAAAGAGAACCAGCACTGAGAAGTGCTCTAGTGATCCTCCACACTGCCTGCCCACTCAGCATTCGAATAATCATGCAGTTTCATGTTTCCGGCAGTGTATCTCAATCCATGAGAGATTGTGCCCCGAATATATCTCAGAATATTCTTGGCACCAATCCAGTGAGGCTCAACCAAATATGAGCTCACCATGCTAACTGCAAAACATATGTCCGGGCGGAAGTTCACCAAGAACATCAACGAGAATGAGTTTATGAAACTCAGAGGCATTTCCCAAATCTGGTCTCACATCACTACCATATAACTTCTGAAAGTTAATATCCTCGAGGTAGTCACAGGCTTGCAGTTTATCATTCCACATTCTGAATCCAACTTCCTCGTACTTCTGCAAATGAGAGGGTCTGCACCTGTCAGAAATAGGTCGTCCTCATAAGGTGCCGGTATGAGAGGTCTGTCATCCACAACCTTCGGGTAATGGTTTGGATCGGTTTCACTCCTAGTGAATCTCAGCTTCATCTGACAGCTATCAATCCTCTCATACTATGCCCGGGGAGTTTTGCTTCAAGCCATAGTGGGCTTTCTTCCACCTGTATACATGAGATTCCTGATCATGAATAAGGTGCCGATATGAGAGGTCTATCATCCACAACCTTCGCGTAATGGTTTGGATCAGTTTCACTCCTAGTGAATCTCAGCTTCATCTGACAACTATCAATCCTCTCATACTATGCCCGAGGAGTTTTGCTTCAAGCCATAGAGGGCTTTCTTCCACCTGTATACATGAGATTCCTGATCATGAATCTCAAACTCCTCGGGTTGTTCCAAACTTGTGGACCTGCTACATGAGGGGAATGGTCCCCTTGTAAGATTTTCCTTTGGTACATCTCAGAGATGTACTTTCATGCTCTTTTTGAATTTAGGCATCCCTGTCACCATCTGACTCACAGACCTTCGGTGCTATGTGTCAATGGACATGGTCCCCAGTGGACTTCTTGCAACTTGATACAACCCTGAACTCAAAAACATCTTTAAAAATTCTATTTTCAAACATGTACCTTTCCATCGATGAGTGCCACCCTGAAACCTTTGACTTCCATTGCTGAAATGGACACTAGGTTCTTCTTGCGAGCAGGTTCATAAAAGAGATTCTGTAAATGAATTGAGTTACCCTCATTCAATTGAGGGATAACATTCCCTACACCCTTTCCGGGATAGGTGGCATCGGCTCCAATTATAATCCCACGATTGTTTCGATCTCTACCAAATTAGAGAGTGCACCCATCTATCCGATGAAGTCCCTTGAATCACTACAATCAGTAAGCTAGATTCCCAAAGAATCTGAAGGAGAGGGCCTGTTGTCGCGCGGATTGACACGACAACGCTCAGACCGGGGGCTGTCACTCTGATCCCCGATCCCTCCGTTTAAGCCCGTCTCCCGCGGCTAAGGGGGGTAAACCCTGTGAGATGGTGAGACCAACTGTCGACCAGTTGGTTGGGAGACACGAGATACGATATAAAAATGCACTCGATGGATTTGATTAATTGAGCAGACCAGTGCCTTAAGAGATTGATGTAGAAACGATTACTTGTTAAATGATATAGGAACATGGACCATGGACAACAACCATCTATCATCAGCTAAATCACATGACCAAAACGATATCCAGCGATAAAAAAAAAAAAAAAAAACTTTGAAAAGATGAATGTGCTAAAATGAAACCAAAAAAAAAAACCCTAAACCCTAATAAAAAAACTGCATAAAGCAAAAATTAAAACCCTAGATCAGCTAATTAATTTACAGATTTGGCCCCTTAATAGCCAGATTCAGCAATAAGCACGAAAAACATTTTAAAGAACATAAATTTCAGATCGTCACTGTGAAGAACTTCAGAAAATCTCTCATGCAAACTTAGAAAAATAAACCGAATGATAGACCCAGGATCAAGTCCAACTGGGCTCAGCAAAAAAAATGCTTGCGGGAGTTGGCTGGTTCAGCCGAGAACTTCCCCGAACGCCCACAAATTTCCTTCAGAAAATGTTTTCTGCACAGCTCAAAACAACCGTCAACAAAGAGGGCAAAAATGCTGCTAGATCTCAAACAGTAATGGAGATACCTGCCATTACTTCAGAAACCCTAACAGCACCCAAACCCCAGCAAGTGAACAAGATACCTGTGCTCACAGTACTCTACGAAAAGCTATTATTAATGGCTGAAAATAACATATGCAGAAAATGAAATGATCTCACAACATTCCAAGAGAGTAACACCAGCAAGATATGGACCCCAAAGTCTTCCTTTATTAACCAGAAACAGATTTACAAGAGAGCTTCTTCAGTCTTAGACTCACAGATCGAATGAATCTGAAATGACCACCTAAGACCCTATATAAAGGAAATGATCCCAACGGCTAGTTCGAATGATCCATGTAGAAATGATCTCGACCATTGATGAAGATCAAGACATCTCTTGATCTCATCCGTCAATTTATTCAATTAATTTTTTATTATTATTTTTTAAATTTCTTATTATTTATTATTTTATTATTATTTTTTTAAATTTTTAAATTTTAAATTTTTTTTTATTATTTTTTTATTTTTTTTTTTTTTTTTTAAATTTTTTATTATTTATTATTTTATTATTATTTTTTAAATTTTTAAATTTTTTATTTTTTATTTTTTATTTATTTCATTTTTTTAAATTTTTAATTTTTTATTATTTATTATTTTATTATTATTTTTTAAATTTTTAAATTTTTAATTTTTTTTTTTATTATTTTTTATTTATTTCATTTTTTAAATTTTTTTATTATTTATTATTTTATTATTATTTTTTAAATTTTTAAATTTTTAAATTTTTTTTTTTATTATTTTTTATTTATTTCATTTTTTTAAATTTTTTATTTATTTTATTATTTTATTTCATTTTTTAAATGGATCATCGAACTAAACCTTTGGAAACATCACCCAGGACCTAGGACTTAGGACTCACGAGGGGATTTAAAACATTTTTCGACCCTCAAGACACATTACATCATACTTTTACAACTTACATCTCAAGGGGACAAGCCCACTTAACACAGACCCTCATAAATCACCCAGTTCTGCGACACAACTATAATCTAGCATATTAACACACTAGGATTCTCCTAAAGTTCTAATGACAAAATCCATCCCGGCTTTGGGGTTAGGTTTGAAGGAAAACTCTGCCGATCCATGGATCGGTGAGACGAAAAACCTTCCGGGACATAAATTATCATAGAAAGTTAGGTCCACCTAGGCAATTTTACATACATGACTCTGATCTGCTTAGATTATTTACAATTCATACATGCAGACTGGGTTTACAATTGAAATGATCAAGCTGCTGATGACTGTAGGCTGGCACGGACACGCTGATCAGGTGCTGCCCCATTCTTGCAAAGAAAAAGGGGGTGTACTGCATGGGTAGTTGACCAGTAGTGGTCAACATCTGGCTCTACTTGGGGACACGTTGCTGCTTGCAGGAATGTGAGAATCCAGAATCTGCATCCATACAACACAAAAATAAGTAGCGTCCATCCAAAATCATCATATACATTAAGCACAATAAAGATAAAAGCTCTTCATTTATTAACTATCTAAAGCAGAAACGAAAATGCTGAAAAAAAACAAGGAGTAGGGTTAGAAATACGATACAGAGAATGCCCCATGGCATCAGATGTGTTCAATATAGTGCATACTGAGCATTTGCCTGCTTTCAGGAAATCTGTCGGCTGCTTGTCGGATGTGCCATGTCCAATTTTGCATATGGTAGGACTCTTTCCTATCCGAAAATCAAGCTGCTTGCGGCTGTCTGATGCGTCAAATCTTCTTCTCATTTTCTTTCTCTTGCGTTTTTTCTTTCTGGCTGGTTGAATTACTGATGACCTGGTACTTTCTGTTTCAAAGCTATCAGATGAAGTATGTAAGATATGCGTGCTATGTCTTTCTTCATCTTGCATCTGATCTTTATCATTCTTAAGTCTGTCTGGATCACCCTCAATCAACCATCTTTCAATCGAATCAACAACCTCCCAATAATAAGATGAATCTTGTTGCAGCAAATGAGAAGACTCCTGATCTGTTGATGTTTGCTGGTTTCTCTTATCTTCCAATTGTTGAAACCTTTGAACCTGTATTCTAATGGCATTTATCTGTCTAGAGCATTCATCCCTTATAGCACTGATTTGTATGGCATGGTGCTCTTGCATGTGTTTTATTACTTTATCATTCTTTTCTTTTATGTCCATCAAGCAATGTTGCATGAAATTTATTTCTTCTTCATGATTCGCTTGCATGTCAGCCAACTGATTGTTATGATTGAACGTTATGATAGTCATTTCCTCATCCATAGTTAATAAATTGTTTTGCATAGAGTCAATTTCCCTATCATGATTAGCTTTAATGGTCACCATATTCTCTTCTAAGACTGACATCTTGCTATGCATGTTTCTAATTTCTGTTTCTTATTTAGTTTTCATGGCCTCAATTTCTCTAGCATGGTGACTTTGCGTGACCTCAATCTCCCTATTACGTTTTTCCAGGTGGGCGCATAAAGTTTTCACATCATTGACATAATTAGTTTGGTTGATTTCCATATTCCTTACCAGCATCATTAGATTTCGTAAAATTTGCTTTTGCTCTTCCCTTTCATTGTCATTTGTCCCTGATTTTTCACTATCATGAACTTGATCTGCAATATTTCCGGTGGATGACACATTCTGACACGATGAATCGTCTTGGGATCTTTCAGCTGGACCTATTATCAAATTACTTTCATTCTGTTGCACAATTTTAGAGGCAGAAGTCAAGCTGTTTGGACTATCATATCTATCTTTAAAAGCATTGAGAATGTCTTGTAAAGAAGTGAAAAAATCATTAGGAAAATTATTAAACCAATTCAAGGCATCACCCTCTAAAGAATGGACAAATAGACGCATCTTGAAATCTTCATGATTATATTGAGGAAATCTACAATATAAGATCATTACACAAGTAAACCTGTTTAAATGCTGTTCAACAGTGACCGAATCACCACCCGAGAACTTAAATAATTTACCAACGGCCTCTTTCGGAAGATCATGGAGATTATCAGTAAAATGACATGGTTTAAATGAATAATCCATGATGAACAATGAAGGATCAAATGGATGATAGAAAGAGATTTCTGCTCAAGAAAATTAAACGATGAGAGAAGTGCAGTCGCCACTTGAACAATGAATCTGATTCTAGGATCCAAAAAGTAACCACAAGCAGATATGAGGAAAGCTTCTTGTCTGGAAAAATGAGAAAGTGGAGTTGCCACCCAAACAAAAAACAGACCGAAGAGATGCTACTGATATGGCGAAAAATAAAGCAATAAAAGATCCAAATGATAACCCAAAAGGTTGAATTTGCCAGCTCAAAATGAGAGATGAGAAAGATGATAAGGTGAATGTCGATGAAACTCCAGGAACAGAAAAACTCTGTCCCCGGCAACGGCGCCAAAAAATGTTGGCGTTGCCGGCTCAAATGAATGATAAAAAGATGAACGATGAATGATGAAAAGTCGTTGAAACACCAAGGACAGAAAAATTCTATCCTCGGCAACGGCGCCAAAAAATGTTGTCGCGCGGATTGACACGACAACGCTCAGACCGGGGGCTGTCACTCTGATCCCCGATCCCTCCGTTTAAGCCCGTCTCCCGCGGCTAAGGGGGGTAGACCCTGTGAGATGGTGAGACCAACTGTCGACCAGTTGGTTGGGAGACACGAGATACGATATAAAAATGCACTCGATGGATTTGATTAATTGAGCAGACCAGTGCCTTAAGAGATTGATGTAGAAACGATTACTTGTTAAATGATATAGGAACATGGACCATGGACAGCAACCATCTATCATCAGCTAAATCACATGACCAAAACGATATCCAGCGATAAAAAAAAAAAAAAAAAACTTTGAAAAGATGAATGTGCTAAAATGAAACCAAAAAAAAAAACCCTAAACCCTAATAAAAAAACTGCATAAAGCAAAAATTAAAACCCTAGATCAGCTAATTAATTTACAGATTTGGCCCCTTAACAGCCAGATTCAGCAATAAGCACGGAAAACATTTTAAAGAACAGAAATTTCAGATCGTCACTGTGAAGAACTTCAGAAAATCTCTCATGCAAACTTAGAAAAATAAACCGAATGATAGACCCAGGATCAAGTCCAACTTGGCTCAGCAAAAAAAATGCTTGCGGGAGTTAGCTGGTTCAGCCGAGAACTTCCCCGAACGCCCACAAATTTCCTTCAGAAAATGTTTTCTGCACAGCTCAAAACAACCGTCAACAAAGGGCAAAAATGCTGCTAGATCTCAAACAGTAATGGAGATACCTGCCATTACTTCAGAAACCCTAACAGCACCCAAACCCCAGCAAGTGAACAAGATACCTGTGCTCACAATACTCTACGAAAAGCTATTATTAATGGCTGAAAATAACATATGCAGAAAATGAAATGATTTCACAGCATTCCAAGAGAGTAACACCAGCAAGATATGGACCCCAAAGTCTTCCTTTATTAACCAGAAACAAATTTACAAGAGAGCTTCTTCAGTCTTAGACTCATAGATCGAATGAATCTGAAATGACCACCTAAGACCCTATATAAAGGAAATGATCCCAACGGCTAGTTCGAATGATCCATGTAGAAATGATCTCGACCGTTGATGAAGATCAAGACATCTCTTGATCTCATCCGTCGATTTATTCAATTAATTTTTTATTATTATTTTTTTAAATTTTTAAATTATTATTTTTATTTTATTATTTTTTTATTTATTTCATTTTTTTTTTTAAATTTTTTTATTATTTATTATTTTATTATTATTTTTTAAATTTTTAAATTTTAAATTTTTTTTTTTTTTATTATTTTTTATTTATTTCATTTTTTAAATTTTTAAATTTTTTAAATTTTTTTATTATTTATTATTTTATTATTATTTTTTAAATTTTTAAATTTTTAATTTTTTTTTTAATTATTTTTTATTTATTTCATTTTTTAAAATTTTAAATTTTTTATTTATTTTATTATTTTATTTCTTTTTTTAAATGGATCATCGAACTAAACCTTTGGAAACATCACCCAGGACCTAGGACTTAGGACTCACGAGGGGATTTAAAACATTTTTCGACCCTCAAAACACATTACATCATGACTTTTACAACTTACATCTCAAGGGGACAAGCCCACTTAACACAAACCCTCATAAATCACCCAGTTCTGCGACACAACTATAATCTAGCATATTAACACACTAGGATTCTCCTAAAGTTCTAATGACAAAATCCATCCCGGCTTTGGGGTCAGGTTTGAAGGAAAACTCTGCCGATCCATGGATCGGTGAGACGAAAAACCTTCCGGGACATAAATTATCATAGAAAGTTAGGTCCACCTAGGCAATTTTACATACATGACTCTGATCTGCTTAGATTATTTACAATTCATACATGCAGACTGGGTTTACAATTGAAATGATCAAGCTGCTGATGACTGTAGGCTGGCACGGACACGCTGATCAGGTGCTGCCCCATTCTTGCAAAGAAAAAGGGGGTGTACTGCATGGGTAGTTGACCAGTAGTGGTCAACAGGGCCAATACAAGATAACGCTTCTTTATCTTATCAGAAACAACATTTGATTCTTCATACCTGGGGTTCCTTGCTTTCTATGAAGAGTCTGCCATTTACTTGATGACCTGCATTACCTGTCATTCCTTTGATCCTTGAAGATGTCCCTGGAATGATTGTTATCATCATCAAGTGATGTGTCCTTGCCATTCAGACACTCCTTCGCATAATGGCCGAACTAGTTATCTGCCTTTCCTTCCACCCTGAGATCCGGTCTTCCAATGAAGCGATCTTTAGGTAGGCCATATTCCGCTGCGCCATTCTGATAATATTCTCTGCTTCGACTTCACCCTTGGTGAATTTGAAGAGGGATGAGGAATCCATTGATCCTTTTGTCCTTTCCCAACTGTCTTCGGTGATTGCTCTTTCACTCTTGCTTGGGCATTGTCTTCACCTCAGCTCTGATACCATGTTAATTTTAGGTATGTTCTATGCTAGAGCAATTTATTTCAATTTTCACAGTTAGCTCAATATCTTTTCCAGATTAGCAATCACATCAGCATTAAAGTAAACTGCAGATAGAACATAAATATAAATCGCAGAAGACAAGCCAAGACAAGAGGACACAAGATGTGGCGCTAGCCAGGGACAAACCCCAATGTGGGGAAACCCTTGATCAATTCTTCTTATATGTTCTTCAATAGTTCAGTAGAGAGAGAGAGAGAGAGAGAGAGAGAGAGAGTACATTTACAACAGAAGTCAACACTTTGACTTATCTAGATAAGAGCATAGATCATCTCTAAGAAGATGATACATGAGATCAGTTGAAGACATGCTGCTTCAACTATTCTCCAAGGTGGCTCCTTCACCTATCATTGTGTTGCATTTCGTCATCATGTTGCACCTCACCGCGCTGCACCATGCTGCACCCATCATCACTATGCCGCATCTCATCACGCTTCATTAATCATGACTGTACCCAACACTGTACTGCATTATGTGCCATTGCTGCACCATGTTGCCATCCTGACCTATGTGTTGGCTGCACCTTGCTTGCTTGTTGTCCCTAGCATGCTTGTTGTCCTTACCATGCTTGTTGTTGCATGCTAGTTGTCCCTTGCATGCTAGATGTAACATTACATGCTTGGTGTATTTGCTGCTAAGTGCCATACAACTATCCCAATGTTAGTTAGCTGTCCCTTGCATGCTTCTCTCCTTCAGAGATAGATGCTCTGGCTGTTTCGGTAGTTCCCGGTAGTTCCGGTTTTTCCGGTTCTGGCTTTTCCGGCAGTTCCGACTTTTCCGGCTTTTCTGGCAGTTCCGGATTTTCCAGCATTTCCAGCTTTTCTGGCAATTTCGGCTTTTCTAGCAATTCCGGCTTTTCCGTCTTTTCCGGCAGTTTCGGTAGTTCTGGCTTTTCCGGCTTTTCTGGCAGTTCCGGCAGCTCTGGCTTTTCTGGTAGTTTCGGTAGTTCCGACTTTTCTAGTAGTTCTGGCTTTTGCGGCTTTTCTGGCAATTCCGGCATTTTCGGCTTTTTCGGCAGTTCTGGCAGTTCTGGCTTTTCTTGTAGTTCCGACAGTTCTGACTTTTCTGGCTTTTCCAGCTTTTTAAGCAACGTAGAGCTTATTCTCCCATGACTGCATTTAGATCTAGGGCATGTTATATAGGGCAGCTTATACCCTAGGGCACTCCCTCTAGCTCTCATCTTCATCAAACCCAAAACAGGATGAAGTGAGATCACAAGAGTGTGTGTGTGTGACAAAAGACTTCAAGTCCTCTTTTATTTATACTAAAACGTAGAGATTGAATAGACATGACTGCTGGGCTTCTGAGCCTACATAAGTTGCTGGCCGACTTGACAATTTGTCCATAATCAAAATAAATTCATATCTTCATAAATACTTATTGGAATCGGATGATCTTTAGATCAGTCCTACACCTCTTGATGAGAGGGATCCAAGAAAAATATCAGCTTCCATAAATAAGATGACCCACATGGAGTTTGGCCCTAGTTGCCAATTTTAACAAAAGAGAAATAGATTCCTTCCTATTATGTTCCTTGATGATTTTGGCGTGGATGACCCCTTCCACTTCAGTTAGTGGGGCAGCCACCTTCCTTCACTTAACAGCCTGTAACCAAGGATTCAAATTTTGTTGATGACAGGGAATCCTGATTTCTAAATGCCATTAGCAATATATCATGGCTTTTGTTTCTGTCCATTGTTAGTGGAGAGTTAATATGAAAATTGGATTTACAAAAGTTATTGTAAATCCGCAACTTAGTGTTGTTTGTTTTGCTGGCAGAATTTTAAATTTCATCTATTAACTTAGATTTTCTTAAAATTTAAATGCACTTGATCTTTTTTAAAAATTGGTATTCATTTGTTTTTGATGGGATATAATATACTTGTGGTTGCTTCTGATATACTCCTTAAAACACTTATAAATTGTTGATTGCTTGTTGGTTGCATTTATGGTATTTCGGTATGCATACCTTTTTTAATTTTTTCCAAGGAAAACGTCGTGAGGAAACCCAGGGGATCCTTCCCTACATTTGTGGCAAATTCTGTTTGCATACCTGGCTGCTCATATTTTTATTTGTTCACCTTATAAAGCTGAATTATAGAAAGTAATGCTTATTAAGATCCCCACCCATAGCAGCTAATGTTTTTGTTAGCTAGAAACTACACTCCATGCTACTTGGCCATCTAATATGTATCTTAACTTCAAAGTTCTATGGCAACTAGAAGCTTTTGGAAGTCGATAGCATCATTTTATGTGAAGTTAGATGATTTCTCAGCATGTAAGTGCGAATTGTTTATAGCAGGGTTTTTTGCGTAGAAGCACATAACTGCAACATTTGTGACAAATTTGCTTGTGTAGGTTCCTGTAGCTCCACTCCCAAATTCCACTGAAGGCGCACCTGCCACAACCCATCCATGGACGTACAACTCATCTGCTTCTGAAGATCTTTTTTATGAACGAGGCATTCCCACCATGATAACATGGAGCTACGGTGGCAATGATGTAGCAGTGGAAGGTTCTTGGGATAATTGGACCTCAAGGTATGCTACAAGTATTTGAGATCTTTAGTTGGACAGTCTTTGACACATTTTCTGAGTTCCTGTCATGATCATTTGTCCCTTCTTTTGGTGAATACTAAAGAGAAACAATAGATCGTCGCCACTAACCTTAATTATTTTAACACTATGTATAGCCATAGGCTTACATTTAAGGATATGATGCTTGCATTAAACTATTGGTTATCATTTTCTAATAGTAATCTCACCATGAAAAAGAAATCTTTAAATGGAGTTAATTATTTGTCCTCAACACATGTAGCTTGTTGATTATATGTATGTTCTGCAGAAAGCCTTTGCACAGATCAGGAAAAGATTTCACTATTATGATGGTACTTCCGTCAGGAGTATACCAGTACAAATTCATTGTTGACGGTGAATGGAGATATGTCCCTGATCTGCCATGGATAACTGATGAGATGGGAAATGTCAAGAATATCCTGGATGTGCAGGTAATATATTTCTCATTTTTTATTTCTTTATTTTCTTAACCCAAACTGATCACACATCATTATGGTTGAGCTTTATGCTTCCTCTGATTAATTTTTCACAGGACTATGTTCCTGAGAATTTGGAAAGTGTGGCAGAATTTGAGCCTCCTCAATCGCCAGAGTCAAGTTACAATGGTCCATTTCCAGCTCCAGAAGACTTTGCCAAGGACCCTCCTGCAGTTCCACCTCATTTGCATTTGACACTATTGAATGTTCCTCCTGTGGAAGCTCCAGGGGTTGCAGCACGGCCTCAGCATGTAGTTCTGAACCATCTTTATGTGGGGAAAGAGAAAAGTTCTCAATCAGTGCTGGCACTTGGCCTAACACACCGTTTTCGCTCTAAATATGTTACTGTTGTCCTGTACAAACCCCTCAAAGTAAAAACCTGAAAGTAGTGCAAATTTGGATGGATATTGCTTTTCTGCTTCTCTGACGTTTATGCTTAGTGCTACACTTAATAACTTAGCTATACCTTTTTGAACACATAATTTAGTTAAGATTTAGTACTCCAGTTGTGTTTACAAGCTAAAGGCAAGTCTTTGGTTTGTCAAATTTTGAAAATTTCCCTCAAGTTTTGCCTTGTGCCTGGTGTAACAGAAGTGATTGACTGATAAATTTGATTCCAAATGTGATTACAAAATAATTCTGTCGAATTTAAATTTAATTCTCTGGAGCTCTAACTGCCTGTTCCCTATTTGAATTAGATTTCAACTTGTGAAGCAACAGCTGGCTATATTGAACTAATCCTCATTTTTCTCATCCAAAATAAAAAAGTGTAGTCTTTGTCGTGTGAAGTTTGTGTAGTGTAGTCTTTGCTGATATGTCGTGTTAAGTTTGTGTAGTGTAGTCTTTGCTGATATCAATACATACTACAACTCAGAGTAATACATGCCTAAGTCACCTGGTTTGTGCTTGTGTTCGATGCTGGGGACAATGAAAGTTAGCCATCAGGGAATAAAGTTAGCCAGTGCAAAAAAATGAAAAAAATTGCCATCAGTGGATAAAGTGACTTTTATAATTCATACATTAAAAAAAAAAGCAAATGGAAAACTATTTGAACTTTAAGTTTGATCCAAAAATATTTGGAATCCTGACTCTTTTATCACGTTAGGTTTCGGTAGTGCGAGAAAACGTCAATACGTTGTTATATTTTCCAAAAGCAAGGCTGCCTATATATGGCTTTGTTAAACAATATCTGTATATATGGTTTTTTGTTTCCATATTTTTATAAAACAAATCTAAACACTTTTTTTTTTTTTTTTTCATTATCCCGTACGGCATGAGATTCAAAGACGATAATTTTTGGAATGAAATCACCGAAAGAGTGGCTAAATTGAATTCCTTGCATTACATTTTGCTTTTCTCAAGTGAATGCACGTTCTTTCTGGGTCTCTAAAATTGAGTGGCATCTTGTATGCTTGAGAATTTTCAGATAATTGAAATCCATCCGGATCATTTCATTCATTATCATTGTCAAGTTTGATTGCTTTGACTGCACTATATGGACTTATAATCTTTGCCAATCCTGAAATCTGGAAAAGTCTGTTGAATTCTAAATGGGTTGTGAAATTTTACTTTCTCCATTTGAAGTCCGGTTGAATTCTAAATGGGATGTGAAATTTTACTTTTTCCATTTGATGTCCAACAAGGTTCGAACCACTTTCAAACATCTTGAAATGATTAATGGTAAATGTGAAAAGTTTAAGTAAAAGGATATAAAAGGATATTAAAGAGGTTGTCACTTTTACTTAATTATCATTAATTACCAAGGTCACAAAGCCCCCAAAGCTCTAATCCCCATCCCTCATCTTTGTTCTATTTTCATGAATTGTTGGACAAAAATTCTAAGGGGGACATCGCGGGGAGGGGGAGGGGGAGGGGGAGGGGTGCGATTGCCCAAATGTCCTCTTTGGTGGAAACACATCCCCATATCGTGGAAATATTTTCCAATCCGTTTCCCTGAAGGATAGACATGGGAAAAGGTTCCCCTAGGTGCCTCCCCCAATCATGGGAGCATGGAAAATGTGGGGGGCATGCCCCCATGGAGCATTGTCTAAACTTATTGCGTTTGTCCATTTGCTCCCTCCATCCTCAAACCTTGGTAAAACATAATCACTAGATTCCACTTTTAAAAAAGGATTGGTATCATAACTCTATTATCACTTGAGAGGTCTCCATTCAGGGTGTTTTAGGCAAAGCTCTTTAAAACTTCCTTGCCTTTTCTATGTATCAATTCTAATTTCCAAATATCTTAAAAATGTTGATCTTTCCTTACTTGAAGAGTTGCATTCTTTTTAAATGATGTGTTATGGGAGGGCTTTCACTTTAAGGATATTTTTTGTTGATCATTTTATATGCATTTTATTTTCTTTTGTGACTCCAATATAAATAATTCGTCAATGCACTATATTAGAGTTCCATTGAAAGCTAAATAAAATGTAAATAAAAAGCATAAGCTTTTCCAAGGGTAGATGTTCATTTCAATTATGATAAACATCCTTTGAATCTAATGCAATCCTTTAAAGACACCCCTTTATCTAGAGTTTCTTCATCGAGTCAAGATATCTCCTCCTCATCACTTTTGAGACTTTTCCTTTGATTAATTCAGTGACATGGGATTTCACTTCTGCGATTTATATATGGTGCCTTCCTTTAAAAATTCACATATTTTTGTTTAATCACATTTACACCAAAGGTTAATGAATTGAGGTTTTAAGGATTACTTTCTCTTTACATCTTCTCCAATGTACTTTTCTAGGTTTACATTACATTGATGTAAGTGTAAATTTCCCATACTTTTCTAGGTTTACATTACAATGATGTAAGTGTAAATTTCCCATTTGACCATTATCTATTTTGTTTCTCCCAATATTAAATAATAAATTCCAAGCCTGCTTTGTGAAAGAGCATTGGACTAAACCTTGAAAATGATCTTTCTCTTGATTCTAGTGAAAAAGCCAAGAGGGTCGTTGAAAGCTTTTATTTTTTGCCCTCTTGTTTTTTTAAATTCTAAATTTTTAGAAATTATTGTTAATGCAAGGCATGGGAATATGTTTATTATTGCTCCAGGTTAGTAGGTTTACTTCCATTTTTTTTTGGTTTAGCCTAAGTCATGTAAATATTTATTCATCTTGAAGCTTGCATTCAGTAAGTATCCCTATCCTAGACTTCCTTTCTATGTTAAGGCATGCTTATTGTTTGTAGTAAGTATCCCTAGCTTGGACTTCCTTTCTATGTTAAGGCATGCTTATTATTAGTGTTCACAATTTCCTGTTCATTGTTCTCTTTAATAGCATTGCAATAGTCATGTTAATAAATTTTCATGTAGGTGTAGCTACTGGAAGTTTTATGGAGTATTATGTTAATTTATTTTTTTATATGAAGTTTTGAACTATCTTGGTTCATTTTTAGGAAAATTGTGTTCATGGTCTTTCATTAATACTTTTTTGTAATTGGTGAAAAATATCAACTTTTTGAGAGTTCATTTTTAGGAAAATTGTGTTCATGGTTTTTCATTAATACTATTTGTAATTGGTGAAAAATAACTTTTTGAGAGTTGTTTGGTTGGCCTTGATTAAATTTAACTTGGATCTTAATCTTATATTTAAATCAAGTTATCTAAGTTTGGGCTAGAGACCCTAATTGTATATTTAACATGACTTTAGTGAGTAGATAGTTTTATGTGGCTTTTGACTTTTGGATATGCAATCACAAATGACATATGTTTACACTACCTTGACATCCAATATGTTGTTATTAATAGACTTTAATATTTGCAGTTGTTATGGTTTAGTTGTTCATGTAATGCAATATATTATATGTAATCCCATATAGGGGGTTGTTGCATTTATGATACCTTCTTGATTATATGCAGTGCTTGCTGGTTTGCCTTGTTCATTAGTGACGTGTTGAACTATTGTGTGTTGATTGAGATACTACATTTTACATGACATGGGTTTAATGAGACTCGATGATATATTTATGTTGGTTTTCTTAAATATAGACATAGAGATGTTTCAATGGTTGCTTTATACATGTATATGTAACGATGGCATACTTTTTTGAATTTAGAGTATGAATGTATGTTCCATGATTGATGATTTCATGTCATACATATGTAGCACATAGTCATAATTTCTATTATGAACAAATTCCTCTAAATTGAACATTTATCTTTGAAATGTGGCATTATAAACAAATATGAAGATTAGATAAACATAGATGCTATATGCAATTTATAGTTTTGATTACAAGATTTGGTTTATGTTAGGAGACAATTGATAGTGTTGTATGGATGATGACTTATAATTGTCATGATGTGATATGTGTGAGAGTTTGTTATGACCATTGTTCCCTTGACCTAAATCACCAAGTTACTACCAGAGCTATGCGTGAGAGTTTGTTATGACCACTATTCCCTTGACCTAAATAACCAATTTGGTACCAAAACTTTTGGGGGAATATACCCATGAAGGATGTTACTACACCATATTACGATTTGGTGACAAGAGATGACACAACCCCTAATTATATACCAATGGTTCATTTCCCTCCTATACCAATGTTGGATCGTGTAGATTATCAATGTCTAGATGTGAGAGAGTCCATCATCAATAGGATCCTAGGGCATGTAATGCAACACTAGAAGGGGACATTTGGTGGTTGTCAATAAGGTAGTGATTATATTGAAACATTAGGAGGGGGACACATGGTGGTTATAAATGAAGGACCAAGATCATACCTGACTAAACTTGCAAAATAGAGCATATTTGTACTTGAGTATTGGGTGGAGATCACTAGTGACTACGAGCTTTAGACTTGAGTACTAGGTGGGAAGGACTAGTAGCCATAAGAGTTAGACCTAAGAACTAGACGGGGACCATTGGTAACTAGACATAGAATTGAATGCATGCATGACTACTTGTGTTGCGTGTTTGATCTTTGGATTTTAGAAATTTCATTTCATAACTCTAACATGTGGAGTTCTAAGGATATTGTTTGCTTACTAGTGCAGATGCATGATTTATGAATGATGGCTACATGCACACCTCATGCCTACATGACACTATTAGCTTATTAGTAGCTGCATTTGATTAATGATAGTAATCTAAATGGGAGTGATTGATGTCATAACTTAAAAAATTAAAAGAAATATACATAAATATTAATTAAAAGGGGAGCAAATTTGGAGAGATTAACCAAGTTAATGCATGAGATTGTGTTAGATGTGCATGTGGTGTCACTTGGCATGAGGAGGATAACATGAAAATTAAATAATAATATATTTCTGGTCGGTTGGTGTGCATGATGGGAGGTTTTATGCATGAAGGTGATTTGGGGGTTCCATACGCCCTTCTTGGTTATGGGAGCCACGCAGATGCAAATTGAGTTATTAGAGGGGAAAGATTTGGTACAGGCTTGGGGATTGTGGCATTTGGGGCCTTTAACCAATTGTTTTAAAGGATTAGGTTAGGAGGAGAGTCTTCTTATTTGCCATGTTTGCTTGGTTGCTAGATCTCCCCATTGGTGTAGCCATTGGACTTGTAGGAGGGTGGATTGAAGGATGGGGTAGGAAATAGCAAAATATGCATCTTGGTTGCCAAGTATTTCCCTTGATTGCAATGGTTATTTAATTTATGGTTGAAGATTTTAGAGAGAGAGAATCGATTGCTATAGATCAAGTTTTCATTTATTGTTTTAATTGCAACCTAGTTTATTTCATAATATATAGGATTTGTAATATATAGCCAGACTAATATGAGAAGAATGAGAATTTACAACTTTCATGCCTTTCTATTATTATAATTATATAGTGATGTAGATTATTTACTTGTTCCTAAATTAAATAAAAGAGTTGTATCATTGTTAGTAAATCCAATACTGTTGATGCCATTTTGGGTGTACATTTATGAGTTTCTCCTTTAGAAGTTAACATAAAAAAATAATTATTTAGGTTGGTTGATTACCCTTGGAAGGCAAGGTATCACATTTGGTATTAACACTTGAGTTCAAAATCTTGGGCTAAAAGGGCCATCATCATGCCTTATGTATGCATAATGCGTAAAAAAAGGAGAAACAAAAACACTTGATTTGGGAAATGATCAAGAACAACATATGGCCTCAACACTTTGTAAACATATGTCGATAATGCTCACATATTGAATCATGCCAAATAAATCAATTTTAGGTCAAAGGTAGTTGATTTGATTTAGGTATAAAATCAAAATATAATACATAATTAATTAAGGGCACAAGACGCAGGGCTGTATAGTTGAACCCTAAGAGTTGAGATGATAGGAGAGAAATTTACCTAGGAACCTAGTTGGAATATCGACTCCTTAGGCCCATAAATTCTACAAATGAACCCCATTTTGGGTGCTCTTTGGTCTATTCAAAATATTTTTCCAAGCTCTATAGGTTTGGTAGGTTTATCTTGTTGAAGAATCTAGGGCATCTAGGTAGGATGAGATTCTGACGATGCTAACTATTTGTGAGGTACTTTTTACTTTTTCTTATTAGCACAATATTCTCTTATTATTATTAGTGCGTTTCTTACTTCATCAAACACTTACCAAAACAAAAGAGACAAGAACACAGATGTTCGCTCTCAGCCAGGGCAAAACCTCTCTCTCCTAGAGGAAAACCCTTCTGCAAATTTCCCTTATTGAAGCTTCAATTGAAAAATTCCAAACCCTAGACCCTTGACCAGTAGATCCTCCAAGCACAAGACACACTCTTTCTTCCTTTTATTCTTCAATCAATGCCGCCTTCTGCTATGCACCTTGATCTCTTTCTTCGTACTTCTTTTGACAACTAATAGCACTTTTCTTCGCTCTTTTTCTGGCAACTATAGAAACCCTAGGTCTCCTTAGAGACTTCTTCTCTGGTGTCTTCCTTTACTCCTCTACCTCGCTAGGTAGTCTTCCTTCTCTTTGATACTTGGGCTAGAGAATGAGTTTCTTCTTGAGGTATATTTTTGAGTTAGAGGTTGATCCTCAACCCTACTGCAAATCTGTTTTTTCCTCGCACATGTGGATGATTAGGGCTCAAGATTGTCCTACTAACTTGCTCCCTTCTTTCACTTGAGGTGGGACCTTCTTCACTTGAGATGGTGATCTGATATTCACCCTATGAGTGACATTAGTTAAAGATTTGTTAAATAAAGGTGTTATAGACTCATGTGCTGGTGTGTGTTCTGTGTTATTTAAGCAACAGATCGATCAGATTGCCAATACACAGACATTTAAATGGAAAGAGAGCAGAGAAATACAGTAAGCAAACACAAAGACACAAGAAATTTAATAAGGAGTTCACCCTATTCTCCAGGGCTACATCTCCGGTTCAGCTTTTAGTGGTGGCCTTGTTTTATTGTATCTTTAAGCAGAGAATTATAATGCAGGGACTCAAAGTGAGTACTCCTGAAGCAAATTTGCTTGGCAGGGTGGTTCTTGGATTCCCAAAGCCACTTGAGTACACACACTGCTTCTTCCTACCAGCTCTGTGACCTTCTGGTCTAGAGGGGAGAGCCCAATGTGGTGCTCAGCCCGGACAGATTCCTCTATGGGATGGCTTGAATCTTCAAGCTCTCTGGTGCTCGATGCTGCCTTTGGTCAGCTCGGCCCTCTGTCCTCTTCTGCTTTGCTTTACTGTCTTCTTTCTCTGTGTTCCGTCCTTAGGATTCTGGTCTCTTTCTCTTTCTTTGTCTCTCTAGGGTTCTCTGTCCCTCTCGATGGCTGATTAACTCGATTGTGTATTTTCTCTGTTCATGGATTTTAGCCATTTGTTCCAATGCATGTTCAGTTCCTCTTCCGCCTCTGTCGATTCACCTTCTGCCCCTGTGCTTGGAGTTCCCTGTTCGGCGTCATCATCAGCGCTCAGGGAGGTGGCCACGTGTCCTCCTCTAAATGGCGCCACCCTGCTTCGTCGGTTCGTTTCTTCAGTTACGTCGTGGATGAGTCTTTCCTCCACTGTGGTGGTCAAAATGGATTCCAAATTCTTACAAATCATGGCGTATTCCCTCGTCGATTCCGCTTCTTCCATCGGGCGCAATCTCAGCCATCCGATCTGGGTCCTCCAGATCCGATGCCATACGCACGTTTCACGCGGTTGACTTGCTCGACTGATAGCGCGTGATCAACAGAGGTTTTCTCTCACCTCTGCTTTCCACGCGTCGATCGATGTATGGAATCGCTCTGCTCTCGTCCAAAACCTCTTACCATTTGTGGGCACCCCGATCAATACTGCCGGTTTTCTAGAGCGCAGGTCCCGCCTTTGTATGTTTAGCGCTTCTCACTTTTTCGCCCGCGGTTCTCCGGCTCTCAACGTGACCGAGTGCTCAGGCTTCCTCCATTTTGGCCCTGTTCACCCAGCGATAAATCACCTCCATTTCTCGATCCGGGGCTCCCAGGGGCTACTTTGACCTCCCGCGCAGTCTCCATGGGCCTTGGTCAGCACGCTTTGACCGAGGTCCTCATCGTTCCACGCTGGCTGCCATTGCCACTGGTTCAGGGTGTTTTTGATCACTATTTTGGATTCTTTAGAGTTTTGTTCCGACCTGATACAGTCATGGTTCTTTGACAATCTTCTATGGATCCAATTCGGATCACGACCTTCCCACTGAAAAAGCTTTTGGACCACCAAAAGTTGGTTTTCAAGCATCGACTAAGTGAGGGTATTGTTTTTTCACTTGTCTAATCTCAATCCACTTTGCATTGCGCGACTTCGAACCTTTGAGCCCAATTATGAGGTACTCAACACCTCCTCTGTGCGTTGTCCTCACCTTCCTGTCCAACACTGTATCTTCCTGCAACTCATTAAGACATTTAGATGGCAGGTCATCAATAGAAGGCAATTGACTTTGCTTTTCAGGGTCCTCAATCATTGAAGGTTTAAACAATCTCAAGCAATTTGCATTTACGACTGAGTAGATGTGCATGTAAGCTGGTAAGTCAAGGCAAAAAACATTTTCCCCAATCTTCTCAAGTATCCTAAAAGGTCCATACCTGATAGGCTTTAGCTTTTTACCTTCACCTTGCATCCTATCCTTGCTGATATACAGCTAGACTTGGTCTCCAACTTGAAAACTATGCTCCATCCGATGCTTGTCATGTCTAGAATTACACTTGGCTTGGCTCCTTTCCAGCTGTTCTTGTACTGCCTGGTGGATCTTCTGGATCTGTTCAATGAACCTAGTTGTCTTATCCACATCACTGTGTCCATCAACCATGGTATCTTTACCAAAGACAAAATCCAAAGGAGACCTTGGTATGAAACCAAAATAGGTCTCAAAAGGAGATCTCTGTGTATAAGAGTGTTTAGCTCTATTGTAAGCATGCTGCACATAACACAAGTGTTCATCCCAAAGCTTAGGATGTTTGTTGCAATAACCTCTCAATAATTGGATTACTGTCCTGTTTACTACTTCTGTCTGGCCATCTGTTTGTGGATGAAACGCTGTGCTTTTCTTCAGTTTGGTGTCCATCAGTTTCCATAGACTCGACCAAATCTTTCCCACAAATCGGGTGTCTCGATCAAATACAATGGAAGTGGATAGTCCAAAATGAACCCATACATGTTCAAAGAACAATTTTGCAGTCTGTTCCGCTGTAATCTGTTTATTACAAGGTATCAAAATACACATTTTGTTGAACCTATCCACAACAACATATAAATAATCATGACCTTTCCTATATTTAGGCAGTCCTCCAACAAAATCCATGGAAACACTTTCCCAAGGGTGAGAAGGAACTGGCAATGGAGTGTACAAGCCTAGTTTTCTATTGTTGGGCTTGCTTTTAGCACACATGGCACACCCTCTTACATATCTAGAAACTGTCTCATTCATTTTCGGCCAATAGCAGAACCTTTGCAACTGTTTTACTTACTCCAAAGTGACCTGATATCAGAGAAGTGTGTGCTTCCCTAATTATCTTTATCCTCTCAGTTTGTGGAATGCAGAGTTTTCCACAATGTTATAAGAGTCGGTCTTTCACATGATAGTCCAATTCTTCTACTCTTTTGCCTTGACTCAAAGTTGCATATACATCTTTAAAGTCCACATCCTGAGCATATTGTTCTATGTAGCTTTCATGTAGCACAAAATTATGCTTAAGTATGGTGATGCATTTATAATAGGTCTAGATAACATGTCTGCAACCTTGTTATGTATGCCCTCTTTATATCTGATGACTAAATGAAACTGTTGTAGAAACCCCATCCACCTGTAATGTCTTGATCGCTGCAACTTAGTTTGGGAGTGTCGATAGGTTGATGATCAGTATGTATTACTGTCTCCTTGCCCATTAAATAATATTTCCACTTTTTCACACTCTGAACTAATGCATACAATTCTTTAACATATGTAGGATAGTTAACTACTGCAGGATTAAAAGTCTCAGAATGATAACATATGGGTTTATCGTGCTATGTCAACACTGCTTTGATGGCATAGTCACTGGGATCAATTTGGATCTCAAATGGTCTTTGTAAATCTGGCAGTGCTAGTACAGGTGTTGTACTAATTTTCTCTTTCAAGGTGTCGAAGGCTTTCTGATGTTTGCCTCCCCACTGAAACACCTTATTCAATCCTGTTAAAGTATGTAAGGGAGTTGAAATCGAGGAGAAGTTAGAAATGAACTTCTTCCAACATTGTGCTACTCTTAAGAAGCTTCGCACTTTTGTAGCAGACCTGGATTTAGGCTAGTGCACAATGACTGCCACTTTAGAGGGATCTATTTTCAATTCACCTCCCCCTACTATATGACCCAAGTAGTTTAGAGATGTTTTGCCAAATTCACATTTTGAGAGTTTAACATAAATTTTTTCTCTTTTCAAAACATCTAATCTCTGCTTAACATGCTTTAAAAGTTCTTCCCACGTTTTACTAAAAATCAGAATGTCATCCAAATACACAATAACAAAATCATCAAGAAAAGGTCTGAGTACATCTTTCATTAATCTCATGAAAGTAGCAGGAGCATTAGTTAATCCAAAAGGCATAATCAACCATTCATACAATCCCTGCTTTGTTTTGAAAGTAGTCTTCCATGCATCTTGCTCTGCAACTCTGACCTGATGGTATCCACTGTGCAAATCTAGCTTGGTGAAATAAACAACTTCCTTTAATTGATCTAAAAGATCATCTATGCCAGGAAGGGGATAACGATTTTTGATTGTTATCTTATTCAGTGCTCGGTAATCAATGCACATTCTCCACGAGCCACTTTTCTTTCTCACCAAAACGATTGGTTACCCACATAGTGATGTGCTAGGCTTGATGAACCCTTTCTCGAGCAACCCCTGCACCTGCTTCTTGATTTCAGCATTCTCTAAAGTAGACAACTTGTACATTCCAATGTTAGGCAATGGAACATCTTGCTACAAAATAATATCATGTACTATTCCCTTTTTGGGTGGCAGACCTTTAGGTTCTTGAAATTAGACATCATACTCTGAAACAACCTTTTCTATATCAGCTTGCTGTTCAGCATTACAACCCTCAAATACATTGGTTTTATCAGGTTTCTTTTCTTTTACAACCATCAATAAGAATGGTTTGCATGAATTTATCATTCTTTTCATGCGTCCTGAGTTTATGAGAGTATAATTATTCTTGAGCTTATGAGCTCTTACAAAGTATTCAATTCCATCTTTAACAAGTAGATACTTGTTCTCATCTCTATATAAAATAGTCTTTCTATCATACAAGTAAGGACTTCCTAAAACAATTCCACATATATCTAAAGGAATTATGTCTAACTCCACCTCATCTACAAATGCTGACCCAAAAGAAAACTTGAGTTTGCACTGTCTAGTCACTTGCAGTCGTGCTTTATCATTCAACCATCCTAACAGGTATGGTTTCTTGTGAGGTGTAGTTGCTAATCCCAATTTCTTTACAATTGCTTCAGAAATTAGATTTACTTGTGAGCCACTATCAAATAAAGTATCAATCTTTTGATTTTTGGAAATAACTCGAATATGGAAAAGCTCATGTCTTTTTCTCTCATTTTCTTCATCAACAACAGATTGAGCAGAATTACTAGTAGATGCTTCAGAATTCTTACCTTTTATACCTGTGGCTGCTATAGTTGTTTCATCTCCCGAGTCCGACCCCAAATCTTTTTGAATAGCTACAACAGTCTTCTTCTTCTTGCCCTCAGACTTCTTAGGTCTCAGATCTGGATGCATAATCCAACAATGCTCATCATCATGCCCATCCTTTTTACAGTGAGTGCATGAAGCTTTGGCTTTCTGTGCAGTGTTAGCCTTCATTGCTTTCCATTTCTGCTTTCTTTTCTCCTTGCTCTTGCTTACAGTGGGTTGGGATGGTCCCCCAACTTCTGGATTTCCATTCTTTCCTCTAGCATCTAGATGAGTAGCTTGTACAGATACCTCATCTATACTAGTGGGATTAAACATGAGGCTGGTATGTCTCATGTAGCTGTGTAGACCACCAATGTACTTCAAAAGAGTCTCTGGCGAGTCTAATGAGATACCCAACATCAATGCTCTCTTTCTGAATTCTTGAGTATACCCTTGCACACTTTGCCCTTTCAACTGTCGAAGAGTTTGCCAACTCATCATAGCTCGCTGTTTGTAGGCCAATGGATAGAACTGCTTTTTGATTGCAGAAACAAAGTCACTCCAGACAGAGATAGTCTTACCATGTCTTTTCGTATCAGCTTGGGTTTTGCTTTCCCACCAAACCAAGGCAGTGCCTCCTAGGCGCAGGCTTGCCAGTTGAATCTTACTCTTGTCTGAGTTTATGTTTTGTACCCTGCGATACACATCAATTTTTCTAATCCAATTGTCCAACTTTTCAGCATTTAGCTCTCCATCATATATAGGAAAATCAAATTTAACATCTAGCTTGATCAAAGATGCTTTCTTATTATGTACAGGGCTATTAGGAGGTGTGAGAAAGCTTTCCTCTTTCCCCTTTCCTTTGGAGTGGTCATGAGAGTGAGACTCATCTTCTTCTTTATCTTGTTTAGAACCTGATGAATCTTCCACCTTATGCTTTCTAAAGTCTTTGTACATTTCTTCTACCATAGACTTTATGGCTAGGAAACTCTCTATGAATTGAGGGTCTGGCCCAACAGAACCTTCCTCTGACATTGTCTTCCGAGAATAGACTCTCTCAATTTCAGGATTAGTTTCCACCAACTCTCCTTCTCTTAATTTGATCTTTGATCTTGTGAGCATTCACAGCTAAACCAAAACAAGCTTGTCTAACCTTACAGCCTAGAGCTCTGATACCACTTGATCTGATGTTCACCCTATGAGTGACATCAGTTAAAGATTTTTAAATAAAGGTATTGCAGACTCATGTGCTGGTGTGTGTTTTGTGTTATTTAAGCAACGAATTGATCAGATTGCCAATACACAGACATTTAAATGGAAAGAGAACAGAGAAATACAGTAAGCAAACACAAAGACACAAGAAATTTAATAAGGAGTTCACCCGATTCTCCAGGGATATATCTCCAGTCCAACGTTCAGTGGTGGCCTTCTTTTATTGTGTTTTTAAGCAAAGAATTACAATGCAGGGACTCAAAGTGAGTTCTCCTGAAGCAGATTTGCTTGGCAGGGTGGTTCTTGGATTCCCCAAGCCACTTGAGTACACAAACTTCTTCTTCCTACCAGCGTTGTGACCTTCTGGTCTACAGGGGAGAGCCCAATGTGGTGCTCAGCTCAGACATATTCCTCTATGGGATGGCTTGAATCTTCAAGCTCTCTGGTGCTCAATGCTGCCTTTGGTCAGCGCGACCCTCTATCCTCTTCTGCTTTGATTTACTGTCTTCTTTCTCTGTGTTCCGTCCTCCTCTTGGGATTTTGGTCTCTTTCTTTGTCTCTTTGGGGTTCTATGTCCCTCTTGATGACTGATTAACTCGACTTTGTATTCTGTGTTTGTTCAGGGCTTTTAGCCATTCGTTCCAATGCCTGTTCGGTTCCTTTTCCGCCTCTATCGATTCACCTTCTGCAGTTGCACTTGGAGTTCCATGTTCAGCGTCATCATCAATGCTCAGGGAGGTGGCCACGTGTCCTCCTCTAAACGGCGCCAACCTGCTTCGTCGGTTCGTTTCTTCAGTTACATCGTGGATGAGTCTTTCCTCCACCGTGGCGGTCAAATGGATTCCAAATCCTTACAAATCGCGGTGTATTCCCTCATCGATTTTGCTTCTTCCATTGGGCGCAATCTCAATCGTCCGATCCGGGTCCTCCAGATCCGACGCCATACGCACGTTTTGCGCGGTTGACTTGCTTGATCGATAGCACACGATCAACGACGGTTTTCTCTCACCTCCGCTTGTCACGCGTCGATCGATGTATGGAATTGCTCCGCTCTCGTCCAAAACCTCTTACCGTTTGTGGGCACCCCGATCAATACCGTCGGTTTTCCAGAGTGCGGGTCCCGCCTTTGTACGTTTAGCACTTCTCGCTTTTCTGCCCGCTGTTCTCTGGCTCCCAACACGACCGGGTGCTCGAGCTTCTTCCATTTTGGCCTTGTTCACCCAGCGATGCGCGATTAACATTAGGCATCAAAAATCACCTCCATTTCCCGATCCGGGGCTCCCAGGGGCTACTTTGACCTACCGCGCAGTCTCCATGGGCCTCGGTCAGCGCGCTTTGACCTAGGTCCTCGTCGTTCCACGCTAGCTGCCATTGCCTTGGTTCAGGGTATTTTTGATCGTTGTTTTGTATTTTTTAGAGTTTTGTTCCGCCCTGATACAGTCATGGTTCTTTGACAGTCTTCTATAGATTCAATTTGGATCAGATGGAGGCCTATTTGGAGCCTCTTTTCCACCCAAATGAGTCCTCTTAGGTTGCTGCAATTCTGGATCTGATATGGTAGTAGAATTACCATCTTTTTTTTCACACGCGTGACAAAATTTGACCCCAAAACAAACCTCCCAAACTCGAATTCTTCTTCCTTCTTCTTCGCTGCCCTAGAATCACCTTATATGCACCTTTTCCACACCTCTTTTTTTCCTTTCTTCTTCATTTATTTCAGAGATGATTAATGATATCCTTTTGTGAGGTTGAATTGCCCTATTTATAGGAGACTCCCTGATCCAGGAGGATCTTGTCAGTCTAGTGTATCCACAGAGTTCAAGTCATCTTCAGCTTCGTCAGCGTCGCCAGTGTCTTCAGTTAATCATGGTGGTTAAAGTTTTCATGGTGTTTTTATGGTCCAGGTTGATGTGACAATATTGTTGTAATAGTTTTTAAAACATGGTATGGAGCTAAGTTAAAACCTAAGTGTTAAGTCCTAAGCTAAGCACATATCCTAAGTTCTAAGTCCTAGCACCAAACCTATGTAATAAACCTATACACATAAACCTAAGCTAAAAACCCACATTCAGACCATACATTAAAAATTTATTAAACAAAACAGGACCTAACTGCGTCGAAGACCCTGGCGGAGGTTAACCGTCATATGAGCAGGGATAAATTGTGGTTTGGAAGCCGACAGTCAGTAGACCGGAACCATCGCAGTGATGTGCAGTCTGGATAACTGCGTCAGGGAAGCTGTCACATACAGTTCAGTTAACCTGGAAGGTGGCGGCTTATGACTAGACCACAACATAACCGCCTGTTCACATGCTTCCATTCAATCAATTCCGTGCTGTTACCTGACTGCAAGTGGATTTGTAATAACCAAAGTTCTATTTTGGGTTTTTGTGTTGGTTTTGCATAAATACTAATCCTATCACCATGTGATAAGTCCGAGGCCAACAAACCTTTAATGCATTACATACATGCCTAAGTTTGGCATCAGGAGCTTGAATGAACCTAAGGAGCTATAAATTCAACCTTTTGATCATGTAGAAGGGAACAAGAGTGATTTTGAGACTTGTATGCAGACGTTGAGCCAAAGAGGAAATTCTCGTTTTTAGTGTATCTTGGCTGTCCGAAGGTAGAATTGGGAACCGAGACAGGAGTTGGAAAGTTAGGAGAGAGAGATTTTTGTTGAAAAAGACCATAAGTGCTTGTGTGCACATTCATTCTGGTGTTTTTTTCTCTGTAAAAGACCTCTTTTGATCAATCCTAATAAAGCGAATGCCCATCTTGAAAGTGGACCCAGAGACGTAGTCCATCATGGGCGAACTCCGTAATCAATGTTTGTTGTCTTCTATCTCTGTTTTTGCTGCAAATTCATGTTTAATTATGTTTCTTAAGTTCTTTATTAAGTCTTGAATCAATTGCTTTCCTTCAGTCTTCCACATTCAACACTTACGGTTGATGATCAATTCACTGTTGGCAAATAATCAATTCTACTTCAGTTTAATTTATGATCAATATCAGATTGTATAATTTAGTATCAGAGCAGGTTGTGTTTTATAGAATTTTTTCCAGTGAATGTTAACCAGGTTTAAGTCGCGCCGTGGAGAAGGAACACTTGAGGAGTTCAATCCAGAAATTGGAAAGCGAAAAGTCACTCATAAATTGACAATGACAGGATCTGATGCAAGTGAAACTCCTAAAGAGAAGATGAGCGAGGAATAGTTACAGAAAGTGTTTTTGAGCATGCAACAAATGTTGGGAGAACTCTATGAAGATAAGAAAGCAAGAGATGCAACTTCTTCTTCAAAGACATCGAAGAAGGACAAGGGAAAAGGCAAGGCTGATAAACCTCCTTCTCTCCATCATCTCCATCATCATCTTCTTCTTCCAGTTCAGATTCTGAAACAGAAAGGAAACCTAAGAAATCATCTGTTTTGAAACTTGATGTAAAATTTGAGCTACCTATTTATTATGGTGAAATGAATCTTGAAAAGTTAGATAATTGGATTAAGTAGTTACAAGTGTATTTTCTTATTCAGAACATTTACAAAAATTCAGTTAGCTACACTTAGAATGGGGGGAACAACTTTAATCTGGTGGGAAAGTAAAACTCAAATAGATGTAAAGCGGAAAGGTAAAGTCATCTCTTCATGGTCTAAGTTTTTAAAAGCTCTCAGGAAACAATTCTATCCATTAGGATACATGCAGAAAGTTGTTATTGATTGGAAACATTTGAGGCAAGGTAAAGGGAAAAATGTTTAGGAGTTTACTCAGGGGTTCAAGAAGAAAGCTTTGGCGCTTGGAATTCCATTGGATACACGAGAAACTTTATTAAAGTACATTGGTAGTTTACATTCATATTTACATCATACATTATTGATGTTTAATCTTGATGACTTTGATGAAGTGTGTGTTCAAGCCATACATATTGAATCAGGTGGTAGACCTTTCAAGTTTTCACCGAAAACATCCAAGCAGTTGGAAATCAAGGATTCCAAAGATAGCAAGAGGAAGAGAAATTTGAAGGGAAAGAGATCAGCGACAACTCAGAAGGAAAGTGAAAGACCTACTTGTACTCATTGCCAGAGGATCAGACATGATGAATCCAAATGTTGGAAACTTCACCCAGAACTCAGACCAAAGAAGTTCCAGAAGAAGAAAGGTGAAAAGAAGGCTAATGCAGCAATCCAACAAGATCTAGGCTCCGACTCAAGTGATGAAGGTAAAATAACCACAATGGTTTCGACAGGTAAAACTTCTGACATTGGTTCAAGTTCTAGTACTTCTGCACCTTCTTCAAACATAAATCATCTGAATGAGGATAAAAGGGTTGAATTATTTCATATAAGGATAACTTCTAAGCACAAGAAAATAAATACATGATTTGACAGTGGATCACAAGAAAATTTAATATCTGAAGATTTAGTTAAGAAATTGGGTTTGGAGACACAAAATCATCCAAGACCATACCCATTAGGTTGGCTAAATAAAGAGACTCAGATTAATGTCACAAAGCAGTGTTGGTTAAAATTTTCCATCACAACTAATTACATTGATGAAATGGATTTAGATGTGATTCCAGCAGACATATGTGGAGTAGTGTTAGGAAGTCCTTATCTCTATGATCGTGATGCAGTGTTTCATAGGAAAGAGCATAAATATCACCTTAAGAAAGATGGGATTGAATATATTGTTAGGGCACATAAACTCAAATCACACTTGGATTTAGTTTCAGTTAATCAGATGAAGCGATTAATAAGTTCAAGTAAGAAATATGTACTCATGGTTGTAAAAGAACAACATAAGGATCTACAAGATGCTTTTTTAGGTTGTGAGTCTCAGTTTAAAGATAGTTTGGTTAAAGTGGTAGAATCTTTTCCAAGTCTATTTAAAGAACCAAAACATCTTCCTCCTAAGCGAGAAATACAACATGAGATACAATTGATGTCTGATGCCCCTCTTCCTAATATCAGAATGTATCACATGTCAGTTATAGAGAACGAAGAAATAAAGAAACAAATCCAAGAATTGATTGAAAAAGGTTTCATCCGACCCAGTTCATCTCCATGTGGCTCACCTATAATTTTGGTTCCTAAGAAAGACGGGACATGGAGAATGTGTGTCGACTTTAGGGCCTTAAACAAAATCACAATAAAAAACAGGTATCCTCTTCCTAGGATAGATGATTTACTTGATCAACTGAAAAATGTTGTTTATTTCACTAAGTTAGATTTGCGAAGTGGGTATCATCAAATTCGCATTGTAGAAAACGACATTTGGGAAACTGCATTCAAAACTAGGCAAGGACTATATGAATGGTTAGTAATTCCTTTTGGTTTGTGTTTAGTCAATTTAGTGTTCCTAAATTGATGTCATTAATTGTCAACCCGGGGCTCGTAAGCTGATGAAGTGAAGGTGTACTATATGTACTTAAGCAACTTTCTTAGAGCTTTTGTCGTTTGGGGGTGTTGTTTATGGTTAACTTATCTTCCTAAGATGGAGTGATGATTATAGACAGATGAGTGCAAGTGTGTGAAAAGTGAGTTCTATATGAGTGAAAGTGTGTGTGATTGGTGATTCTAATTACTTGCTGAATTTGTAAAGGAACAGAACTTGAAAGAAATGAATAAATTGAAATGACTTGAAAGTAAATGACCACGTACTAATGGCATTAGTCTCTATCCATATTGCTGCAAATAAAAGAAACAAGAAAATCACTTCAAGGATTGATGATAATGATTATCTCCTCCTAACTCCCTGCTTCTACCACATAGTACTGCGTAAAACACGATTAGGAGGTAGCTGAAGACAAATCCAAGAATTGATAAAAACTCTAATTGACAAATTGTAACACTACTAAGCCTTTTCCATCATACTGCTTCCTACATATGTGATTATGTGTAACAAGTGGAAAAAAGTATTAGTGTCACAAGCCAAGACTACTCAAAGACAAGCTGCAATTAATTAGTGTTCTGTTCTCTTGAAAGATAAGCCATTCATGATAAAGAGAGCATAAATTAGTTAGCATCCAACTTGTAAAACTAAGCTAAAAACTAATCTAGAAAACAGAGTAAAAAGGGCAGCATTATGAACAAGACAACTGCAACTACCATTAGGTATTAAAGCAAACACAACACACTCAATCCCGGGTGAAAACCTGCAAAGAAGTATATCTGATCAGTGAAAATAAAGGCTGCAGCAATGAAAAGAAATCAAGCTGTACATAACTCAAGAAAGGAAATTCTGTTTGTAAAATAAAGAAATTGCAGAAGTATAAACATGAAAATACTTTACAAGGCTAATACGAACAGGGGCTCTCCATTCATATTATCCACAGAAAACTCAGATGCTCTTAAGACTTCAAAACAACGTTTCCATTTCTTTATATGCAGAGATACATATTCAAAAAGTGCTGGAACAGCTCTTATAAAAAACAGAGTTTGAAAACGTGCCAAAATTCTCACAAGTACATACACTACAGCATCTAAAAGTTAACATAAGCGTACGCAGACGCAAATATATATAGGCATCTGCAAGATGGCCTAATACGTAAACATAAAAATAGAAAATAAACTGACTGTCATGCGTATTAAAGGTGCAGTTAACACGTCATAGGCTTCGTGGTCAAGCTGGAGGTCCTGGTTGATATGGGCAATGAATCCAGCATTAGATCATGTCCCCCACGACTTTCAAAACATGGACAAGTCACCTTTTCCACCGACGTGATCAAACAGCTTACGTATCAACGTTAAGCTGCCTTTATTTGACCGTAACTTGACCCCCTTTGACCGGAGGTACAAATGACGTGGCCGGCTGAACTGATGGCACAGGAACCTCGAGCACGTATATTCCAACATGCCCACGTGGCTCGTTCTGCAAAATAGCACGTGGAACCTTGAGATCAACAAAATGGCTGCGGGATCATCAGATGGCTGCGGAATCAGCAGATGGCTGCGGAATCAGCAGAAAGCTGCGGAATACCTGTAAGTATGTCAAAAACTAAACAAAACAATTACCCATTAGCAAAGCTCACTTGATCATGTTTAATGACAACTAATGTAATGATTTGGGTGGAAAATGAGGCAGAAGAGAGAGGAAGGTGATGAAAACAGTAGGTAATGATGGATTATAAGGTGTAAAGTAGGGACTCTACATACCCCCACTACGAGGGCATTGCATGTCCTCATGCAAAAATACTGATCAATCAACCTGCTGTGATGCCTCTGCCAAGACATCCAATCTCCTCTTCTTTCTCTGTGTAGACATATTTACCCTTGGCTTCTTTACTAAGCATCTGAACTTTAGGTTGATCAAGGCTCTGTTTAGCTTTTTGCATCTCTTTCTTAACTTTTTATTATTTCTTTGCCACAGGCCCAAATGTAACATGGTGTTATCATGAATCATCTTATCCAATTTGGCTTGTTCTTTCAACTTCTCATTTTCTTGCAAGATATGTCGATTTAGAACCTCAATCTCAAAAATTTCCTGTTTCAAGGAGTGGACTTGTTGTTCTAAAGGCTGAACATTACTTGGGCCAGCGGCTGCTTGCTCCAATGTTTCCAGATAATTATACACTTTTTGCTGCTCCGGGTCCACTTCAGGTGACTTTTTGGGACTTGGTTCATAATCAAATTCAGATCCATGTTCATGCTCAAGTTCATGTTCAAACGAACTTTCCTCACGTGGAGGACTAGTCTCAATGTGCTCAGCGTGTGAAGGACTTTCCTCCAAGTCAGGACTTGTAGCACCTTTTTGAGGTGAGCTTAAGTCAATGAAGAATGACTGTTTACCCTTTGTGGCCCCTACTTTTCTGTTTTGTAATCTGCTGCTCCTTACAGAGGTGGTACTCTGTTTTTCTTTTGGTATTTTCTGCTGTTTTTCCACCTTTTTAGAGAGGGCAGTTTTATGAAGTTTGGCCATTCTTTGAGCTAAGGGTTGAGTGTCTTCCTCACTAGTATTCTCAGGAGTGAGGTGAGTTTCTTGGACTACAGATTTACCTTTATCTTGCTTACGTTTCTTCTTCCCTTCTTTCCTTTTCTGAGCAATTTCTTGAGCAAGTTCTGAAAGAGTTTCAGTGATAATTCCTTGGGCTGCTTGGTTATCATCTTCAGTAAATCCAGGATCAATATCCTGTTCAGGATGCTGTATATCAGTTTCCTCATCAAACTGTTCTTGAACAGTTTCCTCTTGGGCAGTTGTTTCAAGCATAGTGGTATCAGGAACAATGGTTTCTGTTTGGGCAGTAGTTTCTTGGTTAACCCCCTCTCCTCTTTTTCTTCTACTTCTTTTTGGCACTTGAGGGGACCCTCCAGAAGTTTCTCCTAATTCTTGAAAATGGTTTCTTATGAGAAACCTCTCCCATGTGTTTCTTTTTGATTTTAATTGTTCCTCAACCAGCAATTTCACAAGACCGTGATGACATAAATGTGCTTCAATATTTCTAGGGTTCTTTTGGACCATTGCACACATTTTCTTAAGACTTGAAAATAGAAAGTAAGGGAGGTTAATATCATCTCCCAGAAAATGCATCATAACCTTTGCATGATAAACATATAAGACCCCAAATCTTCCTTCACAAGTGAAAAATTTCTGTACTAACAAGAGTAAAGTGGTCCACTCCTCCTTAACATAAGAAACAGGAATCCCTTTGGTAAAGATACTTGTGTCCATACCTGGGTTTTTCAAAATTTGTTTCCACTGCTGATCTTGAACTGCCCGGTTTCTAAACCACCTTTCTCCGGTCTGTGGAAGTGAGGTAGCTTGTGCTATGCTGCTTTCATTGACTGTGAATTGTAAGTCCCCTATCTCCACGTGACCATCTTTTTCTCTGAAGGACCTTGCAAAGGCCTTTGTCACCTCCCTATGGTAGCCTTTGAACTTCTGTACGCATTGTAACCAATTTGCCTTTTGTAATGCCTCCTTGACCTGAGGATAACCTTCCAAAAACTTTGAACCTTCCGGTTCTGCCCTCAAGAGCTTCCCCATTGGCTTTTACGGCTCTGTTCTAATTGAAACACGGCTTCAAAACGGCTTCACACAGTCAATTCACGGCTTTGGTTTCAGAACACGGCTTCAACAAGGGTTTTACACAGTAAATTCACAGCTCTGTTTTGGAACTCGGCTTTAAAATGGCCTTACACAGTGAATTTACGGCCTCAACACAGTGGATTATGGGTTCAACTTTGAATACGGTCGTAACAGACCCCCACTGGTGATTAGAATTAGCGGAGAGGAAAAAAACAGAGTATGGTGAATGGCAGCAGCGTGGTGAGCACAGCATAACAGAGTGTGGTGAATGGTAGCAGCGTAGATGGAATGAAACATGTGAGTGGAAATGGGAGTGAAATGATATGAGCGTAAGAGGGTAGAAGGGTTATAGAATAATGAATGAAAACGGCTATGTCCTCAGATCTCGGTTTCGGAATTACACTTGGCTGCGTGAGTTAATGTCGTAGAGACGTAGTACATTAGGTTACGTCACCTAAGTACGAGATCTTAATGGAAGAAGCGGCTGTAAGTGAAATTCAAAATCGTGGTAATCAAGGACTGATAGACGTGGGAGATACGTGGGTATATGGTTGCATGACTGGTAATCATTACACTTAGTGGCAAGAAACATAACCTAGAAAACTTTGCATAATGAAATAACTGCAAGTTTAGGTTTTTAAACCATACCTCAGATTCCCGCTTAGATTTGCCTTTGATGACTTGCCACTTAACCCTTCACTGACTTATGACTGTTGCATGATTATTTTCCATTTATTATTGATGACTACTGAGCTGTAAAGAAATTTCAAACAGACTGTGTGTTTTTTTTTTATGCAGGTACAGAGAGCTGCGGAATCATTAGATGGCTGCAGAATCCTCAGATGGCTGCGGAATCTGCAGTAGTAGCCTCCGACTGCACAAAAGCAACTTTAGTTGTAAAAAAAAAATGACTTTATTGATGGAATGGAGTGTAGTGAGTGGATGGATGAATGAAAAAAATGAGGTGGAGTGGAAAATGAATGAAATGGTGGGTGAAATGGTGGTGATGATGAAATGAGATGAAATAAGGGAAGAAAGAGAATTTTTTTCCTTTAGAAAACATGAGGTGTCAGGTGACCCTGATTTTCACCTCAGGTTTTCTGTATGAGACTGCCAATCAGAGATTGGTTTTCAGGCTCATACATTTATTCTTTTTTTTTTTTTTTCCTTTTTTTTTTCTTTTTTTTTTTCAAAACCGAAGCTTTAGGCTGATGGAGGAGAAGAATCCTTCTCCACCAGCCTGATTGCAGAATCTTCTTTGAACAATTTGACAAACTCTTCTTTTGAGAATGGCTTCTGGTAGATTTTCAAGCGGTGGCCATTCACAATAAGAGGAGTATGAAATTCATCGATAGTTTTTACTCGAACTGCTCCATTGCTAAAGACTTCATCAATCTCATATGGCCCAAGCCAATGAGTTTGAAACTTTCCTTTGAAGTCTTTGAATTTTGAATCAAACAATAGAGCCCAATCTCCTTTCTGAAACTTTCTTTCTTTGATATGACGATCATGCCATTTAGATCTTTGGTGCTGAACTAGATCGGTCCTTAGAATTGCATCTTGTCTCATTTCATCTAGCTCATTTAGCTGGTCCATTCTGTGTCTTTGAGCTTCTGAGAGGCTCATTCCCAATTGGACTGCCATCTTGAAGGTCTTGATTTGGAACTCAATAGGAAGCAGGACTTCCTTCCCATAAACAAGTTCATAGGGAGAATGTCCTGTTGTGTTCTTCCATGTGGTCCTATAGGCCCATAAGGCTTCAGGGAGCCTTTCCGCCCAATCTCTTCTATGAAGATGAACAGTCTTGGTGATAATGCCTTCAAGAACTTTATTGGTAGATTCCACTTGACCTTTGGATTGCGGATGGTAGGGAGTAGATGTTCTGTGCTTGATCTTATATTCCTCCATCAGCTTCTCCATCAATTTAGATGTAAACTGGCTGCCTTGATCTGTCACAATTTCCCTTGGGACACCAAAACGAGTGAAGATATCCTCAAAAAGAAATTGAACAACTGAATTTTCAGTGGCAGAAGGCAATGCTTTTGCTTCTACCCACTTAGTAACATAATCAGTACAAACCAGTATATATTTCTTTTGCTTTGATGGTGGATTAATTGGTCCAACGAAATCTAGAGCCCATTTCTCAAAGGGTTCGATGCATACCTGAGGCTGTAGAGGCATTTCATTTGAAGGAGTTGGTTTCCCAACTCTTTGGCAGCTGTCGCACCTTCTAACATACTGCTTTGCATCTTTAAAGAGAGAAGGCCAATAATATCCTAGAGAAAGGATTTTATAGGCTGTCCTCTTGTCCGCAAAGTGCCTGCCGCATGGTTCATCATGACATGACTTAAGGATGTCAGGCATTTCATCTTTCCGAACACACCTTCTGATTATACAATCTGGCCCTGTTTTGAACAATTCATTAGAAATCCAAGAATAATGTGAACTCTCCCGAATGATTTTCCTTTTCTCATTAGGAAATAAGTGTAGAGGAAGTTTCCCTGTAACAAGATAATTAGCCATATCTGCATACCAAGGAGTCTTGGTAGTCACTGCAAACAAGTATTCATCTGGAAACTTATCTTCTACTGGAGAATCCTCATTAGTGTTTTGGATTCTAGACAAGAAATCAGCTACTGTGTTTTGCTTTCCAGGTCTATCTAACACAGTAATGTTGAATTCTTGCAAAAGTAAAAGCCATCTTGTAACTCTACCATTAGTGACAGGTTTGTTCATTAAGTATCTTATGGCAGAGTGATCAGTATGGACAAAGGTTTCATAGCCGGTTATGTAGTGTCTAAACTTGTTGATTGCATGTACCACAGCTAAGAACTCTTTTTCTGTAACAGTATAATTTAACTCAGTAGGAGTCAAATTCTTACTTGTGTAATAAATGGCATAAGGGATCAAATCCTTTTGTCCCAAAACAGCTCCTAGAGCTGTATCTGAAGCATCAGTAGAGATGTGGAAAGGGAGTTTCCAATTTGGCCCCCTTAAGATGGGTGCTTCAGATATTCTAGACTTTAAAGCTTCAAAGGCAGATTGACACTCAGGATCCCATTTAAACTCACAGTCTTTGGTAAGCAATTTGAAAAGAGGAGATGCTATCCTAGTGAAGTTTTTAATAAATCTTCTGTAATACCCAGTAAACCCAAGAAAACTTCTAACATCCTTCTGGCAATTTGGAATAGGTAACTTAGAGATGACTTCAACTTTGGATTTATCAACCTTGATCCCATCTCCTGAAATATGATGTCCTAAAACAATCCCTTCAGTAAACATCATAAAACACTTTTCATGACTTAAAGAAAGATTTGTTTCCTTACATCTTACCAGTACTTTTTCCAAATTTTCCAAAGTTTCTTCAAATGTATTACCATAAACTGTGAAATCGTCCATGTATACCTCTACACAATCATGAATCAGATCTGAAAAAATTCCTAATACAGCCCTTTGAAATGTAGCAGGTGCATTGCACAATCCAAAAGGGAGTACTCGGTAGGCAAAAGTTCCCCAAGGACAAGTAAATGTGGTTTTGTCTTGATCTTCAGGTGCTACCTGAATTTGATTGTACCCACTAAAACCATCCAAGAATGAGAAATACTTTTTACCTGCTAAAGTGTCTAGTACCTGATCAATAAAAGGTAAAGGAAAATGATCCTTTAGGGTTGCCTTGTTCAATTCTCGATAATCAATGCAAACTCTCCATTTACCATTCTATTTGGGCACTATAACCAAGGGAGAAACCCATTGGCTGTCTGAGATGGGGTAAATGAAGTTTACCTTGAGCAATTTCTGCAGTTCTTCTTTCACAATTTCCCTAAGGTTTGGATTCATCCTTCTTTGTGGTTGCCTAATAGGTCTGCTATTCTCTTCAATGTAGATGTGATGAATACAAGTCTTAGGATCGATTCCTTTCATGTCAGTGTATTCCCATGCAAAGGCAGTGGAATGTTTTTGCAACAGTTTAGTTAATTCTTCTTGTTGTGGTCTTCCCAAGTTTTTGTTAATGTTTAATGTTTTTCCTGGAAGGATTTCAACTGAAGAACTACCAAACTCTTCCATTGAGAAGAGAGACATTTGTCTAGAGGAGAGATATTCAATGTCTGCATCTATCTGAAAATGTTCAGAGTCATATTCTAAAGATACTTCAAAATTTTCTAATGTATTTAGAATTTGACTATCCTCACTGATCTCAGAGATGGTTAGAACTGGTTGTATAGTATCTTCATCCTCTACCCATTCATCTTCTCCTATTTCTGTTATAGCTTTTGCTGGGGGATACAAGTTGAACTTCTTGGTGGAATTACCATCTGATATATACATGTCTCCAGACCTACAGCTTATGAAAGCATCAGCTGTGGCCAGCCAAGGTCTTCCTAAAATAAGAGGATGTCCTCCTAGATTGTTCTTGGGAGTTAAAATCATAAAATCAACTGGATATTCCCAAGAATCTAGAGAGACTGGAATGTCTTCCAATACACCATCAGGTTTAATGATTGATCTATCTGCAAGCTGCAGCAGAGTGGGTGTAAAGAGAAGGTTAGGAAGCTTTAACTGATCCATGGTCTGTCTACTCATGATGTTGATCGCGGCCCCTAAGTCAATCAGAGTATTTGGGATTTCAACCCCATTAATATGAGTTTTGACAATAGGACTACCGGGATCTACATACTTTTGCATGGTAATCTTACCCATCATTATGTCTGCAATTTTTCCAACTAAATGTATCCTTTTAGTATCTCTGGTACTTTTTACTGTTTTCTTCAAACTCAACTCCTTTATTGTCTTCGCTAGAATGGGAATTTCCTTAATGGCTTGTAACAAGGGGATCTTGATACATACATTCTTCAATTCATCTAGGAAGTTATAGTCAGGCACCCATATCTGCTTTTCCACCCCTTTATCAATTTGCAATCTTTCAGGAAAGGGAGGTGTAGCTGTAGGTGTAGGTTGCTCAACTAGGGGAGTTGTAGAGATTGATTCTTTTTCTTTTTCTTTTTGGATATTTTGGGTTTGAAGTGATACTTCAGAACCTTTATTGACTTTGAGAGATTCCTCCTCAGAGATGCTTGGTTGTTGAACACTTGTGGAAGGTTGATCTAGGATTCTACCTGATCTAAGTTGTACTTCATTAAGAGGAACAACCATATAGGTAGGGAATGGTTGACCTTCCATCATGTAAGCATTTTGAGGGTTCCTATTATTTGGATTTGGTAATGGCTGAGAGGGAAGTTGATTAGATTTCTACTGGGATTGAAGTGCTAATTGAGAATTTTGATTTTGTGGAGGAGGTTGTTGCTGTTGAGGGTATGGTAATGATAGTTGTTGACCTTGGTTTAGAAGTTGTGGAGCTTGCTGATTCTGAAATGATGGAGGATATTGATAGAATTGTGCAAATCTCCCATAAGGATTTTGCATGCTTTGCATCCATGCTTGGAAAGCATTTTGTGGTTGAGGCCAAGGTTGTTGCCAAGGATTCCAATTTGGTTGGGATTGAGAATTCATAGAGTTGTTAAACCCTTGATTCTGTTGTCCTTGCCAAGGTCTCCTTGCAATAAAACAGAGAGATTCAAGTGTATCTGGATCCTCTTGAAAGACTGCTTTGAGGCCAGGGATTGAAGGACAATCCTTGGTCTCATGAGTTTCTGAGCAAATTACACATGTTTCTACAACGTGTGCATCTAAGGGACATTCCCTTAAAGCATGTTTCTTTCTACATTTCGGGCAAAAGATAGCCAAAGCCTCAGCTTCTGCTTTTTGTTTATTGTGAATCTTAAGGGTATCAAGTTGTTCACTAAGACTCCCTAAGATGTCAGTTTTAAATTCATCAAGCATACTGCCGATTTCAGCCCTACTCACTGATCCCGTTGCAGATTTATTCACCCTAAGGAGAGAAGGATCTCTAGGCCCTTTTTGAGTTTTTGATTTGCCCCTTGAGAGATGGATACAAAGTTCTGCTATGTCATTGAGAGAAAGTTGAGAAATATCCCTTTTCCCCATCATGTTTAAGATGTCTATCCATTCATCCCTGATGGCCTTTAATAAGAGGGCTTTTAAGGTCTCTTCATCCAAGGTATTCATTTTTGCTCTTTTCAAGTTATATTGAAACCTTTCAAGTAAATCTTCTAGACTCTCATCTTCTTTTTGTACCATTTTAAAAACCTCGTCCTTGTGATTAGTAGGCATGCAGTAGTCTAAATACCTATCCAAAAATGTCTGTTTCATCTCATCCCAAGTCCTAATGGATTGAGTGAGTAACCCCATGAACCATTTCAAGGCTTGATCCTTCAATGTTGAAGGGAACAACTTGAGTTTCTGAGAGTCATCCAGGTAGTCATAAGTTCGACACACCACTTCAAACTCAAATAAGAATGTTTCGGGGTCCTCAGTCCTTAACCCATGGAAGTTAGGGAGGACAGATGGTGATATGTTTTTCATAGTGGCTTGGGAATCCTCATTAACAATGGGAAACCCAAATGAATTATCCCCATTTCTATTTCCTCCTCCTATGGGACCTCTACCTCCATTATTGTTATTGTTATTTCCTCCTCCTCCTCTACCTCTACCTCTACCTCCTCCTTCTTCCTCTGCCATGATGATTCTCCTAGGGATTTCAAAATCTTCTGGTTCCTCTACAAAAGGTGAATGAGAAGAGATTTCTCCTTCTTCTTCAGATGATTCCAATTCCTCAATTATAATTGGTCTTCCTGTAGGAGAAAAAGAAGAGTCTCTTCCTGGTTCAAACTCAATAGAAGGTGTAGGAGAGTCAACTCTTGGCTCTTGAATTCCAGGAATTCCAGGACTAGGAGTTTCAGTTGGGGATAAGGGGGGTGTCTCTTGTCTATCCCTTCAAGCAGATGGACTTGTAAAAATTGAACTTCGAGCTCTAGCTAAAAACCGTCCTCTAGAATCTCTAGCTCTATGCATGTCATTTTTTTATTTTTTCTTCAAGTCAAGTTAATAGTTCTTTTTCTGATCTTCCAGTTCACTCTAGGTGCAAGAAGAGAGCATACTCAAGAGACTACTAAATCAATAACTTTCTCCTTTCTGATCCTCCAGATCACTTTAAAGTGCAAGAGGAGAGCATACTTGGATAGGTTATTAACTTCTTTCCTCGAAATTTTTATATATTTTTTTCCTCTAAGTATGACTACTTAATTTCACTTCCCCGGCAGCGGCGCCAAAATGTTTAGTCAATTTAGTGTTCCTAAATTGATGTCATTAATTGTCAACCCGGGGCTCGTAAGCTGATGAAGTGAAGGTGTACTATATGTACTTAAGCAACTTTCTTAGAGCTTTTGTCGTTTGGGGGTGTTGTTTATGGTTAACTTATCTTCCTAAGATGGAGTGATGATTATAGACAGATGAGTGCAAGTGTGTGAAAAGTGAGTTCTATATGAGTGAAAGTGTGTGTGATTGGTGATTCTAATTACTTGTTGAATTTGTAAAGGAACAGAACTTGAAAGAAATGAATAAATTGAAATGACTTGAAAGTAAATGACCACGTTCTAATGGCATTAGTCTCTATCCATATTGCTGCAAATAAAAGAAACAAGAAAATCACTTCAAGAATTGATGATAATGATTATCTCTTCCTAACTCCCTGCTTCTACCACATAGTACTGCATAAAACACGATTAGGAGGTAGCTGAAGACAAATCCAAGAATTGATAAAAACTCTAATTGACAAATTGTAACACTACTAAGCCTTTTCCATCATACTGCTTCCTACATATGTGATTATGTGTAACAAGTGGAAAAAATTATTAGTGTCACAAGCCAAGACTACTCAAAGACAAGCTGCAATTAATTAGTGTTCTGTTCTCTTGAAAGATAAGCCATTCATGATAAAGAGAGCATAAATTAGTTAGCATCCAACTTGTAAAACTAAGCTAAAAACTAATCTAGAAAACAGAGTAAAAAGGGCAGCATTATGAACAAGACAACTGCAACTACCATTAGGTATTAAAGCAAACACAACACACTCAATCCCGGGTGAAAACCTGCAAAGAAGTAAATCTGATCAGTGAAAATAAAGGCTGCAGCAATGAAAAGAAATCAAGCTGTACATAACTCAAGAAAGGAAATTCTATTTGTAAAATAAAGAAATTGCAGAAGTATAAACATGAAAATACTTTACAAGGCTAATACGAACAGGGGCCCTCCATTCATATTATCCACAGAAAACTCAGATGCTCTTAAGACTTCAAAACAACGTTTCCATTACTTTATATGCAGAGATACATAGTCAAAAAGTGCTGGAACAGCTCTTATAAAAAACAGAGTTTGAAAACGTGCCAAAATTCTCACAAGTACATACACTACAGCATCTAAAAGTTAACATAAGCGTACGCAGACGCAAATATATATAGGCATCTGCAAGATGGCCTAATACGTAAACATAAAAACAGAAAATAAACTGACTGTCATGCGTATTAAAGGTGCAGTTAACACGTCATAGGCTTCGTGGTCAAGCTGGAGGTCCTGGTCGATATGGGCAATGAATCCAGCATTAGATCATGTCCCCCACGGCTTTCAAAACATGGACAAGTCACCTTTTCCACTGACGTGATCAAACAGATTACGTATCAACGTTAAGCTGCCTTTATTTGACCGTAACTTGACCCCCTTTGACCGGAGGTACAAATGACGTGGCCGGCTGAACTGATGGCACAGGAACCTCGAGCACGTATATTCCAACATGCCCACGTGGCTAGTTCTGCAAAATAGCACGTGGAACCTTGAGATCAACAAAATGGCTGCGGGATCATCAGATGGCTGCGGAATCAGCAGATGGCTGCGGAATCAGCAGAAAGCTGCGGAATACCTGTAAGTATGTCAAAAAATAAACAAAACAATTACCCATTAGCAAAGCTCACTTGATCATGTTTAATGACAACTAATGTAATGATTTGGGTGGAAAATGAGGCAGAAGAGAGAGGAAGGTGATGAAAACAATAGGTAATGATGGATTATAAGGTGTAAAGTAGGGACTCTACAGTTTGTGTAATGCGCCAACAAATTTCATGCGGGTTATGAATGATGTATTCCGCCCATATATTGATAAATTTGTCATAATCTACTTAGATGATATTCTGATTTTCATTTCAAGTATGGAAGAACATGTTAGGCCTGTTAAGCAGGTTTTCGAAGTGTTGCACAGGGAAAAATTGTACCTTAAACTTTCCAAATGTTAGTTTGGGAAAAATTCACTGAATTATCTTGGTTACATAGTTGGAGGTGTAAGTTTGAAAATAGATCCATCTAAAATCGATGTGATTGTTAAGTGGCCAAGACCACAAAATGTGACTGAAGTTAGAAGTTTTATAGGTGCATTCAATATTGGAGGAAATTTATTGCTCAATTTTCTTTGATTGCATCACCGTTACATGCTTTAACAGGTTCTAAAGTTCCCTTTCAGTGGGGAGGAAAACAACAAAAAGCTTTTGATACACTTAAGCATAAAATTGTCACAACACCAATCTTAGCTTTACCTGATCTTCAACAGCCATTTGAAATTGAAACAAATGCTAGTGGTTATGCAATGGGTGCAGTCTTACTTCAAAAAGGGAAACCAATTTTTTTTCATTTTGAAACTTTTTCTAAGGCAATAATGAATTATCCGACATATGATAAAGAATTGTTTTCTTTGGTTGAAAGTGTTAAGAAATGGAAACATTATTTAATGGGTAAGGAAACAATGATTCACACAGATCATCAGCTGCTTCAGTACCTTCAGTCTCAAACTAAGTTGCAACAATCTCGTCATTACAAATGGATGGGATTTCTTTAGCAATTTCACCTAGTAATTAAGTACACGAAAGGTGTCACAAACAAAGTAGCTGATATGTTGTCTAGACCATCTTTGAATGCTTCAGTAGTGCTACAGAATAGTCTTCAAAACATGAAAGTTATATAGAACAATATAGTTCAGATGTTAAATTCAAATATATTCATGAATCACTAAATCATGGTGCTTAGGTGGAAGAAGTCAATTATCATATTCATCATAGGTTGTTATATCATCTGGGTAAGTTGTGCATACCACAGATAGAAAGAGCACATGTCATTCGGGAAGCACATTCTTCTCGCATTTCAGGACATTTTGGAGTAAGCAAAACAATGGCACAAATTCAAAGGTATTGTTATTGGCCTCACATGTATGAAACAATTGTTAAGTACATTAAAGGATGTGTGATGCGTTCGACCAATGAGCCAAGCAATCAAAAGATCGGTTTGTTCATGCCACTTCTAGTTCCTTTGCAACCATGGGACAGCATTTCCATGGATTTTGTTGGAGGACTTCCTATGTCCAAGAGAGGGCATGATTACATGTATGTTGTGGTTGACAGATTCAACAAGATGTGCATTCTTGTTCCGTGCAAAAAGAAAGTGACTACTGAACAGACTGCAAAGATGTTCTTCGAACAGGTATGGGTTCATTTTGGGTTACCTACTTCCATTATTTCTGATCGAGACACTCGTTTTGTAGGATAGTTTTGGTCCACTTTGTGGGGACTCATGGACACAAAGCTGAAGAAGAGCACAACTTTTCATCCACAGATCGACGGACAGACAAAAGTGGTGAACAGGACAATCATACATATTCTCTGAGGTTACTGCAATAAACATCCTAAGTTGTGGGATGAATCTTTACCTTATGTGCAACATGCTTACAATTGAGCCTTACATTCTTCGACTAATCGATCACCATTTGAAACATGTTTTGGGTATCTACCAAAGTCACCGATGGATTTCATGTTCGGTGAAGAGGATAAAGTGGGTGAACATGATAATGCAAACAAAGCAGTTAAGTTCATTCAACGGATACATAAGATACATGAGGTAGTGCAAGATCAGTTAGAGAAGAGTTAGGCCAAGTACAAAATTCTCCATGACAAGCATCGAGTTGATCATAATTTTCAGGTCGACGACCAGGTATGGTTGTATATCAGTAAAGACAGGTTGAAAGGTGAAGGTAAAAAACTGAAACCCATCAGGTATGGTCCTTTCAAGATTGTTGAGAAGATTGGAAATAATGCATTTTGATTAGATTTACCTCCTTACATGCATATTTACTCAGTTGTAAATGTAGAAAATCTGAAGTTGTATGAACCTCCGATGATCATGGATCCCGAGGAAGATACACAGATTCCAACTATTGATGATTTGGCACCTAAGTATATGAATGAGTTGCAGGAAGATACCATCTTGGACAGGAAGGTTCGATCTTCAAGGCATGGATATGTTGAATATCTTCGAGTGGGACTCAAGGGCATGAATCCGAGCAAGGCAAGGTGGATGGAGATCGAAAGAGTGAGGGAACTGTACCCTCACCTGATATCTGCTTAAATCAAACTTTTGTGGTCCAAAAGCTTTCAAGTGGAGAGGATTGATCTAGGAGGATCTTGTTAGTCCAGTGTATCTAGAGAGTTCAGATCATCTTCAACTTCGTCAACTTCACCAGTGTTCTTCAGTTAATCATGGTGGTTAAAGTTTTCATGCTGTTTTTATGGTCTAGGTTGGTGTGGCAATATTGTTGTAATAGTTTTTAAAACATGGTATGGAGCTAAGTTAAAACCTAAGTGTTAAGTCCTACGCTAAGGACATATCCTAAGTTCTAAATCCTAGCACTAAACCTATACACATAAACCGAAGCTAAAAACCCACATTCAAACTATCCATTAAAAACTTAATAAACAAAACAGGACCTAACCATGTTGAAGACCGCAACGGAGGTTAACCGTCATATGAGCAGGGATAAATTGTGGTTTGGAAGCTTACAGTCAGCAAACCAGATCCGTCGCAGTGATGTGCAATCTGGGTAACCATGTCGGGGAAGCTGTCACAAACAGTTCAGTTGACTGCAACCGCCGGGATTAACCTGCAAGGTGGCGGCTTATGACTAGACCGCAACATAACCACTTGTTCACATGCTGTCAGTCAACCAATTCCGCGCCATTCCCTGAACGCAAGCGGATTTGTTAAAACAAAAGTTCCATTTTGGGTTTTTGTGTTGGTTTTGCATAAATAATAATCCTATCACCATGTAAATGTCACAATGTGATAAGTCCGAGGCCAACAAACCTTTAATGCAGTACATACATGCCTAAGTTTGGAATCAGGAGTTCTAATGAACCTAAGGAGCTATAAATTCAACCTTTTGATCATGTAGAATGGAATAGGAGTGATTTTGAGACTTGTATGCAGATGCTGAGCCAAAGAGGCAGTTCTTGTTTTCAGTGTATCTTGGCCGTCCAAAGGCAGAATTGGGAACCAAGACAGGCGTTGGAAAGCTAGGAGAGAGAGCTTTCTGTTGATAGAGACCAGAAGTGCCTGTGTGCACATTCATTCTGGTGTTTTTTCTGTGTAAAAGACCTATTTAGATAAATCCTAATAAAGCGAACGCCCATATTGAAAGCGGACCCGGAGGCGTAGTCCATCAGGGAAGAAATTCGTAATCAATGTTTGCTGTATTCTATCTCTGTTTTTGTTGCAAATTCATGTTTAATCATGTTTCTTAAGTTCTTGATTAAGTCTTGAATCAACTGATTTCCTTCAGTCTTCCACATTCAACACTTAAGGTTAACGATCAATTCACTGTTGGCAAATAATCAATTCTACTTCAGTTTAGTTTATGATCAATATCAGATCACTGCCCCTCCTATTTGGACCGACTTGAGCTAGTGAGGCTGACATGTCCTTAAGTGCACCAAAAAAATTATTTTTGAGCCAACTTTGGAGAGGAGACTTGTCTTTGCTTTGGAGGATCACCTTTAACATATTTCTTTGACTCTAGTACATAGATTTACATAGTGTAACATTCCCTCATGGGTCTTTAACAATTACATCGACTCCTTGACTTTCCTAGAAGCAATTAAACATGTGCTCGACCTATGCAATGAGCAAGAAACTCATTTTTACAAATGACAAAAATAATAATTCTTTTCTTTTACAAGTACAAAGATCAAAATTACATTTATGAAGATTGAACCTAGTTACACTTTCTTCAACAGATCCCAACACAAAGGTGTTGGTTTACGAAATTCTGAAAACACATGGGAAGGGCCCAAAACTTGACAAGAATTTTGATAGATTTGGCATAGATATTGAGTTTCTCTTGAATGACCACCTAAATCAATGGTTTCCCCTTGGGAAGCATTGTTTCCCATTGCATCAAGTTCTTATATCATATGTGTAAAATTTTGTTGGATATGGTTCCTGTTGAACTACTTTCCCTCGTGAAGAAGTTTCCATGCTTTAACAAGCTGATATAGCTATATATTTTTGATGGAAAGTGTTTTTAATCTTGCTTACCACATTAAAAACATGTTGTAAACCAAATTAAGTTTTTAGGTTGAGTTCAAAATCATTTTCACCCAACATTGCCTTTAGATAGGGAAAATTTAAATGATGGAAGTTTTTTTTTTGTAAGCTAGGGTAGTGCCTTCCTTTTCTATTTATAAAAACAAATTGATCCAAATACATCATTTCGGTGGCCTCAAATTGCCCATATGGGAAACCAAGTCTGTTGGCCACCTGAGTTTGTCATAAGCCATCCAATAACAAAATTTAATCAGTCTTTCCATCCATGCTACATGAACTGTACATCTAAAAACACTTAACATGCTACATCCTGACATATAAACATCTGAAAGGAAAAGATATCTGCAGAATAATCAGAGGTAACTATAAAGGACTACTCCTCCCGGTCATTAGTGACCAATTCTGCATTAGCAGGTGCTGCCATCGAGTCATTAGGTGCTGGAGTCATCTGTATCAGCCGTTGCTGGATCTCCTCCAGCTTGCTATCTTGCATTATCATGATGATCTGCAAGTTTTTCATTTCATTTTTAATATTCGACATTCCTTGGGCTATTGTTTCCACCTCTCCTGCCACTTTCTCGAGAGCCTTCGCTAGTAGCCGCTTTAACACCCAGTACGCATGTAGAGCTTGCCTATAAATCGTCATTTGGCCTCTGGTGTGTCCTGGGTCAGGGATGATATCTCCCCATTCCTCCATTTCTGGTTCTGAATCCTCTTCCATTACACTGTCTTCCATCTCTTGAATTAGTTTCCGGATATCCGCGTCAGTCCCTTCTCTATAGGCTCGAGCAGCTTCCTGGACTGCTGTCCTCATGGATCTCCTTCCTATCCTCTGGCTTGCTGGCACCGAGGGTGGCAGGTCACCTATGCTCGACTGGCTCTGGTGCCCTCTGCCTCCACGACCCCTGCCTCTACCCAGGCGAGCCATTTTCTCTTCTATTTTCGCCTGTTTACAGTAATTACCAACAAAAGTTAGCTTTTGGGGAGCTGCAGTCTTCCCATCAGTCATCATTTCCTTGTCACTAAGCCTTCCTACCCCACTCCCTCCACCTCCGTTCTGAAGAGTCAAGGGTCTCTCCCTCCCTGGATAAAGGATGGTGTGTAAACCCTCTGTCATGCTACCTGTCGCTTGGGCAAGGTTTTCAGTTTTCTCGGGTTGACTCTCTGCCCCACTACTGCAATTCCCCGGTATATCTATGCACTGATCCTTGCTCTCTCTCCCCAGGCAGCCCTTTGGCCCGCTCAACCTCAGCCCTTCTTCTGTAAATCCCTTCTTACCCCCCTCTTCTGCCTTATTTTGCAAGGCAAAGTAAAAAGCTAACCCGCTCATACACCATCCCTCACCATCAGTTCCCGTCGGACCCCTCTCTTCCATCATATTAAGTAATTCAGAGAGAAATGCAGGAGGAGAGCCAAAGGAGACATACCCGAGTTCACGCTCACCCGCCGAAGCTCCCAACGCCTGCACTGCACAGTTCTCCTCCTCCCTTCGCCGCATACTAAATTTTCCTCCCAACCTTACCACCCTCAAGTACCTCAGCCCATCTGGCCACGACCCATCCCACTACCGCTGCCATTTCTAACCTCCTCTCTCCCCACACTCCTTCCACTACATTGCCTCGAAACTGCCGCATGCATGCAGGATGCCACCATGGCCTTTTGTTCTACGGTGAGGGCCGTAGGTGGTCGTCTTGGCCAGCCTCTCCCATGCTCCGTCGACCTTTTAGTACTTTCCTTCTTTATCGCCCTGATCGGGGGTAAATGATGGAAGTTTATTTTAAAATATAGAAACTTCGGCAATTAATACTAGTCCCTAATATGAAAATTGTAAAATCTCTCTCTCTCTCTCTCTCTATATATATATATATATATCTGCATTTTAATATTATATTTATATTTCTAATTACTTTATATTAGTCTATAAAATTTTGGCGATTTTCAAGGTAAAATATTTTTATGCTATAAAATTTAGGCGAATTATTTTTAGAAAAATATGGAACTTGGAAAATATTTTTTTTTGGAAAAAACATGGAAAATTAACCCACTTGCGAATATTGGCCCCTAAAATTTCCCCTGACTTTAGGACAATATTTGGGCATTATGAATTTATTGCAATACCTTTCAAGATGACTAATGCCTTGACACATTCACGAATTTTCCTAGACATTTTGGGATGACTAATGTCTCAATGACATATCATCTATTCTTGTAATGTGATTAGTGATAAAGGCATACTAGTGGATCTTAGTAAGATTGAGGCCATTATGGATTGGGAAACACCTAGGAATGCTTGGGAGGTGGAAAACTTTATGGGGTTAGCTAGATGTTATAAGATCTTTGTGGAAGGTTTCTCTTAGATTACTAATCCCATCACATTCCTGTAATAGAAAAGGAAAATGTTGGATTGGTAGATAAATGTGAAATGTTTACATAGTCCAAGGAATATTTGGGCCATATGGCTCATAGCATAGTGGTACGAGTTTTGTAGGCATTGAGATACATGAGAAACTGATCCCCTCTGTTGCTATGTAGGCACCAACATGCAGGAGACACTAATCCCCTTTGTTACTTTGTGGGAACCAACTTACATGAGACACTAATCCCCTTTACTTCTCTGTAGGCACTAACCTAAAAGAGACACCAATTCCCTCTACTTATTTGTAGGCACCCACCTACAATAGACACCAATCCTTGCTGCTTCAAATATTCATAGGAACCAACCTACTTCACTAAGTTTGCTTGTCTCTTCACAATTTTTGTTAGTTGTTTTAACTTTCACCATGTTTTCTCATTTTTTCTACCTTTACCAACTCTATTAGTTTCTTCTGCCTTCACTAGGTCTACCTGTCGCTTCTTCCTTGACGAAGTTTACTTCTTCCAAAACTTGTTTGCTTTTGGATATCCCCAGGAATGAAGTTGTACAACATGCCACATATCTAATTTTACAAATCTGGATTTGAAATTTCTACCACATGTACCTAGAGATTTATTCTTTGTCTCATACAAATTTCATAATCTGAAACACCTCAGAAATAAAGTTGTAGAAAAAATGTGAAGGTGAATTATTTGAATAATGTTTTAGGAGCATTCAAGAACACTAACTTCCTCATATCATGTCTCCGGAATTATAGCGAAACAAGATCTAGAATTTATATCATAGGTACCTTGAGATATCTTCTCTATCTCTTATAGATTTCATATTCAAAAACATCATTGAAAGAAATATATAGTAAAAATACCAAGTTGACCTGCTTGAATAAGATTTTAGGAGCATTCAAGAAGCCTAATTTATAGAATATATCTGTAATTATAGTGCACCAAGTTATGAGATTTAAACCACAGGTACATGACGATATTGTTTTTGCATCCTCCAAATTTTAGAGTTTGAAACATCCCAGAACAAAAGTTATAACAAAAATTCCAAACTGACTCGTTTGAAGAATATTTTAGGAGCATTTAGGAAGCCTAACTTTCTTAGACCACATCTCTGAAGTTATAGAAAATCAAGATTTGAAATTTTCACCGCAGGTACATGAAGATCTTCTATATGTATCCTCTAAGTTTCATGTTTTGAAACATCCCAAAAGAAAATTTATAGCGAAAATTCTGAGATGACTCATTCATCCCATAAATCACATTTTTGCTTCCACCTTTAGACTCCAAGAATCACCACAAAAGTTATTCTGTAGCTCCTCTTGCGACTTAAGATCTCTTCTTGCTTGGATTATGTTCAAATGAACTCATATTTCCTTTATTTATAGTATTTGTACATTCACTTATGGGGCTAATTTGTAAAACTAGTAGGGTCGATCTGCTTGTACTTTGGTTTGGTCATCTTAACGAAATATTTCATATCTCCTCATTCCTATGGAGTTAACGAGATTTCCATATATCATTGGAAAGCTCTCAGAATAAGATTTCCAACCATATTTTCTATGCTCCTATTTTATCTAGGTAATTGAAGTAAAAATTTCTTCAAATATAGGGTATGGAAATGGGGCATGAAGAGTCTAAAAATAATATTTTCAACAATATTCATTTTCCAATCGTTAGCTTGGACATAAGTAGTCTCCCCCTGCCTTTGACATCAATGAATACAATATTTTCAACAACCTCCCCCTTTGTCATTGACGACATCCCTTAGTAAATTATGCAATAATACTGTATAACTTACCCTATCTGTAATTCTCCTTGTGCTTGCAACTACTCTCCCTTTGAAATCAATAAAAAGGGGATTCTCCCCCTGAAATTGTGCTTTTCCTTATTTGTAACTCTTCTTCTATTTGCAAATTTATTAGTGTCCAATTTTTTTTTTTTTTTTTTTTTTTTTTTTTTTTCTATTTGTAACTTATGTTAGTGATTGCAACTTCCTCCCTGTCTACTATCTATCCTTATTTTTACATGTCCCCTCCCTTTGCTAATATCAAGGGTAAGAAGCTGCTCCCATTGAACTTATGCATTGTTGTTAATTGAAATACTTCATTTACATCACTTTCTTCACATATCATGTACTGTCTAGATCCTACATACTCATAATTACTACCTTGCAACTTATGTTCTAACACTTCCATCTTTTTTATGAGACCTGCCACCTTTTGCTTCACTTGAAACTATACTCTCTTTTACTGATGAGATATTAGGGATATTAACCTCATAGAGGAGTTTTTCATTCTTTTAATTTCATTGAGGACATATAAATTATTTGGATACCTGATTGCATTTGCTACTAATTTTTCTTAACATGTTTTTATTATGTCAGATCCTTTGGAATTGAATGTGAGACAATTACCCTTGATCAACCATTACCCACACTCAGTAGATTGTGCTTCAGTCCTTCAAAAAGTATAACATTTGAAGTTTTTTTCCTTCCATCATTAAGACTGATTATGCCCTTTCCAATAATCCTTCCTGTATCATTATTTCCAAGGATGACACTACCTCCTTTAACTTCCTTGAGAGATAAATTTTCTTTTATCACCTGTCATATGATTTGAGCATCCACTATCTATACACCATCGACTTTCTTTGTTTTGAACACATAGAGCTAGAATGCATTCTTCACACTGCTCTTGATTTATTCTCCATATCTTCATACTTTGATTTCTATTGATGATGATGTCTTATTTTCTTCTTTGATCTTTAGACCTTAATATACTGCTTCTTCAATCACCAAATTTGTGTATGAAATTGTTGCACTTGAAACATTCAATGTGATCCAATAAGGGAGCAAATAAGTTGAAGTTCCTAATTCCATTATTGTAGGAATTTGTAAATATGATACTACTCATTGAGGTACGATAAGGACATTTTCTACTTCTTGATCTACAATAATATGCTTTGTGGCCAAATTTAATACAAATAAACAATATCCATTAAATAAATCTAAGTTTATTGACGTGAATGGTCTTCTTGAAGGAATTGATCCTTTTGAAGGAATTGGCTTGCTTTGCATGCTTGTTTGAGAAAGATCAAATTTCTATCACTTTCTTACTCCATCACTAATTGTGGGCTTGATCTGGTTTTGCTTTAATGATCCTCACTTTCTTTCCTGTTGTTTATGTGGCTAGTTTGATCAATATTTTGTTGATATTTGGCTTTGTTTCTCACTTTGTTTAACTGATTATTGGCTCATTTAAGCACACTAACATAACTTTTAAGTTCTTATGCCTTTGATTTTTTTTCACTTGATTCTCCCTTAACAACTTCATGATATCCAATGTTTGTTTTAGTAAAATGGGATATCTAACCACTGAGTATATTATCCAGGATTTCACAACTCCTTCCAAATCTCAACTGATAATTTTCCTTTTGAAGATCATTTCTCAAGGAAACAATCTCAACTTCTAGTTTCCCACAACATATTTCCTTTTCTTTTAGCTAGCTTGTTACCACTTCTTTCATTTTCCTTGCTTCTTCTAATCGAGGTTTAAGTATGGAAAAACTTTTCTCTATTTCAAAAATATTATGATCCTTATCTTCATAATCTTGCAATAACTCCTTTGACTTTTTTTTATTATTGTGAGTCTCTTTACCTCTTCTAACGCAACAAAGAGCTCACCTTGAAAATATTGCTTACAATTTCTTCTTTTGCATTTATCTTCTCTTCTTGGTTATCTTTATTTTGTTGATAAAAAATTTGATCATTCAGGACTAGAAAATCATCTTCATCATAATTTCCTTCATATTTTTCATATGGACATCTAGAGGTAAAATGAGCTTCATTAAAACAACTAAAACTGATTGGAAGATTGCCTTTACCTTTGCTGGTTCCTTTTGAGATAGATTGCACTGCATCTGATTTCTCTTTCGGATTTCCCAGGGCCACGAGTAGGATTTATTATTGATCATCAACAGATGCATCTTCATCACTATGTTTTGATGAGTTTCTATCTTCCTTGTAATATAATCTTCTCTTCTTAAGAGATATTATCTTCCTATTTTTCAGAAAATTTCCTCCATTTCTATGCTCTTTTTCATCATCACCATCTTTCTTTTCCCATATGGAAATTTTGAAGCATAATGACCTACTCTACCACACTTTAAACATTTGAATGGTAGCTTACCTTTATACTTTCCAGAACCTCTTTTCAACTTTCTCACGAATTGAACTTCTTCTTCATCTGATTCAGGGTTGGAGTGGTCATGGTCCTTGTGTCCTTTTTATTTATTTATTGCTTTGAAGGCTACTTCATTTAGTTCAGTCTTCTCTTTTCTTGTTCTCATCTCATATGTGGTGACTATTCCACGTAGTTCATCTATCTTCAAGTTTTCGAGATTATTCATTTCTTCAATAGTTGAAACGTTTGGATTGAATTTCAATGGAAGAGATCTCAAGGAATTATGAAGAATTGTTGATTCTTCAATATTTTCACCCAATCCTTTAATAGTGTCATAAATTCATTTACTTGGAGGAAAAATATACAATTTCTTCTTCTTCATTCATCTTTAAATTTCAAATTGTATTCTAAGAGTTTGAAGTTTAACCCTTTTTACATTTCCATCTCCTTTATAGATGCTTTGAATCTTATCCCAATTTTTTTTGGCAGACTCATCGTGCATTATCTTGACAAATATCGAATTAAAAAGACCACTTAAGAAGGCATCTGCTTCTTTGGAATTATTTACATAAACCTTTTTCTTGTATGCATATTTAGGAGAAATTGTTGGAACTTTATAGCCTTCTACCACAAAATGCCATACATCAACACCAAGAGACATTAGATGTCCTCTCATCCTTATCTTCCAGAAAGCGTAATTTGTTCCATAAAAGGCAGGGGTTCTATTATCCTTTCTAGCTATTTGTCCCTATAAGATTTACCTTCCAATCACTTAAAATGCTTCTAAAGGAACCTGCCCTGATTCTAATTGTTGGATTTCACAATTATATTGGGGGGGGGGGGTGAATCAGTATAATGAAAATTTTTACTTATTTAATGCCGTTCAAACATCATAAAACATCAATCTCATAAACTAAACAAGTAATTTGAGATATACACAGAGTCCCTTATAGGAGAAAACTACAACACTTTTTTATATGAAATATGTTGTAGGCCCCAAATTGTTATTACTTCAATTTCTTGCACCAACCTACAGAAGACACCAATCCCCTCGGCTACTTTATAGGAACCAACCTACATGAGACACCAATCCCATCTTCTTATTTGTAGGCACTATAAAAGAAAGATTCAAAATGGAAGCGGACTTTTAAATTTTTTAACTAATAAGTTAATATATTTGTCTTTCTATAATATTTTTTAAAATTATATATATATATATATATATATAATAAAGTGGGCTTAAAGAGTAAGAATGTGTGCAGTAAAAAAATGAGTTTTTGCTAATAGAAAATAAAATAATTAACTACTCATTGTGAATAAGGGAAAACTTTTTATATAATATTGAAAATGAGATAATTGAATTAAAATAAATTTAAAAATGGAAAAGCTAAAATTGAATTAAAAGTAATTAAAGTGAAGAGAAATTGCAAAATATAAATAAAAATATTGCTAGATATGTATAAGGAAAAGAAAGGATAGAGGTAAAAACCAAAAGAATTTGGAGATAAAATAAAATAATTAAAAATATATATATTATTATAAAGAGATGAGGTTGAATGATTGAAGTGGTGTATGATTGGTTGAGTTTTTAACCATTTTTTGATGATAGTTATTAAGTTGTTTTTCAATTTTTGGTGTTTTCAAAATGATATGAGATGAGTGATAGGGTGATTAGACAATAATTATGGTTTCATCAAAGCAAATTAGGTGTTTATGTTTGTAGAAGTGTTTGGAACTAGTCGACTTAGATATACAATTGTATGGTGTCTTAGATATATGTTCTTTGAGATGGGCTTTGAAATATTCACCAATTATATATATATATATATATATATATATATATATATGGGCCAAGCAAGAGTGAGTTTTATTCTTGAGAGATCGGTCATGTATTTGATACTCCTTATTCTAGATAGCTACAAAAAATTTCATTGCTTACCATAACCTCAACCTACAAAGCATTAAATAAACACTTATTGGAATATTGTTGTCATTGATGTCAAAGATAGGGGGAGATTTCTTTTGTCCAAGATAAATATTGGAAAATGAAGAGTGTTGACAATATTGTTTTTGGACTTTTGATGCCTCATTTGGATACCCTATCTTTGAAGGCATTTTTACTCCAATTACCTAGCCCAAATGGGAGCATAGGATATATAGTTGTAAATCCTATTCTGATACCTTTCCAATAGTATATGACACTCCCTCTAACTCCGTAGGAATGAGGAGATATGAAATATTTCGTCAAGATGAGCCAACCAAAGTTCATGTAGACTAACCCAACCAATTTTACAAGTCAGCCCCATAAGTGAATGTGCAATCACTATAAATAAATGGAATATGAGTTCATTTGAACATAATCGAAGCAATAATAGATCTTAATTTGAAAAAGGATATGAGGAATAACTTTTTGAGTGATTCCTAGAGTCTAAAGGTGGAAGAAAAAATGTGATTTATGGGGTGGACGATTCATCTAGGGATTTTCACTATAACTTTTCTTTTGGGATATTTAAGAATGTGAAACTTGGAGGGTATAGATAGAATATCTTCATGTACTTGTGGTTCGACTTTTAGACCTCAATTCTATATAATTTCGGTGATATGGCCTAAGGAATTTAGGTTTCTTGAATGCTCCTAAAATCTTTTTCAAACAGGTTAGTGTGGCATTTTTGTTATAACTTTTGTTCTGGGATGTTTCGGATTGTAAAACTTGGAGGATACAAATAAAAGATCATGATGTACATGTGGTTCAAATTTTGGACCTTGGTACAGTATAATTTCAAAGATATGCTCTAAGGAAGTTTGGATTTTTGAATGCTTTTGAAATATTATTCAAACAAGTCAGCTTGGTATTTTCACCATATTTTTATTTTTGTGATGTTTCAGAATAGGAAATATGGGGAAAACAAAGAAGCGATATAAAGGTACTTGTGATAGAAATTTATACCTTGTTTCACTATAATTTTGGAGATATTATATGAGGAAGTTAGTGCTCCTGAATGCTCCTAAAACATGCTTCAAATAGGTCAACTTGGCATTTTTATTATAACTTTATTTCTCAGATGTTTCGGACTATGAAATTTAAATGAGACGGAGAATAAATCTCTAAGTGCATGTGGCAGAAATTTCAAAACCAAATTTGCAGAATTGGATACGTGGCATGATTTGAAAATTCATTCTTAGGAAGAAGACAAAAGAAATAAGTTTTGGGATAAGTAGACTTGGTGAAGGAAGAAGCGGAAAGTAAACCTGGTGAAGGCAAAAGAAACTAACATATATAGTAAAGATAGAAGCAACAAGCAGATTTGGTGAAAGAAGAAACAACTAACATACATTGTGAATAGGCAAGGATACTTAGTGAAGTTGGTTGGTGCCTACCAATATTTGCAGCAGCAAGGATTACTGTCATTTGTAGGCTGGTGCCTACAAATAAGCAGAGGGGATTGGTGTCTTCTATAGGTTAGTGCCTACAAATAAGAAGATGGGATTGGTGTCTCATGTAGGTTGGTTCCTATAAAGTAGCCGAGGGGATTGGTGTCTTCTGTAGGTTGGTGCAAGAAATTGAAGTAATAACAATTTGGGGCCTACAACATATTTCATATAAAAAAGTGTTGTAGTTTTCTCCTATAAGGGACTCCGTGTATATCTCAAATTACTTGTTTAGTTTATGAGATTGATGTTTTATGATGTTTGAACGGCATTAAATAAGTAAAAATTTTCATTATAGAGATTAGGTAAATGAAAGAAAGATTCACAATGGAAGCGGACTTTTAAATTTTTTAACTAATAAGTTAATATATTTGTCTTTGTCTTTGAATCTTTCTTTCATTTACCTAATCTTCTTATTAGTTAAAAAATTTAAAAGTCCGCTTTCATTTTGAATCTTTCTTTGATAATCTCTATGTCATTTTGCTGGTTCATTAGTAGTTTTATTTTGTCTTTAGTTTGTCATCTTGAACATGCTGGGTTGATAGAAGTTTTTAGTTTTGATAAAAAACCTAATTTAAATTTTCGTTTAAGTTTGTCTCTAAACCTTTTTGGATCAAAATCTTAATGCATTGCCACTGGTCTAGTTTCCATTGTGGCAGACCAGATGACTATCTAGAATTGTATTTCCAGAACTATCAATAGAAAACTCTAGCTTACAACAAAAGAAGAAGGATATAATGATACCTTTTTTTTTGGATTTTTTTTATAAAATGGAAAATTGAAAAATCAAATAAAAGCATAAAAATATTAATTTATTGCATATTATAAAATTTTAAAAGTATTATTACACAATAGAATATAATAATATACAAATTATTATAAGATTAATATGATTAGTCTTTTTTCGTCAAGTCATATGAAATTATTCTGGGAAAGACCATAATATGAGTCACTAGAAATCCACATAAAAAGAGTTAAAGGCCCAGTTATATTTAGGATTTAGGAGTTATCATTTCATTGTGAACCACTTCGTTATGCTTATGTTTGTTGTAAAGTAGTGTTTTAGTAATAAAAATAATCTTCTATGCTGCTTTCCTAAACTTATAAAAATATTTGAAACAATTCCCAAATTTAGCTTATGGAATATATTAGAAGAGTTGAAAGTTTCCTTGAGTTGAGAGTTGCTTCCATTAAGCTATACTAGAATGTTATTACCAAGATTGGGAAATAGGAAAATTGAAGGTCGGTAAGAAAAACATAATTGTAATATATGAGTTAAGCAAAGTTGTCTCCCGTCCCCTAACGTTTTTTGCGTATACATTGGAAATTTAAAGGGTTGCTTGGAAGAAGCACAGTGTGTGAATGTATCTTTAGTTGGAATAATCAACATCTTTCTACTACTCCTTATTTCACCATTGTAACACCCTCCTCTCGCATCTACCCAAGCAACCGACCAACGAGGGTAAACATGCGACCATAGGCCACTATGATATGATTCGACCTCCTAAATCACGTTAAGGAAGTGGAACCGATAGAAACACACCATACAAACATTCAACGTTAGCATTAGGACCCTCAGGAACCAATCCAAACTTTCTGCCAACTAGCCCTTGGGTCCCACTGAAATTTTGGACCACTTGATCTCTGGTTATGGGCATGCCAACATCTAGGGACCTATGGACGCTCTCATAGACTTGCAAGCCAATGTCCAGGGACTCTTTTTCTCAGTGTTGTGCCAACGTCCTCGGGATTTGGGCTACTTTTTTAGGGCCAGAGCCCAGGTCACTGCCCATAATTGAATCACATCTTCAAAACAATAATATAACAAGGAAATTCCAGTATGAAAGCAATCACTTGAATGAGACCTTGACTAAACCCCTACTAGCCATGACATGCATTTCATCAAACATATAATGGATATGTAATCTACAGGTGTAAATAATAGATCTGAGCATAGGGGTCTCATACTTTGTTGAGAATCACTAAGAAACATTGATGCCTCAACACATCAACTGCCATTCATCCATTATGTCATAGATACATTGATCACTCGTTTACAAGTAAAAACATGATGAGAGCCATACACAACTATTTTCATAAAACACATACATAACCAACATAATAGCAACAGAAATACTAATGAAATCACAACCATATAAACTAGTATAATACTCATAGAAACACAAGTAGAAATAACCTCATATTGATGATGCAAAATGCAAACTCGGGATGGGGCATCCATGTTCCACCCGATCATAGAATGGCTTAGCCAAATCTCTCTTCAACCATTCAACCCCGTGCCATATTGTAAGAATGAATGTGGGATCTCATAGAACACATCAATCAAAACCCATTCATGGCTTCCAGAGGCCATCCACCCCAACCCATCAAACAGTGATTCCACCTCATGGTCAGACATCACAAAACCATCATCAGATTGGTCTCCATCCAAGCCTTCTAGGGCTTCTAGAGCGTTTGTTCCAACCAAGGCTTCCAGGACTAGTAACTCAACCCACAGCTACCGCCGGGCTTCTAGAGTGTTTCTCCAACCAAGGCTTCCAGGACTAGTAAATCAACCCACCAAGGGGTTCCAGAGCGTTTGTCCAACCAAGGCTTCCAGGAACTAATAACTCAACCCAAGCTAACGAAACATGAGAATAAACCAAAACAAAAAAAGGAAATAAACCCACAATCTCCATGGTTATCTAGGAAATGAAAAGGCTAGGCAATCCATTGTCAATGTAGGCAATCCTCCATGCTAGTGACAGATCATGACAAAAAATCCACATGCATATGCCACACATGCCAAAACTAGTGAGGAAAACATACATGCAACTCAATACATGCAAGAAAATACCACTATAGCTTCTGATCCCGATGTCCTCTTGCACTTTGCTTCTCTTCCTTTGCCTTCTTGCTCCAAAAATCCAAGTATGCCACACCCTTCAAGGGTGCTCCATGAAAACTCGAAGTCTCCAAGGGTATGAGAGAGAGAGAGAATAATGAGAGAGCTCCAAAACCAAATTGAAAAAAGTCCATGTACTGATCCTCAGAAGCCCTTTTATGAATGAGGCCTCTATTTTCTTCATTTTCCATTATTTTCCTTCATTTTCCTCCTCATATGCAACTTGTGACCTTTCACCACCCTTTTCTCCTAATTTCCATTATTTTTATAAATAAATGTGCCAAAATGCCATTTTGCCTTTCCAAAGCCTTAGCCATTTCCTTTGCCAATTTCCCTAGCCATTAATAACCAAATGAACATCCACACTACGATGTCTTGCCCAACATTTAGCTTGGAATAAGTGTCCCATCAACTGTGGTTATTATTTTGCCTTTATTAACTTTTATTACATGGAATTTTCACCAGGGCTGTTACAACCACCTTCATTCCTCAAGTTATTTTAATCCTATTATTTCCATTTCCAATTTGGGAATTTTGTCCCCATGGTTCATTAGAATACCCATCAGGGAGTCCAATTGACTTGAGAGGGTGTCCACTCTCTTGCTTAGAATAGTAATTTCCACTTGGATCGATGCTTCCATTTTTTCATCATCTATCCTTGAGTTTTGACCTCTATTTTTCCTTCTCGCCATTGCTTCAAATGGAATTAGATTAGTAGTTATTGTCAATGTTTTCTCATAATGAATGGAGGTGCAGTTACTCTTACTCTTGGTCTTTGCAACTCTGAGAGGACAAAGCATTACAATTTTGCATCATTTTCTAGGACTTTATTTTATTTTATTTTACATGGGATGGAATTATAATCTTCCCTTACATTGTTTCCTTTGACGCCTATGTCAATAGAAATATATACTAGCATGATAATTACAAATTTATTGCATTTGTATTACCACTTGGATCCTCCATTATCCCATACCCCACCTAGACTCTGTTCATCATCGTTTCACATGGGGGAGCATCGACTTGCTACTGCCATGATTGCAACTCTTTGGCTTCACATAGTTTTCATTGATTTAGGCTTTGGGATCCCACTCAAAATTACACAGGTATCATGTAACAACCCTGGTGAAAATTCCATGTAATAAAAGTTAAAAACAATAACCACGGATGACTGGGACACTTATTCCATGCTGAATGTTGGGCAAGACATCCTGGGGGGTGTTCATTTGGTTGTTTATGGCTAAGGAAATTGGCTAAGGCTTTGGAAAGGAAAAATGGCACTTTGGCACAATTATTTATGAAAATAATGGGAATTAGGAGAAAAAGGAGGTGAAAGGTCATAGGTTGCATGAGAGGAGGAAAATGAAGGAAAATAATGGAAAATGAAGAAAATAGAGGCCTCATTCATAAAAATGCTTCTGAGGATCAATTGGTAACCTTTTGTCAATTCAGTTTTTGAGCACTCTCATTATTCTCTCTCTCTGTCATACTCTTGGACACTTAGAGTTTTCTTGGATCACTTTGGCATTGGAGCAAGAAAGGCAAACAAGGCAAGAGGAAGCAAAGATCAAGCAAGGAAAGGTAGGATCAAGCAGCTACAACAAGCTTCATTGCAGGTGTCGAATTGCATGTATATTTTACTTGCTAGATTTTGCATGCATGGTATTGCATGTGGTTCTTTTCTATCATGGCATGGGTTTTTCCAGGTGTGACAATGTTTTTTATCCTAGCCTTTCCATTTTCGGATAGCCATGCTGTGATGGGGTTCTCCTAGTTTGGTTGATCTGGATTTCTGGATGGATTTGAAGTTGAGTGGGGTGGATCTTCAAATGATAGAGAACATAGCCTATTGGTCCCTGAATCGGACTGTGGATCACAATAAAGCCACTGGCCTAGTGATCCATGAGCCAAATTGTGGGTTGTGGTAAAGCAATGATTGTGTTGCCTCGGTGGGCATATGAATCCTTTCTGGTGAATGGAAGGATATACGGTAAAGCTAAGAGGTGATTTTCTCTCCGTTGATCCTAGTAATCCCGGGTTTGGGATATGCGGTAAATCCTGGAGAGTGGGTATTGGTTTAGGGCGTAGTGATCTGGGTTTCGATTGCGGTAAAGCCTAATAGACTAGGAGACAAGAAAATTCCTCATGGTGTAGGTGGAGAAATCTAGTGGCATCCATGCTTGCATGGATTAGTGATCGGGTGTAGATCACGATAAAGCCTATTATGACGTGTTAATTGTGTTGGCCTAGTGATCTGGGATGGATTATGGTAAATCCTGGTTTCTATTGATGAGGGTGAGGTGGTTTAGCCTCAGTATGCACTGGTTGAGTTAGTTTGGTTTGAGTCCCACATTCATGCTTGGAATATGTCATAGGGGGTGATTAGATGAAGAGAGACTTGGCTCAGCCAATCTATGGTTGGGTGGAATGTGGTAGTCCCATCTCCAGCCGGTTCATTGCATTGATTAATGAGAAATTAATTCCATTGATTTTCATGCGTAAATGTATTGGTGTATATATGGATTTTGATGGCTGATATGTTTATTGTAATTATGTTCCTATTATGTTGGTTATATGTTCATTTTATGGCAGCAACTATGTTAGGTTCTCAACATGTTTTTACTTGTATTTGAATTGATATTGTATATATGACCTAATAAGTGACAAGGCAGAAAATGACATGCAAAAACAATGGTTCATGGCGATTCTTAGATAAGTAAGAGGTCCCTACACTTAACTCTGTTATTTACACCTGTAGGTTTCATGTCGATGATATGTTTGATGAAATGCATGTTATGGCTAGTAGAGGTCTAGTTAAGGCCTTGATAAACTATTTACTTTTGCATCATTGTTTCCCTGTACTTTACTTAATTATGAGCTTTCATTCCATTCTGGGAAGTGCCCTAGGCTCAGGGCTTGAAGAAGTGGCTCAAATCCCGAATTCGCTGGCATAGAACTAGCAAGTTTCATCCATGGTCATTGGCATGTAGGCATATGAGAGTGACTTTAGGTCTCTAGTCACTCCCTTGCCCATAGCATGCGAGCGACTATGGCCTAAGAGGTGCAGAACAATAGTGGGACCCAGGGATAGGCCGTCTGAGTGGCTGACTTGCCTCTTGAGGATTCTGTTGATGGTGTTAGATGGTTGTATGTGATGTTTCGTCGATTCCACTTCCTTAATGTCACCTACGAGGTCGAATCTGATCATAGTAGCCTCTCATCTCATGTTTACCTCAGTTGGCATGGTTACTTAGGTGGATGTGGGAAGAAGTTGTTACAGAGTGGTATCAGATCATGGTTCAACTCTTGGATTGAATGGGTTGAATGTGTATGGGTCATGCATGCATGTCAGTTGCATGTGTGTCTCTTACATTTATATACTTGTTGCATTTGCTTGATGATGGATTATGGTTGTAGTATGGTTATCGTGGAGAATATGATGTTGATTTCATGAAGAGTAATTGACATGAGAATGTGATTGATTGTATATGGTTATTTGTCGCTTACATATTGATTTTATGTCACCTACTTACATCCTTGTATGTTAGGTTCCATTTTGAATATTTTGATTACATGCGTTAGTCTTGTAGGTTGATTACAAGAAATGATCGATTATGTTCAACTACATGCATTTATGCGTATTTGTAGTTGGCTAGGCATTGCTTATGCATATTGTCGGTTGCACGTAGCAATGTGTATAATGGAGTAATGGTTGTTGTCATGCATGAGGTCATAGCATGCACTATTGATATGGCCATGTATCGATGGATGGATCCTAGTTAGAGCAATGTTTATGTGTTGATACATTTACTTGCGTATGTTGATATGCTGTTATGATTATGTTATACATGTATCACGCTGATTTGATGATCTTGCACACAAGGTATCCTCCCTAGGATATACTAAAGTATGCCAATTTATTGTGATTTGGTTTATCTGACATATTATGCATTGTAGGAAGAAATAGATAAAATGGCCAGCAAGGTGGTAGAATACGTATAATCTCCCTATGCATCAGATGAGCAGTGTGGTGTGGGGCATACTTTTGATTTGGCCGATACATTGAGGAGCTTGAAGGAAGAGATAAGGAGTTGTAAGGTAGATAATGACCGGATCATATAGGCACAAGAGAAGCAAGCAGAGGTTAATGCTATACTTCTTCAGAGTTTGTCAGACTTGCAACGACAAGTGCCACTTCGGATCAACCATGCACATGAGGATGGGACTAATGGAGCATATGGTAGTAGATCTCCTGGTAGACACAGACCAGATACATCTGACACATTTAGAGATGGAAGGTTGTTTGACACTCCAGACAGGAGGGGCAATGAGTACATGCATTATTCTAGTTCTGGTTCTGATAGACATCATGATTGTCGTCTCTATCATCCTTATAGGAGGAATGATAGGGGATACTTTCCGGATGAGTTCAAGAAAGAAAAACCACCTAATTTTGATGGAGATGTGAAGAAGCCGGAAGATGCAAAGGCTTGGATACTCGGTATGAACAAATTATTTAAGTTGCATGAGTACACAGATAGCATGAAGGCCTGGATAACTATCTTTAGCTTGAAAGATAAAGAAAACATATGGTGGGAAGATGTTAAGCGGGTTAGAGACATCAGGACAGATGACTTGAGTTGGCGGAATTTAAGAGGATTTTCAAGAAGAAGTACTTGTCAGAAAGGTACTATGACAACAAGGCTAAAGAATTCAATGAGTTAAAGATGGGGTCAATGACAGACAAAGAGTATACGACCAAATTTCTTGAGCTGTTGAGGTATGTACCATATCTTACTGATGAGAAGACTAAAGTTCAGATATTTGTCAGTGGTTTTCCATTAGCATTTAGGGATCGGATTGAGTATGACGAGCCTTGGTCACTTGAGGAAGTTATTATGAAACTTAAGCATTGTTATGAACAATCAAAGCGTAATAATGAATCTCAACATGGATGGAAGGGAAAGGACAAAGGTAAAGGTAAATGGAAGCCTAAGAGGACAAGGCCTCAACATGTAGATGAGAAAGAGAATGTGGCACCGAAAAAGATATTTAATGCAGCTAGACAAGGACATGAGTCATAACAACAACATAGAAGTGTTGATATTGGTTGGTTGGAGTGTTGGACATGTGGCAAGGAACACCATAAGAGAGATTGTCCATAGAACCAAGGTGGTAGGCCTCATATATACAGTGCAAATGAGGCACAAACTATTGGGGAGGTTGGTCAGAGTATTCCACGTATCTATGCAGCAGTGGACAACATAAAAGCATAACACCAAACATCTATCGTTGAGATGGGCGGTAAGATTTGTGATCAAGTTATTTCTATTTTGATTGACCCTGGATCTAGTTATAGCTATGTTATTCCTAGCTTGGTGGATAAGTGTGGGTTGAATAAGGATTTGCGTGCAGAGTCTTGGTTAGTGCAATTGGATACATGTACGAAGAAGAGAGTTCATCACTGGGCAAGAGCTTTCACATTTGATTTGAATGGTATGCCTATAACATCACATTTGAATGTATTACCGTTGGGTTCATACAATATTTTATTGTGCATGGATTGGTTGTATCTTCATAGAACCAAGGTTGACTGTTATGACAAAGTTATTGAGTGTGTTGATGACAATGGAGAACCAAGAATCTTTCAAGGTAAGAAGAAAGCCACATCAGTTAGGATGGTGACAACTATGCAAGAAAAGCATAGCCGAAGGAAAGGGTGCAAGCTATTTGTAGTGCACATTTCTAGTGATAAGGATAAGGAGGTCGAGGATGCAAATGTGTTGAATAGGTACCCAATGTTGCAATAGTTCAGGGATGTATTTTCTGAGCACATTACAGAGTTGCCACCTCATAGGGAGGTAGAATTTTCGATTGAGTTAGTGCCAGGGGAAGCTCCAACATCGAAAGCACCTTACAGGATGAGCACACCTGAGTTGGTTGAGTTGAAGTTGCAGCTGAAGGAAATGTTGGACAAGGGATACATTAGGCCAAGTGTATCACTGTGGGGTGCACTGATCTTGTTTCTGAGGAAGGAATATGGTACCCTCAGATTATGCATTGATTACAGGCAGTTGAACAAAGTGACTATCAAGAACATATACCCTTTGCCGAGGATTGATGACTTGTTCGATCAGTTGAAGGGAGAAACAATGTTCTTGAAGATTGACTTGAGATCTGGATACCATCAGGTACGCATCAAAGAGGAGGACATTTACAAGATTGCGTTCAGGACCAGGTATAGGAATTATGATTTTTTTGTTGTTCCATTTGGCTTAACTAATGCTCTAGCTACATTCATGTGTTTGATGAATAGTGTGTTGCATTCGTATTTGGATACGTTTGTTATTGTGTTCATTGATGATATATTGATATATTTTAAAAATGAGGAAGAGCATGCCAACCACTTAGCAATAGTATTGAGGTTGTTGAGAGAGAATCAGTTGTATGCTAAGCTCAACAAGTGTAGCTTGTTTCAGACTAAGGTACACTACTTGGAACATGTTGTCTGCAAGGAGGGCATCGCAGTAGATCTAGAGAAGATAAGCGCCATCATGGAGCATTGGAGTGGGTAGCTCCTAAGAGTGTGGATGAGGTGCGATCTTTCATGGGTTTGGCAGGCTATTACAGGAGGTTCATTAGGAACTTCTCGCAGATTGCTTATCCCATTACATCATTGCAAAGGAAAGGTAAGAAGTTCGAATGGACCGAAGAGTGTGAGGCTACCTTTGAGCAGCTTAAGTAGTTGTTGACACACCGAATCTAAATTCCAGGAAGTCTAGATGGTTGGCCATGATCAATGAGTTTGACTTCGAGATCGGGTACATCAAGGGTAAAAAGGACAGGGTGAAAGATGCTCTCAGCAGATTGGTACATGTACATCACTTGGAAACTATGAGCTCCTATGGGAGGGACTTACAAGATAGGATCTTGAAGGCAGGACAATAGGATGTTAGGTATATGGAGATTGTGCACAGGTTGCAGTAGGGTGCTGGTACATGTATTACAGGTACAGGTGGAAGTACAAGTACAAGCACAGGTACAGGTACAGGTGCAGGTGCACAGGGCATGGACTATTGTCTTACAATAGATGGATTGGTAAGGTTCCAAGACATGATATATGTAATGGATGTAGGTTTTAACCCCGTACAGAAATTACCTACATACGAATTCTAAAACACAAAAAAAAACAATGCGAGAGAATAACACATAAAACACATATACACAGAGATTTTCCCCTGGATCCCAAAACTGGGACTGCCAGATTGATTTTTCATTATGTTCCTTTCAATGTTACAATACATATTTATACATGTCGAAGCATCCAATACCATGGACTGAAAACCATCGCATCCAAAACCATGGATCGAAAACCATGTGCGAAAACCATGCACAAAACCATAGGTAGGTCCACCCAACCTAATATAGGGTCCAATTATTTATTATTTATTTATTTATATTTATTTATATTTATATTTTTTGTTTATTTATTTATTTATTTATTTTTTCTTTTTTTCTTTTTTCTTTTCCCAGGGGCAGTAGAGGGGGGCTACTGCCCCCCCTGTGACCCCCCCGCTGTGCAATCAGCACAACGAAGGGGGGGGCTTCGCCCACCCTCTAACCCACCGGTTAACTACGTGGGATAGTTGTGGAAAGAATATAACACAACCCAACATTCTCCCACTTGTTGTTTTCTTTCCACAGGGGGCCATAGGAGAGCTTAGTCATTTATCCAACCTGCAACACTCATTGTTTCTCTACACCAAGAGAAATTCTCAGAGCTTACAGATTTTTTCAATACATCTGCAATATTCTTCAAAGTGTCCACCTTTAACAACAACACCTTTTCGTCTTCTGTCATATCCCTCACAAAGTGATACTGAACATGAATGTGCTTTGTCTTTGAATGGTAAGTAGAGTTCTTTGCCAAGAAAATTGCACTTTGGTTGTCACAGTCTATCCTTATAGCTCCTTGTACTAACCCCATACTTGAACACAATATCTGCAACCAAACTCCTTCCTTGCTTGCATGAGTGGCTGCCATGTATCATGCCGCTGTAGTTGATAGTGCCACAATAGATTGTTTCTTACTCATCCAACTGACTGCACCTCCAAATAGGTTAAGCACATACCCACTTGTAGATCTTCTTTGATCCAGATCTCCAGCCCAGTCTGCATCAACAAAGCCACGAATATCCAAAACTCTGTCCAATCCTGGTCTTCCTTGGTAGCACGAACCATAATCACTAGAGCCACGCAAATACCTGAAAACCCGCTTCACTGTTGTCCAACGCTCCTTCCCTGGTTTTGACATGAACTTGCTCAATACTCCCACTGCATGTGCGATGTCTGGTCTAGTACAAACCATTGCATACATCAGGCTACTGACTGCACTTTCATATGGAACACAAGACATATCATCTTCCTCTTCTTGTGTCTTGGGACATTGTTCAGCAGATAACTTTACACCTACAGGAATAGGAACCTTCACCGATTTACTATCCTGCATATTAAACCTCTGCAATATTGTCTCGACATACTTCCTCTGGTTTAACTAGAGCTTCCTCTTTTCCCGTTCTCTTTTAATTTCCATGCTCAAAATATAGTTTGCAGCACCAAGATCTTTCATGTCGAATTTGGAGGACAATTGGGCCTTCAAATCCTGGATAATTTCTTTGTCATTTCCAACTAGCAACATATCATCCACATACAAGACCAGATAAATAACACGGTCACCAATTAATTTAAAATACACACAGTGATCTGCTTTGCTTCTGGTGAAGCCAAGTCCCCATATAAATGTATCAAATTTCTGATACCACATCCTTGGTGACTATTTTAACCCATACAAAGACTTCTTTAACTTTCATACCAGTTCTTTCTTACCCTTCACCGCAAAGCTTTCAGGTTGCTTCATGTAGATCTCCTCTTCCAGATCCCCGCGAAGAAATGATGTCTTCACATCCATTTGTTCTACCTCAAAATCAAAAGTAGCAGCGACAGATAAAAGTAATCTAATAGAAGCTACCTTGGCAACAGGAGAAAAAATATCACCAATATCAATTCCCGGCACCTGGGAATAACCTTTTGCTACCAACCGAGCTTTGTATTTCTCCACTTTCCTTCTGCTGCATTTGTCTTCTTCTTGAACACCCATTTGATACCAATGGGTTTCCTTCCAGCCAATAACTCCACTAGATCCCAAGCCTCATTTTTGTGCAAAAATGCCATTTCATCAACCATGGCCTCTTTCTAGAGTTTTCCATCTTCTGAATCTACTGCTTCCTTCACAGTTGTTGGATCATTATCAGTAACATATAAAGCAAAATTTTAACAGAAAGCAGATGGAATATACCTTTTTGGTTGCCTTCTTTCTCGAACTGATCTTCTCACACCCAGAGTTTGTGGCTCTTCATCTTCTGATTCCTCCTCTGCTGTAGAGTCTGATTCTTCCTCCTTAAGCTCAAACTCTATCTTCTCAAGTTCCTTTGGTTGGACTTCATGTTCAATAGCATATTTCACCTCTCTGAACACCACATCTCGATTGTACACAACCTTCCTTGTTACTGGGTTCCAAAGATTATAACCCTTTAAACCATCCTTATACCCAATAAAGATGCACTTTTTAGATTTACTATCCAACTTGGTTCTTTTCTCCTTTGGAACATGTACATATGCATCACATCCAAATATCCTCAGATGTGAAGGAGAGGGTTTCTTCCCAGTCTATACCTCTTGTGGAGTCTTATCCTCCAATGCTGATGAAGGTGATATGTTGACCAGGTAACATGCTGTCTCCACCGCCTCTGTCCAGAATTCATGTCCTAACCGACACCACTGAGAATGCTTCTTGCCCTTTCCATCAATGCCTTGTTCATTCTTTTTGAAACTCCATTTTGCTCAGGTTTGTATGGAGTAGTCTTCTACTGTGCTATACCACACTTCTTACTGAATTCTTCAAATTCCTTGCTGCAAAACTCTCCACCATTATTTGACCTCAACACCTTTATCTTCTTCTCTGTCTGGTTTTCCATTAGAGCCTTAAATTATTTAGACCTGTCAAAGACTTCAAATTTCTTCTTAAGGAAATGCATCCATGTATTCCTTGAGAAGTCATCTATAAATGATACGTAATACACAAACTTACCCAGTGATGGAACCTTCACAGTTCCAAACACATCACTGTGCACAAGCTCTAATATCTGTTTTTCCCTCTTACCACCAGAGGGGAAACTCACCCGATTCTGCTTCCCATATACACAGTTTTCACAGAAATCAAAATCCAGAGAGCTATTACTCATACCTTCTACCATACCTTTACCATGAAGTATTCGAAGGCCCTTCTCTCCAATATGCCCAAGCCTTTGATGCCACAATATGGTCTTCTCTCCAGAGACCACTAGATTTTCTACTCTGCTTTCAGGAACCACAAAATTGTTGCACCCATCAACAACAGTGCTACCTTGCAGCTTGTACAGAGTTCCAATCCGAACTCTCCGCATCAATACTAGTGCTCCTTGGACCATCTTGCAGTATCCTTCTTGAACATTGTTTTTACACCTGCATCATCCATCTTGCTTACAGAAATCAAATTTCTTGCCAATGCAGGAATATGCAGAACACCCGGAAGTGTTCTAACCCTTCCACCTTACAACTTCAACTTTACTTTTCCGCGACGAATGATTCTAGCCTTCCCATCATCCCTTAAGAAGACATCACCACCATCGTATTTCTCATACTCGCAGAACCACTCTCTATGGGGAGTGAAGTGAAAGGATGCACCTGAGTCAATCAACCATGCCTCCTGATCTACATGTGTACTTGAAGAAGCCAAGTACACATCCTCACCTTCATTTGAGGTGGTTTTCGCCTTTGCAGAAGGAGCATCATCAGATCCCTTTCCTTTGTCAGGAGCTTTAGATTTACAGTCCCTTTTGTAGTGCCCTTCCTTTCCACATTTCCAACAAACCACCTTTACAGGTTTTCCTGGAGATTTAGATCTCCCACTCGTTGGCTTATTTTTGTTTCTGTTCTGGGACCGTCCTCGTACAGACAAGGCATCACCATTCTAGCTCTCCATATTTTTCCGTCTCATCTGCTTCGTTAGCAAGGATGAGGCTATTTCATCAAACTGCAAGGAAGTTGCATTGCTACCTATTGCAATAGCCAGACTATCCCACGAATCTGGTAGAGAACACAACAAACTGATGCACTTATCTTCATCTGAAATTTTAATTTCAACAGATAATAACTGACTTACCACAGTATTAAATGCGTTCAGATGTTTTGTCATCGAGTCTCCATCTTTCATCCTCAGTTTATACAACTTTTTCCGTAGGAAAATTTTATTCACAAGAGACTTAGATTGGTACAAAGTCCCTAATTTGTCCCACAAATCCTTCGCCGTAGCTTCCCCTGATACATTCAGCAATACTGATCTAAGACACACAATCATATTGTGCTCTTAGCCTTCCGATCCAACTTCTTCCATTCTTCATCAGACACTCTTGTTGGTTTAGTACCCAGATCTACCGCGATCAACAGATCTTTATCCACCAACAGATCCTCCATCTTGAGTTTCCATAACTCAAAACTCTGACCATTAAATTTCTCGATCTCTATCTTTCCACTATTCACCATCTTCTTTCACCACCACAATCGATCTCATAGATTTCCCACTGAACAGGGTCTACCACAGGCTCAAGTGAAACCCCTCAGCAATAAAGGTGTCCCCTTGAAGCCAAAACATCTCTGATACCAAATGTAGGTTTTAACCCCATACAAAAATTACCTGCATACGAATTCTAAAACACAGAAAATAAACAATGCAAGCGAATAACACATAAAACACATATACACAGAGATTTTCCTCTAAATCCCAAAACCGGGACTACCAGATTGATTTTTCATTATGTTCCTTTCAATCTTACAATACATATTTATACATGCCGGAGCATCCAATACCATGGACCGAAAATCATCGCGTCCAAAACCATGTGTGAGAACCATGCACAAAACCATAGGTAGGTCCGCCCAATTTTTTTATTTATTTATTTATTTTTTTGTCGGGGCGCTGCCCCGTACCCCGTGGAGGGGGTCTACCTAGCCCCCCCAAGTCCAAAACCATAGGTAGGTCTACTCAACCTAATATAGGGTCGATTTTTTTTTTTCCCAGGGCGCTACCTCGGACCCCGTAGAGGGGGGCTACCCGCCCCCCCCAAACCCCCTAGACAAGGGGGATGCCACTCCCCCTATCACCCCCCCGCTATGCAATCGGTGCAATGAAGGGGGGGCTGCCGCTCCCCCTGTCACCCCCCCCGCTATGCAAATTGGTGCAACGAAGGGGGGGGTTCCGCCCCCCCTCTAACACCCCGGTTAACTACATGAGCTAGTCATGGAAAGAATATAACACAACCCAACACCAGATAGAAGTGAGCTCAATAAGGTGATCTTGAGGGACTTTCATGCAAAACCATATTCTGGTCACCTAGGTTATTAGAAGACACTCACAACGGTGAAGAGATATTACTATTGGTCAAATATGAAGAGAATGTAGAAGAGTTTGTGGCGAGATATTTCGATTGTTAGAGAGTGGAAGCAGAGTGCAAACGTCCAGGTGGATAGCTACAACCAATCTCTATTCCTGAGTGGAAATGGGAGGTCATTTCCATGGATTTCATCACAGGGTCGCTGAAGAAAGTGAAGTAGAATGGTTCCATCATGGTCATTGTGGACAGGTTAACAAAGGTTGAACACTTTGTTCCGGTAAATTCTACATTATCATCTAGTGATATGGCAAATGTATTTATCCGAGATGTGGTTAGAATACATGGTGTTCCAAAGAAGAGCGTGTCAGACAAGGATGCGAAGTTCACTTCCAAGTTTTGGAAGGATTTATTTGCAGGTTTGGGCACATTGTTGGACTTTAGCATAGATTGTCATCCATAGACGGATGGACAGACAGAGAGGGTCAACAAGACATTGGAGGAAATGTTTAGGATGTATGTGATGCATCAACAGAGCAAGTGGGAAGAGTATCTCCCTTTGGTCAAGTTTGCATACAACAACGGTTATTAGGAGTCACTGAGGATGAGTCCTTTTGAGGCATTGTATGGGTAGAGGTGTAACACTTCCATTAGTTAGATTGATTCATTTAACAGAGTATTGATTGGACCAGATATGTTTTCAAACATGGAACAAGAGATGGAGGTGATCAAGAAGAATCTCAAGGAAACACAAGATAGGCAGAAGAGTTATGCAGATAGGAACACGTTGTTCAAGGAGTTCCAAGTTGGGGAAAAAGTGTACTTGCACATCAAACCGAAGAAGAGATCCTTGTGGATTGGCTCATGTGCCAAGATGGCACCACAATTTTGTGGACCCTTCAGTATCATTGAGAGGATTGGGCCAATAGCCTATTGACTTGCACTGCCTCTCACAATGAAAGTCCATGATGTTTTCCATGTCTCAATTCTTAAGACGTATGTTAAAGATGTTGATCATGTGATTGATTGGTCTGTATTACAGGTAGAACTAGATGGATAATTTCAGTCGAAGCCTCAGTATATATTGCAAAAAAAGGTGCTCATGCTCCGGAACCTAGCAATAGAGAAAGTTAAAGTGCAATGGAAGCACTTTGGGCCCGATGAAGCTACATAAGAGATGATGGATCAGATGCGGGCCATGTATCCTTCCTTGTTTTCCAGTAGAGGCAAAGCAACTTTGATATGGTGGTTTGGTGATTGCTTATGGTGGCTTGGTAGTTTCTTATGGTGGTTATGTATATGCTTTATGGCAGTTTAGTATTTGCTTTATGTTGGTTGAGTATATGATTTATGGTGATCGATATATGCTTTATGATGGTTGATACATGCTATATGATGTTTTGATATATGATTTATGATGTTTTGATATGCTATATGATGTTAGTATATGTTTGATATATGTTTGGTATATGATTTGGCATATGTTTTGGTATATACAGTTTTTATGATGTTGTTATATGTACACCCATGTATGGATGTAAATACCATAACGAGTTGTGTTATAAAGCTCCACTATGCGGTATGGGTGTCATGTTATTACGGTTATGTTATTATGCTATAATGTGGTTATGTTATCATGTCATATGGATTGGCACTTAGCAGGATGATCATTGTAAATATCGTAATGAGTTGTGTTACAAAGCTCCACTATGAATTATGTTGTCATGTTGTCATGATGTTCTTCTCTTGAGCATATCTTTCATTGTAATTACTGCATCGAGTTGTGTTACAAAGCTTCATAAGAAATATGTCTTCTTTCAGCAGGTTACTGAGGTATATGTGTGATTGAACACTGAGGATGGTGTCCCCCAATGGGGAGGGTTCTATAACATCCCTGGAGAAAATTCCATGTAATAAAAGTTAAAAACAATAACCACGGATGATTGGAACACTTATTCTAAGCTGAATGTTGGTCAAGACATCCTAGGGGGGTGTTCATTTGGTTGTTTATTGATAAGGAAATTGAAAAAGGCAATGGATAAGGCTTTGGAAAGATAAAATGGCATTTTGGCACAATTATTTATGAAAATAATGGAAATTAGGAGAAAAAGGAGGTGAAAGTCACAAGTTGCATGTGAGGAGGAAAATGAAGGAAAATAATGGAAAATGAAGAAAGTAGAGCCCTCATTCATAAAAAGTCTTCTGAGGATCAGTTGGTAACCTTTTGTCAATTAGTTTTGGAGCACTCTCATTATTCTCTCTCTCTCTCATACTCTTGGACACTTAGAGTTTTCTTGAAGCACTTTGGCATTGGAGCAAGAAAGGAAAAGAAGGTAAGAGGAAGCAAAGATCAAGCAGGGAAAGGCAGAATCAAGCAACTACAACAGGCTTCATTGCGGGTATCGACTTGCATGTGTATTTTCCTTGCTAGATTTGGCATGCATGGTATTGCATATGGTTATTTTCTATCATGACATGGGTTTTGCCAGGTGTGACAGTGTTTTTTAGCCTAGCCTTGCCATTTCCGGATAGCCATGGTGTGATGGGTTTCTCCTATTTTGGTTGAGTTGGATTGACAGATGGATTCAAAGCTGAGTGGGGTGGAACTGCGAATGATAGAGCACATGGCCTAGTGGTCGTTGAACCGAACTATGGATCACAGTAAAGCGACTAGCCTAGTGACCCCTAAGCCAGAGTGTGGGTTGCGGTAAAGCCAAGATTTTGTTGCCTCGGTGGGCTTAGGAATCCTTTCCCGTGAATGACAGGATATACAACAAAGCCAAGATGTGGTTTTCTCTCCATTGGGCCTAGTAATCCCGGGTTTGGGATATGCGATAAAGCCTGGAGAGTGGGTCTTGGTTTAGGGCCTAGTTATCTGAGTTTCGATTGCGGTAAAGCCTAAGAGACTAGGAGATAGGAAAATTCCTCACGATTTAGGTGGAGAAATCCGGTGGCATCCATGCTTGTTTGGCCTAGTGATTGGGTGGAGATCATGGTAAATCCTGTTATGATGTATTCATTGTGTTGGTCTAGTGATCCGAGATGGATTACAGTAAAGCTTGGCTTCTATTGATGAGGGTGAGGTGGTTTAGCCTCGATATGCCCTGGTTGAGTTCCTTTGGTTTGAGTCCCACATTCATGCTTGGAATATGGCATGGGGGTGATTGGATGAAGAGATACTTGGCTCAACCAATCTATGGTCAGGTGGAACATGGCAGTCCCATCTCCGGTCGGTTCATTGCATTGATTAATGATAAATTCATTCCATTGATTTTCATGCGTAAATGTATTGGTGTATATATGGATTTTGATGTATGATACGTTTATTGTGTTAAAAATGCAACAAGATGATGGAGCTTAGTGGAAAGGATTTGCCTTCACTAAGTGGGCCCGCAGGCTATTTTTGGTGCAAAGTCTATTTTTAGACATATGGATCATGGTCTATGAGTTGCAGGATGCTATTTGTGGATGATTGGTCATGTTGGTAAAAATAGATGGACTTCTATTTTTAGACATATGGGAGAGTTTATTTTTAGACTGCCAGGCTAAAAATAGAACAGTCGAATATTATTAGCTCTTAATAATATTTCGACTATAAACATTATCTTATCCTCTTGGAGCACTTCAGTTCGAGCTACAGATGTGGCACATGCAACTATAAGAAGGAAATACACTTTTCTTATGGGTCAGTTGAGCTATTGCATGATGGACTTTAGTTAGAACTCAAGAGATTGAGTTTGGTGGAGTTGATTGAGGAGTTGATGGAGTTGTGTTCAGTTTGACTTGGTTGAACTAGTTGTATTTAGTCTAACTGCAGAATACACTAGTGATGAGTGATGTGAATTAATTATTAATTAATTCACTAATTATTAACTCATAAAGCAACTAAAGAATACATCAGTTAACTCAGTGCATGGACAGTTCAGTGGAGACAAGTGTTAGAGGTGAGTGAAAGGGCAAGACAACTGTCAGTTGTGACTATAGTTGTGCATGAGATTTGCACAATCAGTGGATTCAGTATTGCCAATGAGGATTGCGTGGTTCAACCAAGGGAAATACGAGTTTGGATCAGCCATTCTCATATATTCTCATGCAGGATTGCGCAGTGGAGGCAGGCAAGCAGCGGAGGAGATTTGAACCTGTGATTGATTCAGATCTGAGCTAGTTTGTGTGTAACAGGTGGAGATAGTACTGAGTACTTGCGAGGAGTATTGTACTATATATTGTTACATGTTCTCAATCAATATAATATACAGATAGTTGGGGGTTTTCAGCTGTATGCTTTCCCCATGTTATACTGTGTTGATTTGTGTGATTGATGCTTTAATGTGCGCATGCGATTGTTTCTGAATACTGCAAATTGATGATCAATAGTAGAGGAGGTTATGTATTATGCATGCATTCCGCAAATAGTGTATAATCAGGATAATCTCTGTGAATAAGTGTCATATCATTCAAAATTTCTACATATTGTAATTATGTTCCTATTATGCTGGTTATATGTTCATTTTATGGCAACAACTATGTTAGGCTCTCAACATGTTTTTACTTGTATTTGAATGGATATTGTATCTATGAACTAATAAGTGATAAGGCAACAAATGACACGCGGAAACAATGGTTCATGGCGATTCTCAGATAAGTAAGAGATCCCTACACTTAACTCTATTATTTACACCTGTAGGTTACATGTCAGTGATATGTTTGATGAAATGCCTGTCATGGCTAGTAGGGGTCTGGTTAAGGCATTAATCAAATATTTACTTTTGCATCTTTGTTTCCTTGTACTTTACTTAATTCTGAGCTTTCATTCCATTCTGGGCAGCAGCTTGGGCTCTAGGCCTGCAAAAGTGGTTCAAATCCCAGAGTCACTGGCACAGAACTGAAAATTTTCGTCCACAGTCGCTGGCATGCAAGCCTATAAGAGCACTTTAGGTCTTTGGTCGATCCCTTGCACATAGCATGAGAGCGACTATGGCCTAAGAGGTCCAGAACAACAGTGGGACCCAGGGACAGGTTGTCTGAGTAGCTGACTTGTTTCTTGAGGGTTTTGTTGATGGTGTTGGATAACTATATGTGATGTTTCGTTGATTCCACTTCCTTAAGGTCACCTAGAAAGTTGAATCTGATCATAGTAGCCTCTCGTCTCATGTTTACCCCAGTTGGCATGGTTACTTGGGTGGATGTGGGAAGAGGGTGGTATATATCATACTTTGCTAGAATAAGTGATTGTGCATAAAGGGGGTGTATTTGAGTCTTATTAAGTTATCTAGCCTTTGATCCCCTCCCCATGTCAAGTTATCTTTTCATGTGTTGTTAACCATGAGGTTGCCACCTTCTATCTTTCCCATTATTATAATGTTTAAAGAACCAAAGTCTCCTTGAAAGTTTTGGTTAATCTCATTTTGCTAGGGGCTAGATTGATTGCTTGGTTTTGCTAGGGTATTTTCCAAGGTGTTGAGGCCTTTTAGTAGGTACTTGGATTTGATGCTAGTGAAAAGAGAGAGATTGTTTAGAATTCTTTTGTACAATGAATTTAGCCTAAGATCCGTTGGGGTGGTACCAAGATTAAGGTACTTGATCATATTGTTAAGGTCACCCATTATGATGATGGAGTGAATAAATGATATTTTTCCAAGTTAATTCCCTAGAACAAAACACATATTTATGCTTGGATGTTAGTCACCATGTCTAAACTCTATGAATACCTTATTTTTATTTATCCATCAAAATTATAGAAAAACTCCCCACACACCTACACATCCTATTAGTGATAATATATTTATTACAACATATTCACATATTTTTAAATACAAATACATTCAAATTAATAAAAAAATAATACGTAGGAAAAATTATTCAATTATAATTTAGACAAATTCATATAATTAAGTAATGAATTATTATATTCACTTAAATTATTTTTTTGATTCAATTAAAAATATAAAAAAATAAAAAAATTATAATATGTATTAATAAAATTACAATTTTATAAAATTATCAAAACTTAACCATTGAGACCAATATACACAACAAAATCAACATAATTTTTAAACCAATTTCAATATTTAGACAATTCAATGCCACCTTACACTATCAATTTCAAGGAAGGAAGGAAGTTTGAAAGGATCACAGGGAAGTTTGAAAGTATCAATTTCAAACTAAAATTAACGAATTTCTGATTTGTCAAAAGTTCAGTGCTATGATTATATTACGATAAGATATAAGGGAGTGATTTAGTGAAAGTAAAATCATTGTTTTTCTCTCTTCAAATGGTGATGTGATGTGTGAGGTCAGTATACATATTGTTAAAATGTATATTTTTCAATAGATAGCATGATATCCTTCAACTCCACGGGAGAAAGATTTGCCTGTACATTAGTTTTGCCTTTATTTTAATTAATTTAATTAATGGTTTGCGTTTTATATTTATTTTAAGATATGACTAAAGATAACTAATAAAGATAAAATATAAATTATAATATATTCATACTCATTTTTTCAATAAAATAATGATGATAAACTCACATTTGCATTGATTATCCTATACTCATATGCATTTAATGGTTCTCAATTCTTGCACATGGCCAGAGTAAGCACCATGGGTGTCATTTGCATCTAGGTCTCATTATCTAATTTTCTTATGTATTATTACTATGATGGGTAAATATTTAAGTCTATTATTAATTTGGCAAGTTGTTTGTTTTAAAGTTTTATATAATTTTTTTTAAATTTTTTTTTTTATAGCTAATTTTAACCATGACAATGAAGTTTTTAAAAACATGTATAAAGTTTAGAGAAATTGGAAAAAATTAAATGTTAAAAAGTTTGAATATTTAATTTAGGAGTGGGTTTGATTAGAAATAAGTTGGAGAAGTTGTTTCCTAATTTAAATATAGTTTTCAATTTCCCTTATTTTGTGGAGAAGGGGAAATGATTCCCATTTTTGTGACTCTTTGTTGTCATAGTCATTTTTTTTTGGGAAACCGTATAAGAAAATAGTGATTGGGAAGTTCTGAGGGAAGGAGAGAGAAAGAGGATAAGAGAGAGGGAGAGAAGAGACGAACTCGTTGTTTTTCTATGTAACTACAATTCTCAAGGAAAAGCACACCTGTACCTTCAAATTTGTGTGAACCAAGACGTATTTTTGTGTGAATGGTGTAAATGAACAACAATTGGGTTGTAAGTTGTGTGATTGTTAAATGAATCAAAACCCTGTGACTATACTGAACTAATTTACACTTGTGAACCATTATTATTTGTAGTTTTATTCATGCTACTACTATTTATTTTGAGAGCATGTAACTTATTGAATCAAATTGTACATTGTGGCTTCAATCTCATGTGATTTGTCCATTTTCCTTTTGGGGTTCTTGTTGTATCAGTTCTAAAGTGCACAAAAAATGTGCCTACTGTGTTATGGAATAATGAATGTATGGTTTTTTTTCTTCCGCAACTTGAGTGTTGTTACAGCGAGGTAGAGCACCTTGTTTTGGGAACACTGTCAAATCCTTTTTGGCTGGTTTTGTCTTTTCTGATTGGAAAATATGTAATAGCGTTGCAAACTTCGATGAGGGAAGGTAGGTGAATTGTATAATGTGTTGAGGAGTCAGTCAGGGACGTGAAAGTCGATCTGAAAAGAATGAGTCAATTCATCTTCCCCGAAATTGCTGTACATAAATTTAACAATGATTTGCGAAATTATCCTGTAGTGAACGATGCTACCAAATCATTTCGTAGCGATTGATAATTTGTTTTTTCCAGGACTATGTGTTCAATTTTAAAATCTCTATTTGGCTTGCCTTTGTATTGCCTAGTTTAGAGGACAAAATTGTTAATCAAGACTTGTTGATGAACTGGTGAATCAACAAATGGTGGAACACTGATTTGAAAGGAATTGTTGGAGAAAATTGTAGATGCGCCAACCATATAGAATTTACACAATTGCACTGAGAATTGTGTTAAGACTGCTAAGTGGAAAATAGAATCCCCTTTTTAAAAACACAGAGAAAGGTATGGGTATTTTCTATTGTTTGGCATTGAATATGTTAAAGGGCCAAATCCATTGTTACATGGGTTTATATGTAAAGGATTAAAACATTGGGACAAACACTTAAATGAATGTGTCAAAACGTTATTATATTGCGTGTAAAAGAACTTTTCTTGAGTTAATACACCATTTGTTAAGTTGAAATGTATGTAACTGGATTTATGAAATGAGGTGAGAGAAAATTCTCTCATGGAATTTATCATAATAAATTCATATTCTTATATTGAATGCATATGTTACATGTCTCCAGAAATATTGTTGAATTTGATGTAAATAGAAGCTACGTGTGGAATATATTGGTGATATTGGTGCTAGTGTGAACTAGGTGCCATCAAGTGGTATTAGAGATGGAAAGCTCTTTAGCTTGAAAACTCTCAGAGGAGGAATAAAAAGATTTTAAAGAAGATGAGTCTACACCAAAATAGGTATGGCATGATTCTAATCTTGAAGTAGAGGATGTGAACATGAATATGATTTTCCTATGAAGTTGGTTTTGTGAAAATATTGCAGTGGAGTTTTTTGAAAGAGATCAAAATAGAGTAGAGGTGAAGTTCATAATTGTAGCAATACAAATTGGGAAGCCTGTGAAGTAAATTGTTTTAATTACAATTCCAATTACAATTGAGTCAATGATTGCAGAATGGAAATTTGAAAGAAAGTAAAGTCCAGAGTTTGCAGCAGAAGAAAAGAAGGAGCAAAATCATATTTGAGAATCTCATTGAAGTAACTTATTTTGTTTTAATTATTATTAAATTTGAAGATTGATGATTGCATGATGGAACTCTAAAGAAGACAGTGCATGGAAGAAAATCTACTTTAGGGAAGTAGATCAAATTTGCTTTGAAAATATATATGAAAATAAGTGTTCTGAGTGTAAGGGACATTGAAGACTGTAATATTAAAGGCAGAGTCATCAAGGGAAGCTACAATAGTAACATATATCCAAATGAAGATTTGGACAATGAGGAAATGGTCTTTTTGTTTGCAACAATTGAGAAATAAATTGTTGATTATAAATAATAGGAATGCAAATGTTCATAGTTGATTACTGTAGCCAAGAACAAAGAGAGTTCTTGATGAATATGGAAAATAACCTTGTAGCAGATATGAAGGACCATTAAAGTTCACAAAGGAGAATGGTGAGCAATTGAATGCATAAGCTGAAAGAGCAGAGAGTGTTCATATGAAGATTCCAGAGGAAGGAGTCAGCGGAAATTTCAGGAGAAGACTAGGCATGGAAGAGCTTAGTATGGTATTTAGAAACAGGTTGATGGAGTCAACTTGTTATAGTGGCTTGAATGCAGCTCACAAAGATCAAGGAGAAGCTCATAAAGGTAAGAAGACTGTGACTATTGATGGTCATAATAAAGGTTCGAAGGTAAGCCATAGGAAATCAAATTGTGTTGAAATTGATAGACGAGTAATTGAAATCAAATTACGACCAAAGATTTTGAGAGAATTGCTACAATAAGATGAGTAAGACCAGGGTTACAAATGGACTCTTTGGAAAAAAGTAAAATGGAATTTGTTACAGGTGAAGCTGAGACAAAGATCAAATGCTCAATTGATGGAGAAAATCAACGAGTTTGAATAGAGGTTAAATGCTCATTTGGGAAGAGAAATGGAGCAACAACAAAAGAAAATTATTGAATAGATTATGTGTGAACCAGAACAAGGATCAATTCTTGGAAAGAGTGATGAATAAAATGTTGATGAGAGACTAGTTGAGAGTCTCACAAATTATAGGGAGAATGAAAATCAACATGAAGGAATAACAACCGATATGTTTGCAAAAGATAAAGGCCATATTCATTTTAATTTTAATTATTGGTATGTGACTATAGGTGGAGGACAAAACATTGATTTTTTTCTATGCAGAGAAGAAGAAGGATCACTGAATACTATTCGACAAGATGAGAAGAAGACATAATTGTCTTGGAAAAATGGTCAAAGTGATGACATAGAGGAACAACCTGACCTTGAAGAGAACACGTGTGATAAGGATAAGGTTGTTATAGTGAAAGAAGCAAGATCCAACAATGATGAAGATTTGATGGGAAATTTGAAAGTTTAACACTGCATGAGGGAGAGATGCTAGAAGCAACAAAGGAGCCTCCAAAGTCTCGTATTTTTAAAACAAATAATTAGGTTGTGTATGGAGATAATGAATATGTGCAGGAAACAACCAAATGGCTTGGAAATACTTCAATTAACGAAGTACAATAACCATTGGGAGAGGACCCGCAAGATTGCAGAATAAGCACAAAAAACATTGCAACAAAATTGAAATGTTTAGAAGACTAGTTAGAGAATCTGAGAACAACGGATCACATAAACCCAAGTAAGGACGAGATAGATTTTTCCATGAAGGAGATGCAACAAAAAATAAACAACATTGATGGGAAGTTCTAACAGAAAATGCAAAGAGTGGTGAAAGTAGTTCCAATAAATTGTTACCTTGATGTGTCAATGGAGGACAACAACGAATTTCAACCAGGAAATGATGGTTTGTGACATCCAAAGGATAGGTTGGATGTTGAAATAGATAAAATAAGGAAGTTGATGTTGAAGAAGACTCAACAGAAGAGGTATGAAATGCAGGGGAGAATAAAGGACAAATATTGCAAATGGTAGAGCAAATTTTCATCAACAAAGAAGGAGGAAGACTACAACATAAAACATGGAAATTTGGAAGGACGAAGAAGAAAACAATAGACAAGAAACATGACAAGGAGGACCATCTACAATATAGAGTTTGGGATCAAGGAAGATTCACTTTATCAACACATGGTCATGATACCATGAATCTTTTTCACCTTGGGAGTCTGATGCAAGTGCATAGGTTGAGCACAAAATTTGATGAAGTTTGGACAAGAGCTTACCAATGTGATGGGGTGGTCACATGGTAATGTTGGGATTTTTTTTTTAAATGTTAAGAAAGTTTGAATATTTAATTTAGGAGTGAATTTTGATTTCTTAGAAATAAGTTGGAGAAGTTATTTTTTTAATGTAAATATAGTTTTAAGTTTCCCTTATTTTGTAGAGAAGGGGAAATGATTCACATTTTTGTGACTCTTGGTTGTAATGGTCAGTTTATTTTGGGAAATCGTATAAGAAAAGAGTGTTTGGAAAGTTACTGAGGGAAGGAGAAGAGAGAGAGGAGAAGGGAGGAACTCACTGTTTCTCTAAGTAACTACGATTTTTAAGGAAAACACGCTTGTACCTTCAAATCTGTGTGAACTGAAAGGTATTTATGTGTGACTGACATAAATGAAGAATAATTGGGCTGTAAGTTGTGTGATTGTTAAATGAATTGAAACCCTATGATTATACTAAACCAATCTATGCTTGTGAACCATTAATATTTGCATTTTTATTCTTGCTAATACTAGTCATTTTAAGAGCTTGTAACTTATTGAATTGATTTGTACGTTGTGGCTTCAATTTCTTTGTGATTTGTCCATTTTCCTTTTGGGGTTCTTTTTGTATAAGTTCTAAAGCACACAAAAAAATGTGCCAACTGTGTTCTGGATTTTTTTTTTCTTCGCAACTTGAGTGATGTTACAATGAGGCAAAGCACCCTGTCTTGGGAACACTGTCAAATCCATTTTGACAGGATTTGCCTTTTATGATTGGAAAATTTGTAATAACATTGCAAACTTCAGTAAAGGAATGTAGGTGAATTGTTTACTGTGTTGAGGAGTCAGTTAAGGATGTGAAAGTCGATCTGCAAAGGGTGAGTTGATTCATATTCACCGAAATTGCTGTACAAAAATTTAACAGTGCGCTGTGAAATTATCCTAAAGCGAACGATGCTACCGAATCATTTCATAGCAATTGATAACCTTTTTTAGGCCTGTGTGTTCGGTTTTTAAATCTCTGTTTGGCCTGCTTTCATATTACCCAGTTTAGAGGATGAAATTTTTAATGAGGACATATTGATGAGCTGGTGAATCAACAAATGGTGGAATACCAATTTGCAAGGAATCATTAGAGAAAGTTGTAGATGCGCCAACCATATAGAATTCACATAATTGTTCTGGGAATTGTATTAAGATTTCCAAATGGAAAAGAGAATCCCCCTTTAACATCGCAGAGAAAGGTATGGGTATTTTATATTATTTGGCATTGAATATGTTAAAGGGCCGAATCCATTGTTATATGGGTTTAAACATGAAGTATTAAAACATTGGGACAAACGCTTAAACGAGTGTGTCAAAGCGTTATTATATTGCATGTGAAATACAATTTCCTAAGTTAACATACCATTTGTTAAGTTGAAACATATGTAATTGGATTTATGAAATGATGTCAGATAAATAGTTAAAGGTGAGAGAAAAATACCTCATGGAATTTATCATAATAAATTCATCTTCTTATACTGAATACATATGTTAAATATCTCATGAAATATTGTTGAATTGGATGTAAATACAAAGCTATGTGTGGAGTAGATTGGTGATATTGGCGCTGGTGTGAATTGAGTGCCATCAGCGTTTAAGTAAAAATATACAATCTCCCTTTGATTCAAAGGTTTTTTTTTTAATCCATCCACGTTTCTTAGATATTTCTCAAAGAATAATATAATATATGTGCTTTTGTGTTCTTCCGAGCATAATGTAACCTCCTACTTTTATATTGTATGTTGTTGAATGGGTATAAACTTTTACTTAGAGGTAGAAACTAGCAATATTATAAATTGGCACATTCCACTAAGAAAAAAATTGTTTACCCATCAGCTAAAGGCCACTTGAGGTGAAGGCATATGAGTAAGCACCATATACATGGGTTATAATAGTAGCATAACTAGGACCTTAGCTAGAAATAGGGCTTGTTTTGTAGTATGTTGCATTCTTTCCTTTTCGAGAGCCATGTGTCTACCCCTATGGGGAGATAAATGTTTCATATCATATCCTTTATTAAAAACCTCCACCTTTTTCCTCATGCCCACTTTGTGCCCAATTCATTATTTTTCATTAACGAAGGACTAGACAAGAATGACACCTTGGAAACACAATCCATCCCATTTCCTTCTACATGCTAGGATTTCCACATGATGCATAATGTTGCCTCTAGAATTCTCACTTTCCAAGAAGACCATGATGAAATATGTGTGTGAACAAAGCCATGGATCCACAAAAACCCCTTCTAGTGCCATTGCTTGATGATCAAGCGATTCAAGAAAATTGAAAAATCATCATAAGCCATATAAAGGCAATGTTCAAGGGCTCTCTTGTACTCCATCGATACACATACCACACTAGCGTCTTTAGCTACTTTATTAATATAGTTGTGATAAAATGGCAATTGAGTCAACCTAGAAACTTTAGCATAATGCAAAGAAATTAAAGATAAATGTATTGGAAATATTAAAAAAAAATGCAACAAAACAAAATGAGAAGGTATTGATAGGAGGCAAAATTCCTCAACCAACAACAAGGGAGTGTCACCCAATCAGGGCCACAATTAGGTCTATACTCTTTTGTATGGTGATATCCATTAATATGTGGGCTTGATTGCCATAAAAAGAGATTTCTCCTCAAAATGAGACCTTTGTTAAAGCTTGCTTAAATCCTAAATGCAATCCTATTTAATTATGCAAATTCAATCTTATATCTAATTATACTGTAATAGTGGTAAAGAGATTGATCACAGACATGTAGTTCACTAATGGAAAACAAGAAAAAGTTCATTCTTTTCCAATATAAATCACACTGCATATCCCAATAACATGAATGGGAAGAAATTACACATGCAAATGATATTAGAATGTTCCCCTACAATTGAATTCATAAACAAACCATCATATTTCATTAAGGAATCTAAGTAATGAATATAACTTGATAAAATAACTCACATAAATGCATAACAAGACAAATTGATCATCAACTTTCAATCCTAAATTCACTTAATAAAAATATACAAGTAAGAACTGCAAATTTTCTAGTCATCAAATATCAAGGCTTGGCTACAAATTTTCCCAACCCCCACAATCATTTTCCGAACCCCCACAATCATATATCGAGACTTGACTACAAATTTTCATAAACCCCACAATCATATAGAAGGAATAACCTTTTATAATTAATCTTCCTTCCCTTTTTTGGATTTTAACTACTTTCCTCTTTCTCCTCATCCTTTGATATTCTTTCTTGGAAAATGTTATTAAATCAAATATAATACTTCTTAAGTCATTGTATGGTTACGAGTTTCTTTCTTTTCCTTTTTTTTTTTTTTCCCACCCACAACATACACAAAATAATTACATATAACTACTCATATTTACATCTCATAAATATATTCATTAATATTATCACTAAAATAAAAGATTTATCAAAACAATTAAATAAAAATAAATAAAAAGAAAAATATTAATTAAAATATTTGCTAACTCATTCTTTTATCTAGAGTTATAGTTTTTTATTTCCTAAAATATTTTAAAAACCATTAAAACATAAAACAAGCATTAGTAAAATCCTCAATATTAAAATGAGTAACAAAATCCAAGTATCTAAAATAAAACTTTATTATTTTATTTTGTTTATAATATTAGACTTATAAAAGCTCCAAGAGTTAGCTCAATCGGTCAAATCAAGTGCCTCGCCAATGGGAGGTCACAGGGTCGAATCTCGAAAGCTCTTGGGGTTAGGTCAGTGAATAGGCCGAGGGGTGTTGATGCCTTCGGGTGTGTGAACAACCCTGGATGATGCCTTCGGGTGCGTCCACTCAGTGTTGAACAACCCTGGATGTAGCGGCTACCCAGGTGTTGATGCCTTCGGGTGCGTCCACTCAGTGTTGAACAACCCTGGATGTAGCGGCTACCCAGGTGTTGATGCCTTCGGGTGCGTCCACTCAGTGTTGTTCCCCTGGATGATGCCTTCGGGTGCGTCCACTCAGTGTTGAACAACCCTGGATGTAGCGGCTACCCAGGTGTTGATGCCTTCGGGTGCGTCCACTCAGTGTTGAACAACCCTGGATGTAGCGGCTACCCAGGTGTTGATGCCTTCGGGTGCGTCCACTCAGTGTTGAACAACCTTGGATGTAGCGGCTACCCATTGACCCAGATATCCGTGAACCAGAAGTGAAAAAAGAAAAAAGAAATATTAAACTTATAAACTTACTCTAAATACTTATATATTTTATAAAATATAATCTTAAAAAATAAAACAATTATATTTTGTTATTCATTTTAATCTGGTTGCAAGGCCATAACCTTAACATTTTGAAACAAAATCTTTTCCCACTAAATCCAAAATTACCTAAAAATGACTAAGTGCTTGCTTTCTCCATGCACTACATATCCCAACTCTGAGATGAGACCGTTTATAAACTTTCCAAAAAGAAACTCTGGGATGAGACTGTTTATAAACTTTCCAAAACACACCTAACACATAGACCACACAAACATATTTGCACAACATATATAAAAACTAAAAAGAGCTAGCCTGAGCTATTCAAAGGAGGCTTTAGGATGGCTTCTTCGGTGTCCTCATCGTCTGCCTAGAAGGCGAAGAAGCAGGAGCCGCACCCACTGTCTCCACAATTCCTTCCATCAGTAGGTCCAAAGCCAGAATAAGATGATCCTCGAGTGCCTCTCGCACTTTGTCTCCAGTTCCCCTTATTGATGCATCTTTCCCCATCAATGGTTCCAATCAAGCCATGCGAAGTTCCAATAGATCATTGTTCAGCTGAAGGCGATCTATCTTAGTTTGCAATATGGAAATTTTCTGGGACAACAAAGTTAATTTAGATTGGATTTCATCTGACCTCATCTCCCCTTGTCTAGACAATCGTGTCAGAATGTATTCCATGGTGGCTGTAAGATAGTCAAGATGTTGATTGAACTCCTTCTTGGTGCCAGTCGAACGCTCCATGAAGATGCTGAAACAACTTTCTTTTTTATTTGCAGAGACTTTGAAGAACCCAAGTCAAACAACTATCAAAGAAGAAGGATGTCAAAAGTGGTTAGAATTTAGGCAAAAAAAAAATTCAATTTTTTTTGCAGTAGCAGTGTTTGAATCATGTTTTTAATGGTAGAAATGGATTCAGCACCATCCAAAATTTTTTGGGCGCCCAAAATCTTGAAGTTTGAATTATGTTTTTGATGGTAGAAATGGATTCAGCACCATCAAAAACCTTTTCGGCACCCAAAATCTTAAAGTTTGATAACTGTGGCTTAGATTTACAAAAATTCCAGCCAAATTTTATCAAAATCTTGCTGAAATTTCTGTGATTTTCAGGGAAAAAGATCTGCTTAAACTAAAACACCAAAGTATGACATTATCTTATAGCAAATTGCATCAATATCGCGTCCATTAAAAAGAACACAATTAGTAGAGCAATAAAAGAACCTGCACATTCTTTGAAACATGAATTCAACATCTGAATTAAATACTGTGCTGATTGCGCCCTTTTCCATTGAAGGACGGTACTCCAAACATGCCTTCATTCCTCATCAACGAAAATACCGTATGTTGTTTTTCCTTCCATCTGTCCTTGGCCTTACTTGGGATCATTTGGGAAGGCCAAATGCACGCACATGTCTGAGTCCTGCCAATCAAGAGGAGCCTCCAAAACGTTATGAAAAAGAGTAGTTGGATTGGGGAACTAACCTTCTATATGACAGTGGACCATCGATCCACTCTCCCTATTAAACTCTTCTTAATTTTACTGCAATGATCCAATATATAGGAAATATGGATATTAATAGCGGCCTTCATGTTAAAGGCTTAAACATTCCATTTCTGTCGTCCTGGACCAAGGAGCCTTGTTCAAGGGAGGCTCCTTTGTTTTCTGTTTTGGAGTTGAGGTGCTTTTTAATATGATAGAATTCAATTATCTTAAATTTGTCTAATTGTAAGCTTATTCAATGAAGAATTGAAGATTGAACATAATTAGGAATCTCTTTAATCCTATATACTTGTTGAATGATTATCATTGAATTTTCGAACACTGTTAGTTTCAGAATTCTCCTTGAGATATCTAATTTTAATCCCTGCCACAAAGTTAAGAATTCAACTTGATTATTTATTGCATTCCCCAGACCCATGCATAAGTAGTATCTATTTCTTCATCGGGGCAAAAGACCCCTATAAATTTTGAAATTATTAAAAGCTTAAATTAAATTATTAATAAATCCAATAAAATTAAAATTTCAACCTCAAATCAATTTGTAAATGTAATATTACAAGCTGAATTTAAATAATGAATATGAGCTATGAAGTTTAATTGTTTATCCTTTTTTTTTTTAAAATTGTTTATCCTTTTCTTTTTGTAATCTTGTGACATTTTTTGTATTTAAAAAAATGAATATTTATTTTGAGCATTTTTTTCAAGAATTTTTATTTTCCATTTAGTAAAAATATTTTCCCCAAAATGTTCCTCCCATTCCCAACTCTCGAACGAGCTATTTCTTGCTAAATTTGACCTTCTAAAACTGAAGATATGACTTCTAGAATTTAACAATTAGCAACGGTCGATTTGTAGGTTAATTGTTTATCATACATGCATTGTGAAAAGACATTTCATGGTGTTTATATTGTTTATTCACCGAATTTTATTTGCATGTGAAGCTATAAGAAGTACGAAAGGTAGATCCCATGCTAAAGTTTGTCGCACATGCACATTTGAGATCCAACATATTTGGATATATAGTATTTGGAAAAATTGAAATGTCTTGCAATGTGAAATGTTAGGATACCTAGATACCTCTAGAAAATATAGATATTTGATATCCTAGAAAATTAAATGTCATGCAATGTGAATACCTAGATATCTCTAGAAAAATCAAATGTCATGCAATGAAAATGTGAAACTTTTGGATAACTGAATGCCAAGATATCTCTAGAAAATATAAATATTTGGAACCTTTAGATATCATGCAATGTGGCAAGCTTTGAATCTACGTATCCTATACATTTGAAATAAATAAAATGGATAAAAATTATAAAATAAAGAAAAATATTTAAAAATTTCAAAAAAAGAAAAGAAAAGGAAATTGGAGGCACTCGGACTTGTATATATTTGGAAATTCAAAACATCCATGACACATCTAAATCTAGATATATTCGGGATCAAATGTATTCATGATCAACATGTATCTAAGACATCCAACATCTAAGACATTTGAAAACAAATATTGCAATGTGAAAGGTCCAAATCCGAATACCCAATACTTGCCAAGTCATCATAACACAACATCTACCACATTAATTTCCATATCAATATGTTCACTACAATGATTTGCTGCATGGATCTAAGGGACACTTCATTTGCCACATTATCAAAACATGGTAATAGTACAAACCTTCTCGGGACTATAACTTTGGGACCATAAACTTGAAATGTTTTGTTTTGTTTTGTTTTTTTGTTATTTTGTTTTTTTTGTTAATATTGCCAAAAAGCTCTCAACAAGTATAAGATGATGGTGACTTTAAAATTAGCAAATGATGAAACTAAGAAAATTAATTTTTTTTAGACTACCTAGTGTATTGAAAGTAAATTGCAAACTAATTTATGATCTACCACAAATGTAGAAAGTAATAAAAATCAAAACAAAAAGAGATGAAAACCTACCTATCTAATCGAAAACAAAAATAGAGAAAACTAGAGAAAACTAAAAGGCTAATAATAATTATGATAACAAAAATAAAAAATAAAACCGATAAGCATAAATGTAAAATAAAAATAATAAGTAAAAGCGAAATAAATTTAAACTTAAAGAAAAGTAAAAGATGAAATATGAAATATGAAAAAAAAATGAGTTCCCCATGATATTAAATTATGAAATGAAACTTCCTAAAGATGCAATCCCAAACCAAAGATAGTTAAAGAATAGATAGTATACTCACAATGATCTAAAACTTGGGGGAGACTCCCAAGATCTAAAAAATTGAAATGCCAGAAGAAAAGAGGAGAACACACATCCGGAACTTGGGGGAAACTCCCAAGATCTAAAAAGTTGAAATGCCAGAAGAAAAGAGGAGAACACACAATAAACAAAACCATAAAGATTTGCTTTTTTTTTTTTAATTAAAATAGAGAATAACTATAAAAGCTACATTGTGGTGGACAATCTGTTCTTTTACAAAATGGAACTTGTTACTTATAACTTTTTTTAGTTACAATACCATGGGTGGGTAAATACCATGGATAGATGCCAATTACAATACCATGGATGGATGAATACCATGAGTGAATGAATACTATGGGTAGATGTCACTAACAATACCATGCGTGGATACATACCATGGGTGGATGCCACTTTCCATTCAGATCATTCCTCCTTCCTTAAGAAGCAATGGTCCCCATTGCATGAAGCTCCCTCCTAAGAAGCCTTTGTTGAATAAAGAGCAACTGAAGAGAAGGGTTTTGTGTGGTTTAACCCATAACCATGATGAACGAATATCCAAGGATAGAGCTACCCTGTAATGCTTGTGACCAACTGTGATACTAACAATGTGCGACCTAGCAAATGGATTTCATTGAAGCGTGGGTTTGTGGATGTCCCATAACCATGACAAACGAAGATCCGAGGATAGAGATACTACGTAATGCTTGTGACCAATTGTGATACAAATAATGTGCGACCTAGCAAATATACTTTGATGACAATGGTTTTGTGTGGTTGACCCATAACCTTGGGTTTGTAGGTGACCCATAACCATGTTGCTGGTCAGTCTGCTTGGCAAAATCATGGTGGCTTCTCTGGTAGGTTCTCCTATCCAATGAGATGTTGTAAAGACTTCTTTCACATTATAGACCTCTTACTGCAACTTTGTTGATAATTTCTGCTATAAGTGATGGAATCAAATTCTGTCAAAGAGCCATTTGAGGTATTGAAAATATATTTCCATTGATATAAGACACTTGAACTTTGATGAACCATGAAGTGAGAAAATAACTCCAAAAACTCATGGTACGCGCAATCGTGCAACATTCCAGACATGTGTAACTTCAATTGCTCATATCTCTCAAACTGAGAAACGAAATCAAATTCTGTAAAAAACCCATTCGAGCTAGTAACATGAAATAATTTAAAATATGCTATTTTTAACCTTCTAAAATGGTCTCTAGAGGTAGTATAACTTGCATGAAGTTTGCTGAAGATTGCTGCAAAACTTTGAAATTGAAATATACTTCAAAACCTCATTGCCATTGAGTCGCAACCTGAATCTAATACCACTAATCCAGATCTTGGGGGGAAGCCCCCAATATGTAAAAAATGAAATGCCAAAAGAAAAGAGGAGAACACACAGTAAACAAAACCATAAAGATTTTTTGTTTTTTATTAAAACAGAGAATAACTGTAAAAGCTACATTGTGATGAACAATATGTTCTTTTAAAAAATGAAATTTGTTACTTATAGTCTTTTTTAGTTACAATACCACAGGTAAATTCCATGGGTGGGTGAATACCATGGGTAGATGCCACTTACAATACCATGGGTAAATTCCATGGGTGGATAAATACCATAGGTGAATGAACACCATGGGTAGATGCCACTTACAATACCGTGGGTGGATAAATACCATGGGTGGATACTACTTTCCATTCAAATCAAACAAAATTAGGTGAAAATACAAATTTTGGTAGATGGCCCCTTTTCGTTTACTTGTCTAAACAAAATAAAGGGGGTAGTTTTTGTGGGCACAATAGAAGCCCATAAGAATATACATACTACAACTACTCACAGGTTCAATAGAAGCTTTGGTGACTTCAAAACTATTTACATGGTTGTTTTCTTATTGGTTGATTACATTCATTGTCAAACAAAATCATACATGGAAGAGATTCAATTGTGTTATTTAGGAAACTGTTATTACACTTAAAGTTTATAACTTAGACAACTTATTTTCCAAGATATTATAGTCAACATATTATCACTAACAACAAAGAGTTTGTTTATATTATTACAACTAATAACAAAGATGTTGAATTGTTATAAAATTTGATGATGCAAATAAGAAATGGTGTCCTTGTATCATTCACGAACCTTATTTTGATTGATTAAATTGATTGTCTTAACTGAAAATGGATATTGATGGCTTGCTTGACCTATTAAGCCAACCTTTCCATAGAGAGAGGGTTGAGTTGAATTTTGAAGTGTTGTTTTAGGCAGACTGCTAATATCCTTTAATAAGATTCTGATCTTGAGTGCTATGTGTGAGGAATAGAGTGGAGGAACCTAGAGATGATGAAACAATTACGTTATGTACAATTGTGATCTTAGCCCAAGCATAAAATATATACTTTGGAACTATTTCCTAGATCAACCAAGCATTCAACCATTCCATAAGTGTTGTGTTGAAGACTACACTATATAAAGCACACACATGCAACATTTTTTCCTTAGCCAACCACTACCAACATATGCTCCACAACTATCCTCTATATCTTTCTTATGTTTGTCACTTATGCTTCGCTCAAGCAAAAGAATAGATAAAAGATGGATTATGTCAGCCAATACATGTCCCCCTATAGAATTTCTTTTGTGATTTTGGCATGCATAAGAAAGCCAATATCACTTGGAGTGTTGTGTCGTTGATGGATCATAGTGGTTATTGAGCGAAATTCACATGATAAGCACATTTAACTACATGGCAACACCATCAAAACTACTTGTAGAGTTGTATCATTATATTACTTTGAAATAAATACCGAAGTCTTAAAACATAGTGAAAATATTTATTATATTGCTTTAAAATAAATACTAAATTACATATAAACTAAACTAAGTTCAAATTTTGTTAATTTATTTTATTATAATTTAATTATTTTTTACCTTTAACCCAACAATAAAATATACTATCAAAATTCAAATATTGAAAATTTGGTTTTATTATTTTAAACCAAATCTAATTAATAATATAATATAATACAAAGAGATTTACGAAGTTCAAATTTTGTTAATTTATTTTATTATAATTTAATTATTTTTTACCTTTAACCCAACAATAAAATATACTATCAAAATTCAAATATTGAAAATTTGGTTTTATTATTTTAAACCCAATCTAATTAATAATATAATACAAAGAGATTTACGAAGTAGGAAAAAAAAACTATAAAATAATGCAAAATTGGAATATAACTAATCAGTCCCTCACTGTCCACGGACTAAAAACCAGCATAGTTAAGTGACACCTAAAAATGATAGCATGTCAACTTAGTAAATTGGAAATGAAAGAAATTGGAAATGAAAGAAAGTGGAATGTTTGTGTAAAAACACTTTAAGCTTCCATTTACAAGAGGCAACTCAATTAAAATTGGCATAACCCACCGACAATTAAAAACTCAAAGGTACAATGGTTCATCCCTTTCAATTGCCTTGATACTAGGAGGTATCAAGAGAATAACCACCATTGGGATTAGCACATAATTTGGGGATGCCCAATTTTGTCAATGCCAATGTCCCTACACATGTTACTTTCGTGGAATATATTCAACATAAAATGTAGAATACATGTAAGACTTAGAAATTAATATTTTACATAGCTCACATGTGATGTCATATTTATGGGGAAATGTGGACCCTATAATTTGAGGATTGTTATTTAATCAAGTTAGAGATAGATTCTGTCCTAGGAATAATGTTGTTAAAGGATTCTGTTATATAATTAATCAAGTTAGAGATAGATTCTGTCCTAGGAATAATGTTGTTAAAGGATATCTGTGCATTATATAATTATTATTTAAATTATGATTCTGTCCTAGGAATAATGTTGTTAAAGGATATCTGTGCATTATATAATTATTATTTAAATTATCTATAATACCATGAGAGGGGAAAAGACAGTTTACTAAGATTTTGATGTTATTGTTGAAACACACTGAATAAACGTGGAAATGGTGAAATCTCATAATATTTTGTTTAGAAATTGTTTTTAAAATATTTAATATCTAGTTGTTGGATGTGAATAATATCATATGGGCATGGTTACCAAAAAGATAATGAAATGGAGAAAAAGTGAGACAATTTTTGAAATAATTAAGGCACAAATAACTGAATTAGAACACAATGGTGAAAGTGGGAGCGATATTGGAAATAGACTTTATTGAATGCCATATGTGTTATTCTCTCTCAATCTATGAGGTGGGTTTTGTGAAAATTTTGATACTAATCAAGTTAGATTGTGAGAAGATAAAGTAACTAAATGGGTAGATAGAATTGATTTAGAATTGATTTTTGGTCTTAATTTTGTATGTATGCATTTTAATGAATGATAACATTTGAAATTGATGTTTTTTTTGATGTAATTACTTTAATTTTCATTCTAATATTTAGGTTCATGCTTAAATATTCAATAAATAAATGGAAAAACTTAATTTTGAGATAATCAAAATCCAATATTAACATTATAAGAGTCTATACTATAGTTTATAAGTCTAAATTCAAAGAAATGAGTATTGATGGTGAGATGATAGGGAAGTGTGTTGCACATGTTAATGAACTCTCGATTCAACAAAGTTTTGGGGCACCCAAAAAGAGAACCATTTTTTTTAATGTTGTGGTTGATGAAAACACTCAAGCAAACATATACACCATAAGCTTGTGGATGTAATGAGAATCAATATATGCATTAATTTAAATGGAAAGATAAACAAGTGTGACTAAGGAAGCACATAAGGATGAGTGGGAATACAATTTTCAAATTATGACATTTTTGTTGAAGAATATGACAAAGGATTGATGGAACAAATATTGACTCTGTACAAACAAAAAATAGAAGAAATGATGAACCAAGGAAGGATGGATTAAAATTTATCTTATTTATACTATAATTTTGCAACTTCTACATGAAGCATAATATCAAATATCATGGTTGGGTATTTTATATGGAGAACTTTAGAAAGGCACAAGTTTGGATGGACAGTAACATTGATAGAGTAGTCATAGTATATGTAATGTGTAGGCTAAGTAGCAAGAAAAATAATTGGATGAATAGTAGTTATGATATATGTAACGTCTAGGCTACATAGAAAGGAAAATCATTGGACAAGAATAGTCATACAATATGTAATGTATAGGCTACTTAGGAAAGAAAATCATTGGATGGAAATGTATTTTGGCAACAAAGATAATCTCATTACAATTTGTCATTACTAAGAGGAACATGATTATGTGAGTGTTATCTTTGTAGAATATGGGATACACCTCATGGGATTCTATTTAAGCTATTTTGGTATATATGCGTTATGGACAAGGGAACCATGAGACACATTGATCTGTAAGTGAAAACTTGAAGGTGATACACAAATTGCAAATGAATTTTTTATATGTGTTTTGAGTAATGGATCAAGTTACTAAACACATAAACAAGTGATTTTTAAACACAATTAACATCCAAAATAGAGACAAAATACCATATCAAAAACACATAACAACAAACATGACAAAGGAGTTCACCCATCGCCTGGGCTACATCTCCTAGTCCAACTTCCAATGCAAGGCCTCTTTCATTAAGTGCTTAAATTTGTATTTTCATGGCTTTACAATGCTCATAATGAAAAAAAAAATGTCTCCAATGGATCCAAAGCTGTCAAAAACCCCCATCTGGGCTTTTTCTACACCTCATTTGGCCAAAAATTGAGAAATTTATGCTTGTTACAAGTTTTTCCCAAATTCTATAGCTAATCATCCTACAATTCGACCCAAATCTGGCTTGAGTGCCCCAAACCCTGAACCGACGTGCAAACTTGGCCTTCAATGTGGTGCGATGGTCGAGGCCTGTTGTGCTTGTTGCTTGGTTGCGGGTTCGATTCTCGTGGGCAGATTGGCCCCCACAACAAATTTTTGACCTTTCACTAGAGGCCACGTGGCAACCTCCAATTGGCCCACATGGCTCTCCCCCATTGGTCCACCCAAATACACAGTCAACCAAAATATTAATAAAAAATTTGAATCCATAAATATTAAATTAAATTATGAGCCAATCAAATTCCAATTTTTTGGACCAATCAGGAGTGGCCAAATGGCAACCTACCACTGGCCTAAAATGTACAGTCACCCTATCAATTTTGCAAATTTTTGCCTGTTTGAGAATTCGATCAGAACACGATATCGGGAGCATACGATATCAGTTTTCAGTGAAACAAGTTGCATTGGATTCAAATTGCTGAGATATATCCAATCGTATAGGTTTCAAGCTCTATCACACACTTTGAATTTTGAGCACTAAATTGATGCCTTGTATCACTCCTCCCCATTGGAAGCTTTTGGACCTCCAAAAGCTCATTTTTAGTCAACAAATAGATGAGGGTACAATTCCCTCACCCTTCCAATTTCAATCCATTTGTCTTTGTTTGTTTTTGTCGCTTTGAGCTCCTCATGAAGGTACTTCACTTTTGAAGTCTTTGTCTTTCTATCAAAGATAGGACCTTGTTGCAATTCTTCAAGATGTTTAGAAGAGAAAACTTCTGTTAAATAAATATGAACATTCTCTCCTTGACCTTCAATCAAAGAAGACTTATTCAATTTCAAGTTCACTTCACCCTGAACATTGTAGTCATAACGATGCTTAACATGTCTAGCCTTGCACTTGGCTTGACTCTTTACCCAATGTGACCGCTATCGCCATGCACCGTTCTTCCTCAAAGCCAAAACATTATGAAACCCATAAGAAGATATTTTATAACCAATGTCCTCTTTGTCAAATAGCTTTTTCATCTGCTTTTTGACCCCTGCATTCTTTAACACTGACATCTTGTTCATACCAATGTTCAACAATGATGCATCTTGCTGCAAATGAACTTCATATTGTTTTCCTCTTTTAGGAGGCAACATACTAGACTCTTGAAACGTCTTATCACATGGATTATCAACCTAAATGAGCTAAGATTTCAAACTTGATTCATATCCTTGAAAAGCTCTAGATTCATTAGCATATTTATGTTTAATCATCAACAATGTAAAATTCTCACTAGCATTCACAAACCTCTTCATTTGTCCAATATTCACAAGAGATACATTCAACTTCTTGCTATGTTCTCTAACAATGTACTCAATCCCATATTTAAACAAGTGGTACTTGTTCTCATGGTGATGAAATATGGCTTTCCTGTCATATAAGTATGGGCTTCCCAAAATAATCCCACAAATGTCAAGTGGTACCACATCAAGTTCTACCTCATCAATAAAATTTGCAGTGATGGCAAATCTAAGTATGCATTTTCTTTTTACTTGCAACTTGGCATTGTCACATACCCAACCCAAAGGATAAGGTTTAGGATGAGGAATGGTTTCCAAATTTAGTTTCTTGACAATGTCTTCTGAAATGAGGTTTGATTGTGAACCACTATCAAACAAAGTATCTACCTTGTTATGTTTTGTGATGATTCTAGTATGGGACAACTCTATTATTTCTCCTTCATTTTGAGTTTCATCTTCGGAATCAGATCCTAGATCTTGTTGTGTAGTTGTGATCTAGGTGGATCTCTAAAAAGTACCAGTGGCATGGTAAAAAGGCTCAAAAATCAAAGTGGCAGAAACTCTATAAACGTAACATCGAATCGAAGTGCTCATCATCCTGATTCCAACGGTGTGAATGACACTCAAATCTGAGTTCATATGAAAAAGTTAGAGCAAGTCAAATATCAAGTTTGACTTGGACAGGTGGCAGGAAGAAGTAACATGGAAAAATTCTCAGTGAATGGGGAAGCGCCAAGTGGTAGGCTACCATTGACCCCGCATACTACTGATCACAAAAGGCAGAGGTCTGTGGGTTAAGGAATCGCCCCCCAGCACTACTGGGTTGCGATTGCGATATCACAATTGCAGATCAAAGGCAAATCAACGGTTTCAAATCGGCCCCAGGGAAGAATATTTACAATGCGATAATTGCATTTTGCAATCGCAGAGGGAAGAGCTATACAAATTAGCCCTGACAGAGTCTGGTTGCGATATGATATTGCATATCACAATTAAAGAGGGAAGAACTTTATGAATCGGCCTCGACAGTCTAGTTGCTATCGCACATCGCACCGTGCAGCGTCCTGATAACAAGTACCACCCTGGTTCCGCCGATTGTGATTTGCGATCTCTGCATTGATGGGTTATCAACGTCGATAAAGATGACGGGATTCATGGAATATGCCAATTCATGTGAAAACCTTGTTAAAGTGGTTTTTCTATGTTTAAACAGGTTTTGTTACCTGTATATTATTTACAGCCCCGAGAATCTCTATTAGAAACAAACCAACCATCTAATACTTGTCATATGTTGGGAACTGCTCGGGAATTGAGGGGATATCCACCTAGTATATATATCGGACGGTCCATATAGGAAAGGGGGGAGACTGGACGATAGTCATAACATCGCGTGCAGTAGTAACCTGACCTGGTAGTAGGCCGAGACCTCGCCTTGGGCAGTGGGGAGGTTCCGAGAAGGTGTAGAAGGCTCGATTATCCGAATCGGGTGTTCGGATAGGTGATTTTGCACGATTTTTCACCAGGATTTCAATGGCACTGTCTGTTTCTTAAGCTGGGCTCTCCATTCTTTGTCCATCTTCTAGCTTGGAGGTATAAGGATTGTAAATGAATGTTATCTCTTTTTACACCACTTAATGAATGAAGGCCTCCCCACTATTGAGCAGGGCCCGAAGACGTGGTCCAAATTGGATGAACTCCATAATCAAATCTCTGTGTCATGGTTTCATACTTATCTTGATATTTCTGCATTGTTTTATGTGCTTTTAAGTTACATGGTTTATAAGATTTGTTCATGTAATTCTGATGTATCTATAAGTAAAAGATCATGGATCAAGTGGTATCAGATCATGTCTTAGTTGATGTGAATTGCATGAGTATATGATAACCCGGAAAAAGGTGCATAAAGACGAAGGAACACTTAAGTCCTTTGATCTCGAAGCAGGACGTAAATGTTGAAAATGGAAACAAGAAATGTTAAAAATAGAAGTGCTAAAAATAGCACTGCTACAAATAGCAGTTCGGGTACCAGTGTTGGACATAGCAGCAAGGAATGAAAAATGGAAGTGCTATAAATAGAAGTTCAGGATATATTCCTGTTTTAGTTAGTCCCTAAACTAAAATAGTGAAGTAAAATTTGAATTTGATCTTAGTAGCTATTTGTAAAATAATTAATAAATTCATCTTGAGTTAATTAGTTAAGGAAAATCAAACATGAAGTCTATGTGGGGACATGCAACAGTTTCTCCATTGATTGAGGAATTTATCCATCAGTTAAAGAGATAAGGATGAGTTGTGATATTGCATTGTAATTAGTTGGCTCAGTTAACTGAGTCAAGTCCAGTTAGATTAATTCAAACAATTTGTTGAATTAATTGTGAGTTCAGTTAGTTAATGCTTGCATGTAACTGCTGCACTTCAGATAACTGAATATTCTCTCATAAATAACTCATGCATGTCAATTCAGACAGAGACCCAATTGAGATCAGAGGAGGGACAATGTTATCAGTTGGATGAGTTTTTCCTATAAAGGAAACTCATCCATACAGAAGGATTCATCTCCTTAAGTTTGTGCAGTTATTTCTTAGCCAAGTGAGTAGTGTGAGGTGGGAATTCACACATGTGGAAGCACTGAACCCCAGGAAAAACTACGCAAGGAAATAGGAGGCTTGGAGGGCAGAGGAGAAGGTTGTGAGAGCCTTTGACTGTCTATGAGCAACATTGTTTGATTGCAGAGAAAGCAGGATAGCTTGAGAGCTGATTCTTTTTATAACTTGAACAAGATTTCCACTTGTATGATAATACAGAGATTGGGGTTTTAGGCTGAGGCTTTCCCCAGGTTATTTCTTATGTGTTATGTGTGATTGATTTCTCATTCTCAGTTATATGTGTTCTCATTGATCTTTCTCAATTTGATTAAGCTTCCGCAAAGTTTGTTGTAGAAGTAGATTTTGTATTTTGCTTTAGTCTATTACATAATTTGTTGATCTACAGTGGGAATTTCTACATGGCATCGGAGCAAAGGTGATCAAGGTGAAGAACAGTATACAAGAAGGAGAAGTTCGAAGTTTGTGGTTCCTGAATATAGAAATCGAGTTCTTATCACATCTCAATTTCACCAATGGCATTCAGCGGTTTAAGACTCGAGTATTCCCTTGATGGAAGCTCAAATTTTATAGCATGGAAGGATCGCATGGAGGCAGTATTAGAGGATAACGGTCTAAATGACTTCATTGATCAAGAAGTCCCCAAGCCAACTGATGTTACTCAACTGGCGAAATGGAAGAAATGTGTAGTTAGAGAAAGGAGAATCCTCTTAGAGGGTGTTCGAGACCACATTGTCTCGAGCCCCCATGGGAAGGAGACACCATTTTCGATGTGGAAAACATTGAAATATCTATATCAGAACAACAATGATTAGAGGAAGCTAGCGTTGAAAGACAAGCTTTATAAGATCAAGTGTGAAAAGGGCGACACGATCGCTACATATTTGAACAATCTCACCACCTGCAGGGATGAGCTTGGAAGTGTAGGGATCATGACCGTTGATGATGACATGGTGAGTCTTGCTCTCCTTGGTCTTCCTAAGAGCTGGCATAGCTACCAAGACTCGATAAATGGAAGAGAGAAACTGCCAGATTGGGAATGACTTTGGTCGGATCTGATGCAGGAGGAGATAAGAAGAAGCACCAGAGATGGTTCTTCATCTAAGGAGGATGAAGAAAACTGTGCCTTAGCGAGTAAGGCAAAGAAAGGGAAGGAGAAGGATTCTCATCCCAAATTGAGTTCTTCCTATGGTGGGAAGAAGTTTGACAAATCGAAAGTGCGATGTTTTCATTGTCATGAGGTGGGCCATTTTGCTACAAATTGTCCACTGAAGAAATCCAAGATGGGATCCAAGGAAGGATCTGAAGGTGAGGCATTGGCCTCACAGTTCGAGTTGGATTTCACCCTCTTCGCATGCATGGTTTCATCCATGGTGGGATGTGGTTGGTTTCTTGATAGTGGATCTTCTTTCCACATGACCGACGACAAGAGTTTGTTCAGTACCTTGAAGGAGAAAGATATCTAGATACTCATAGTGATGGGTAATGATGAAAAGTATAGTGTCTCAGGTATAGGCACGGTTGTGTTTCAGAGGGATCATGGGGCTCGCATTACCTTGATCAATGTCAAGTATGTACCAGGACTGAAGAAAAATTTGGTGTCGATCGCAATGCTGGAAGACAAAGGTTATGATGTAGTCTTCAGTAAGGGAAAGGTTTTCCTTCGACACATCACCACGAGACAGGTGAAGCAGATCAGTTCACGAGTCAAGAACCTGTATGCTCTTGAGGTTCAAGATGCATGCAAAGCCTTGAGGAGCAAGGCAACTGATGGAGACTCGGTGGTTGAGAGGGAGAGTACATTACCTCTCAACATGTAGTGCCAGAAGAAGTCTCAGACAATTGTGGAGGAGCCACAATTGGTGAAGCAACTTTAGGAGGTTGTGGAGTAGTCACAACTAGAGAAGCCGAGATGAGATCGAGTGGAGGCATCTACTCATGCAGAGACCTCCAGTGGGGGGAAATTTCGAGCCAAGTGGGCAGAGGGATCACATGCACCCATACCTCTAGGTCGGAGGTGGGGCGATGTGGAGTGACAGTCCTAAGAAGGCTGGAATAGGGGCAGGATCATTGAGGTACCCAAACTCTTTGATTAGACCTTGCTATGGGAGCCCCGACGAGGAGTAGCAGGAGTGGCTGAGTGGGTAGAGACAGATGCAGATGGAGTGGCAGAGAGAGCTACAGTGCAGGAGTCCCAAGATTGTGTAGAGATAGAAAGCTGCAGTAATGCGAGAGGCACAAGAGTGTTGCACCAGTGCAGGATGGAACAGAGAGGTGTGAAACGGTGCAAGATGCATGAAGTGTTGCAGCAGATCAGAGGTGAGAGAGGGAGCATTTGTCAGCGGCAGAGGGAGCTTCAACATCAGAGTATGTTTCTAGCCCAACAAAGAGGTCAGTTGGGAGTTTTTCTTGTTTCTAGAGTTGCTGGAGCAACCACACTTGGGAGAAGTGTTGCATGCAGCACATTCCAAAGGTTCAGGATTAGGTTCGAGTTGAATGCCTTTCTTGTTGATAGGGAGTGTTGAAAATGGAAACAAGAAATGCTAAAAATAGAAGTGCTAAAAATAGCACTGCTATAAATAGCAGTTCGGGTACCAGTGTTGGACATAGTAGAAAGGAATGAAAAATGGAAGTGCTATAAATATCATTGCTAAAAATAGCAGTTCGGGATAGATTCCTATTTTAGTTAGTCCCTGAACTAAAATAGTGAAGTAAAATTCGAATTTGATCTTAGCGGCTGTTTGTAAAATAATTAGTTAATTCATCTTGAGTTAATTAGTTAAGGAAAATCAAACATGAAGTCTATGTGGGGACATGCAACAGTTTCTCCATTGATTGAGGAATTTATCCATCAGTTAAAGAGATAAGGATGAGTTGTAATATTGAGTTGTACTTAGTTGGCTCAGTTAACTGAGTCAAGTCCAGTTAGATTAATTCAAACAGTTTTTTGAATTAATTGTGAGTTCATTTAGTTAATGCTTGCATGTAACTGCTGCACTTCAGATAACTGAATATTCTCTCATAAATAACTCATGCATGTCAGTTCAGACAGAGACCTAGTTGAGATCAGATAAGGGACAATGTACTATCAGTTGGATGAATTTTTCCTATAAATAAAACTCATCCATACAGAAGGATTCATCTCCTTCAGGTTTGTGCAGTTATTTCTGAGCCAAGTGAGCAGTGTGAGGTGGGAATTCACACATGTGGAAGCACTGGACTCCAGGAAAAATTGCGCAAGGAAATAGGAGGCTTGGAGGGTAGAGGAGAAGGTTGTGAGAGCCCTTCACTGTCTATGAGCAGCATTGTTTGATTGCAGAGAGAGCAGGATAGCTTGAGAGTTGATTCTTTTTGTAACTTGAACAAGATTTCCACTTGTATGATAATACAAAGATTGGGGTTTTAGGGTGAGGCTTTCCCCAGGTTATTTCTTCTGTGTTATGTGTGATTGATTTCTCATTCTCAGTTATATGTGTTCTCATTGATCTTGCTCAATTCGATTAAGCTTCTGCAAAGTTTGTTGTAGAAGTAGATCCTATATTTTGCTTTAGTATATTGCATAATCTGTTGATCTACAGTGGGAATTTCTACAGTACACAATGAAGAAGAAACATGGAAAATGAAGAAGCTCGTTGGGAAGAGGAACAAAATTTCCACAAAGTATTCTACAATATGGCAGAGAAAGTGGACAAGTTGTTTTTAGAGTATGAGAAGGCACTTGGGCACGAGAAGAAAGATGTCGATGATAATAGATCAGAAAATCATGAAGGTGGTGGGGAAGATCTTCCTCCCTCTCCTTCTTTAAGTGATAGTTCTCATCACTCTAATTGAGATTCTGTTGAAGCCCCAAAAACCGGGTCTACAACAAGGGGGATACCCACCCGGTTCGGGCCTTGGTCAACAGCTCCTTTTCCGTTTGGTATAGTGGGTCCAACTGGGGATATGGGACTAGTTTTCCAATTTATGTGTGTGTGTGAAGGATTGATATTTCTCTTTCTAACAATTTCTAAACGGAATACTTTTATTCTAACTCTAATCTAATAATATGGAAATTGTATTCTAATAAGCAGAAATATCTAAGTCTACACTAACCTGGGGTGTAATATTTATGTTATGCGATCTAAAATGATTTCAAATAACAACTGGTAATATAGATCATTCAACTGTTATGAGAAAAGAATTCAATAAGGATGAACTACTTCGTATAAAAAGTTAGACGAAACAGTTGTGAAAAACATATCGCATAATAAGCTACTCATACATTAAGCATAAATAAATAGCTATCACCGTACAAAAGTGCCAAATGATAACTCAGGCATTTACGCATCAATATATAAACAACTGAACATGAATATCACTTTAACACAAAGGCAGAAATAGTTAAGAGATAGAAGTACCATTTATAACTAGTCCTACTCATGAGCTTCAAGCGATAATGATTTATCTCTTCTTGATCTAACATCCACTAAGAGTACAGAAGTGCAACATCAGTAGCAGATATTAAATGCAAATATCAATAAATCTTGTTCCATTCATTCATAAAAACCTCCTCATAGGGTACAAAAGTGCATGTTCTGGGGATAAGTTTTTGACAAATTTCAAGACCCTTCTCTAAATGCATGAGAAGGGTTTAAATACTACTAACTAAATCTAAAAATAACTTATTACAAAAAATGTAGGATGCGGTTTAAATGACCGTCCTCATTTCAGGCATAAATAAAACAAAATTAAAACTAAAATTGAATCTAAAATTAAAACTATTTCTGTATCTGCTCCTTCAAATCGCACGCATTCAACATCTGTTTGAGAAGAGTCGGTTGGCCGACTTCCGATTTTAGCTGAGCTGAGAAAACAGAATCGGCAAGAGCTGGCGCCATCTTCTCGGCAGAATTGATGATACACTTGAGAGTCATCCACTGGTTTTCGTATTCCAATTTTACTTTTTACCTCTATTATTGCTTTCCTACAAATTTTTTGGGCTTACAGGTGACAGAGAAATTAGAAGCTTTCCTTTTCAAGAATTTTTTCTCAGCGATCACGCATTGGAAACTGCCTCCGTTTCTTGATCCGGGCTTCCTTGGTGCGTTTTTCACCTTTTGTGCGTTTTCTTTTAGCGGATATAAAGTTCAAATTTTATGAAAATAACGAATTCGTAAGCTCTTGACCCTGAGTCTTAAACTATCTATTTATGAATATCAACGTTGTCCAATATCCATTTAACCATGTCCGTGTATGGGAGAACTTTGGGCCTTGCTGTTATCTGGTGTAAGAATGAACAAGCTAGCTCTGTAATGGATGCCTCAGAAGAACTATGTGAGCCCACAGTAGCAGTAACTTCCATTACTCTAGGATTCTCCTCTTCAAGTAGATTATACATGCCTTCCCAAGTAGCAATACCGACATCTCTATTACAAGCGGTGTTTGTATACAAGGGCGCCATTTATTTCTCTTCAGAGCTTGGAGCTTTGCTTTTCTTTCCCATAATATCCTGCATATTGCTTTGTATCGTTCTCTGTTCTCCGTTCCTGCAATTCACAAGTGAAGTGACAATAATGATAAGGAAGGGTGATGGGAAAGTTTTAAATGCCGAAAACGTATAAAATATACCACCTTACGTGAAATGATTTTTCGATAAGCACGAAACCATATTCCATTAATAACTGGCAACTAACTCATTAACTAGCATTAAATCACATAACGAGGTGTCGGTTTATGGAAAATACTTTTTTGAACCACGAGCCTGAAAGATCTGCGATGGAGCGATTTTGCAATTTGCTTCGCAATATCACAGATCGCAATGTCGTAGAATCACAACATTGCAAATTTGATAGCTCGCTATATCGCATTATCGTATTGCCGCTTTATTGCAAAACTGCAATGTCGCAATATCGTAGGAACGTCATATATGACGATCTTCGTTAATCTGTTTTCTACGAAATGCGATTTGTGATGTGTGTCATCGCATATCGGCAATTTAAGGTGCTTCAATGTAAGTTGTCTTTGATGTATGCAATGTGATATTTGTTTATTATCGCATATCACGATCTCACAATGTTAGAATTCGGCTTGTGAGGAGGTATCCTGTTATCCTTTTGCGATGCGATATTTCCTAAGGAAAGATTTTGTCTTATCTTATCATAGAACTTAGATTTTTAGATTTTTCAAGGGGGTATTCCTAAGTTTATGATGGTAAGTTTTTACCAGAAAACGGATACGGGAACGGATACGGGTATGGGGTTTGAAATGGATACGACAAATTTTCAAAAATCTGGATACGATACGGCAGGAAACGACACATAATATATATATATATATATATATATATATATATATATATATATATATATATATATATATTAAAAATAAAAAAATTCATATTACCATTCATATTTCAGAATCTAAATTATCATCTATGATCTATCATGATTCATGATTCATCATCATCAATTCAAGTTTCAAATTTCAACATATGTCATATGGCATAAACATTCAACATTGCCATCATCATTAACAATTATTATAACATTCATGATTCAAGTTTCAAGTTTCAAGTTTCAACATATCATCAAGTTTTTGTTTCAAATTTCAAACATCAAGTTATCTAATATCAAGTTTCAAACTTTCAACATGACAAGTTACACAAACACCATCATTACCAAGGTCCAAAACTAATAATGCATACTAATTACTACATACTATGAAAGTACAAAATGAACTATGACTGGAAGTCTACTATCATTACTCATAATTCATATGGTTGTTCAAAAGTTTAAAAGTTAAAAGTTAAAACACCATCATAAATTACATTTACATATCATCAAATATGTCTTCATTCATGCCACTATAATGTTCCACTTCCACATCCTCTCTAGAAGTGGCACTGGGAACATTGCTGCCATGTCCACTTGAAGATGCACCTATTCCCAGTGATGGCTCCGAATCAAACAAACTCATGTGAGACATGGCATTCAATGTCATATCCAAGTCAGCAACTCTAGTTCCACGTCCCATAATTTGGTGGGCCCAAATTTGTATTCATCTCTCTTGTGTGACAGAAGGCGAAGGTTTGAATGAATATACACTAGTTCCTCAGCCTTCTTAGAGACCAATCTGTTTCGCTTCACTGAATGGATGAAGCCGTATGTACTCCAGTTCCTTTCTGTTGAAGAAGAACTAGCAACCTGTGACAAGACCTTGATGGCCAATTTTTGGATATGTGGAAGTGCCCCACCATAGAAGTTCCACCACTCAATTGGACTTAATCTTCTCTTGTCCCGCATACACTCAATATCACAAACCCAACCCTCTGATCCCACAAAATGAGAAAACTGTGCACGAATCCGAAGCCCATTTCAGGATCTACAAAAAGCTTTCTAAAAGAATTTTTAAATCCTTCTGCGACTTCTGGGTCTTTGTTTGGTGCGCTTCTTTCTGGATCACGTAGCAACTCTGCAACATAATATTTTGGATTCAGTGCATAGGCTAAAAGGTGCAATGGGGTGGTCATCTTGTTCCACCTTTTGGTCAATATATCTTTTACTTCTCTGTAAAAGATTTCATCTGGGTCATTCTCCTTGGCATTTATAACCAACCTTATCTTCTCTATCATGGAATCAATGCCCTCATACACCTCTCCCAGATTAGGCATATTTGTGTCAAACATACAGAGAAAATCCACAATTGGCTTAGTAAATGCCAAGAGGTACTCCACCTTATCCCACCATTCATCATCAACAACCAACTGTTTCATTGCTTGTGCTCTATCAGATTGGGATTGCCTCCATTGATTCCAAAGAGAACTGCATACCATTGATTGTAATGCATCTTTCACCTGCATGAGCCTTGTTAAGACTATGATGTGAGAAGCAAATCGAGTCTCAGCAACCTGCAGGTGTCAAATTGCCAATGTTTCAAATTTCAATCAATTTGAAAAATCATAATTTGATTGAATAACCTATTATGATTCACGAATCATGACATTTGAGAATCCAATTTAGATATTTGAATTTAGAGTCACAAATTAGAATTTATGAAATATTTAATAAACTTTAAACTTTAAAGTTTAAAGTATATGTACCTTAAGGAGCTCCAACTTAGCAAATTCCCTGTAGATGCCGTGGAACATGTGGTGGTTTGTGATAAAGGCTTGAATTTCTTTTGCCTCTTTAAATATTTTTCGAATCCACTCAATTTGCTTCCCCAACTTGCTCAACATGAGGTTCAATGAATGCACAGCACAAGGGGTCCAAAAAATGTGTTGATATTTGCCTTCAACAATTAGGCCTGCTGCTCTACACACCGTTGCATTGTCAGTTATTACCTGGACAACATTTTCAGGCCCCACCAATTCAATTGCTTCAATCAAGATGTTAGCAATGAATTGAGAATCTTTCACCTGCCCCTCACAATCCACTGCCTTCAAAAACATTGCCCCATGTGGGCTCTGAGCAATCACATTGATCAAAGGCCTATTTTTTTGATCTTTCCATCTATCATAAATGATGGACACCCCTAAAAGGAGCCATGAATCACGAATGGGGGCTAATTTAGCCTCCAAATCTAACTTTTGAGCACTCAATAATGTGGTGCGTATCTTCTCATATCCAGGGCTCTTGTACCCTCTTGGGGCTTCATTCAAACATTTTACCATCTTTTCCCAGTAAGGAGATCGCACAAGCTTAAAGGGAAGGCCATTTGCATAAATGCATTGGGCTACAGCTGCATCTGCTATCTCTCGAGCATCATTATTAAAACTCTTCTCAAGCGGTCCCAAATTTGACCGCTTTGACCCAACAATTCCATGAGAATAAAGTGGAGGCTTTGATGAAGATGCTCCCAACCTTGTTGGGTGTTTTAAATGGGAGGCAGGATTTGCTTCATTTGCTTTAGCATCTGCCTCTTCTTGTTCTCTCTGATATTTTGCAATTTTTACCTTGCTTAAACCATTTCCATCTTTCCCATTCTCTTTAGGTGGGCCACTACATATTCGAACCCCATTGTTTTTTAACCCAAGAAAATGTGCTTTAACCCGTGTGTATGACCCCTTAAACTCCTTTTTACACTCACTACAAACCCATGCCAATGATCCACCTCCTTGGATCTTCCCAACAGTAGTGACATATTTCCAAAGTGGTGACTTTGGATCAACTTTCTGGGTTGATTCAGTTTCCTGTGCCACTTCCTCTGCCTCATGAATGGCTGAACTTGAAGTTGCCATGAATGATGATGACATTTACTGAAACTAAAAAAAGAAAATTGAAAAATATCAGATATGTATTTTACTATTTAAAAAAATTTATTTGGTAATTTCTAGATGTTAATAAAATTATGTCATCATTTATTTATAAAATTATATACCTTTCTCTTTACTCTGTTCCATAATGATTAGTTATTATTCCAATAACTACAAAAATAAAAAATGAGTGATATATGTGATAAACGGTTTGCAATTTCTAAGTCTTGAACACAGTGAACTGTGACTGTGACTGTGACAGTGAACTGTGACTGTGACAGTGAACTGTGACAAGTGAAAACTGAAAAAGTTAAAACTTTAAAAGTCTTCTTCTCCTGCATGTTAGGCACAAGCCTAGGCCCTATACATAAGAACTTCCAAAGCTACAAAATCAACAATCATGAGCAAAATCAGTGTAATAGGAGTCAGGACCTTCCTTTTCTCAGTCACTGCAAAGGTACATGACAATGACCACGGAACTCTTACACAATCTGTGTAAATTCTAATTATGGGCACCTTAATTCAACAGAAACAATAAATAGCCACCTTAGAAGCATAACATTCTAGTATGACGAAGAATATGGTTGTAAATCTAAGCAACAGATCCCAGTCAGGAGCTTCAAATAAAAGAATGTCAGTTATTTCAGCCCATGGGGAGTTAAAGTAAGAAAAAACTGTGCACCAGCTAGTTGAAGATTATGGAAATTGGAAAGCAAGGCTGGCTACTGGCTGCTATTAAATGTCAGGCTTCAGCCTGGATGAGGCTGCCATTCATTATGAGTTTCATTAACGGTTATATATTTTTAAACCCATTAGTAATAGTATATTAGGAGTCTTTTATCAAATTAATAACTGCAGCAAGAACATGACTTTTAAGTTTTTGCCCAAAGACATCTGTAAATTTTATATCTAGCACTAGCAGGCTAGGAGATGTCTTTTTTGTATAAGATCTTTGAACATGAATTATGTGTGTAATAATAATTTTGTATGCCTGCAACAGCTCTTTATCATATAAATTTCCTAGTTCGAGTTAATTTTATTAAGAAGAACTAGTCAGCACTAGTAGCAGTTAATGTTTGTCTTTTTCACATATTCTAATTTCTAAGTTAGGATTCACTAGATGACAAGTCAATGAAAAGCAAAATTTGCTGCAAAGGGCTTTAAAAAAAATGTGTCTAAGCCAGGGCTAGGTAAGGTTACGCATGTGTTCCTGTATAGTGTATACATATACTGGCCTAGCCTGCTGTTTTTGAGTTAGAACTTTGAGATTGCTACGATGTCAATGTCTGAAGTCTGTGGGCAACAAACATAGTTATGGTCCGAGACTTGCAAACAATTTTTGGACTAACTGTTTCTAAACATGTTTTTGTCCCAAAGTCAAACCCTCCCTTTCAAAGACTAGTATATACTATAAAGCCTTTAGAAACTCTATAGCAGAGAACAAGGAAGAGTCTACAACGTTTGAACTTTGAATCCCTTGGAGGCCGAGTTTAAGCTAAGGAGCTCGAATCGCAGGTGACAATCAAATATCAATTGTTCATAGATATTAGTGAGTTCTCGGGCCAGTTTTCTGAGCAGATTATAGTGAGTTCTCGGGGCAGGTTCTAAGTAGTTGTAATCGCATTGTTCAAGAAGGAGATTCGTGTCACAGGTGTGAGTATTCTTTGATAAACAAGCTCATGTTTCAGAGCAAAGATTTGACTATCCAAGCTGTTCGATTTCCAGTGGTGAAGGAGCATATAAGAGGCCGAAATTCTAGCTGAAGGAGAGCACACTGTGTGTGCAAAATATCAGTCCATAACCCAGTGTAAAGAGGACCTCACAGAACCTTCTTCAAAAACCAAGGGAAGCAATCACACACATACAATATCTGCTTTAAAGTTTAATACCATAAAATGAAGTCCAAAAAATCAATGTTTTTTCCTAGCTGTTAATAGTTTAGACTCTAGAGATGAATCGAACGATAAAAATAGATAGCTGATAAGTTGTGTACCTTGTCCAACGATGCTGGTAGGTTCAGTGACAGTAACTTTCAACGGGCAGCGAAACTCTCAACGGCGGCAGTGAACTCAGCAGTCAGCGCTCTTGTCGTTTAGGAATTAGGTTAGGGTAGAATGAATAATAAACCGTGCCGTAAAGTTAAAAGTTACCACTTCAAAACCTAAAATACCAAATTTTGAAAATCTGTTCCTGGCGGGCAAATTATCAGCGACGAAACGTTTTGAAATTTTTTAAATACGTATCACGATTTGCTAAAACGTTTTGAAAATTTTGAAATATGTTTTAGGATTTGCTGAAACGTATTGGGTTTTTTTAAATGGGAGGTTTTTTCCATGAAAACGCCTGAAAAACGGCTAAAAAAAAACGATACGTTTCCAAATCACCAAAAACGTTTTTAAGCCATTTTTTTGCCGTTTTTGGGGTGAATACGTATCCGAAAAGTAAAACAGCGTTTTGGCCCTTCAGGCAGCCGTTTCTGGTATCTTAGAATTCAAGCACTAACTTGATTTTTTAAATTTTTAACTAAGGTTCCCCACTTATTTAGTATTAGAATACTAAATAAGAAGGGGGGTTGTTTTTGGCCACAACAGATTCCAAACATACATCTAAGAAACATTTCCTTAAACTATATTTAAAGTTTGACTTTCCTATGTATGCTCGAGAATGTAATGCAGAAACGCTCAACAATTGGATTAGGGAGATTGAGGTCTACTGCTGGATCCAACAGATCAAGGAAGACGAGTCAAAGATTTAGTTGGCATCCCTTCGACTGAGTGGCACCACTCTCGTTTGGTGGGATAACATATTGCAAGGTGGAAAAAATGTGGGTAAACTTCTCTCCTCATGGTCAAATTTTGTTTCTGCATTGAAAAATCAGTTTTACCCTTTGGAATATAAACAAAAAGCATTAATGGAATGGAAACACCTAAGGAAAATCCAGGGTCAAAATGTGCAAAACTTCACTGAATAATTTAGAAAACAAGCATTGAATTTGAGCATTCCATTAGATTCACGAGAGATTGTAACTAAGTATATCAGTTCTTTACATAGTTACATAAGGTATTCATTATCATTGTTTGAGCCTACTACTATCGATGAGGCTGGTGTGAAGGCCATGCATCTTGAAAGCAGGGGGATACATGACCAAAATGACCACCCAAAAATATCCACAACAACCAAGAGAAGAGGGGAAAATCCCTCTTGTGCACATTGAGAGAAAGAGGGACACGATGAAGAGAATTGCTGGAAACTACACCCTGAGCTGAGACCTAAGAGGAATGACATAAAGGAGAGGTAGAAGATAATTGCCACCATGCAACAAGATCATGAGTCTGAATCAGAGGAAGATGAGAAGGTCACAACTGCAGGATTTTCACGAGGTAGACCAATTGACCTGGGGTCAGATTCCGGTGACGAAAGGAAGATTGCAGCTCTTGGGATCGCAGCAGATGGACCCATCGATTTGGGTTCTGATTCGGGCGATGAAACAAAAGTTTCAATAGATATTGCACCAAATATGAAAAGGACACCCAATGCGGCATGGCTCCAGGAACTTGAGGAGATCAACCAAAGCATTCAAGCAGAGAATGTTGAGCTAAGGAGACTCCTACAGGAAGCAGAGAAGGAGAAACAAAGGTTGCTATTCCAGTTGCAGGTTAAGGACAAGGCCTTAGAAAAGCTACGGAATAACCACCTTGAGGTAAAAAGTGACTCTTCAATTTCATGTACCTTTCGTGATGATGATTTCATTGCTTTTGAAAAACATACTACAGGTATCGGATCCAAACTGTTGAAGAAAATGGGGTATCAGGGGAAGGGCTCAGAAATAATGGCCAAGGCATCGTAAACCCCATCAAAGTGGAGGAATTGCCTCGTCATGCAAGACTTGGGTATGTCAGGAAGGAAGTTGGGGAATGCTCCAAAACAACCAGCGACCCACCAACGACAGATGATGAGGGCACCTCATCACATTCCAGTGACAGTGAGGGATCCATGAACACTTATCAGAGGCACATTAGGGGAGAGCGCTCCAAGACGATCCAGAAATTTTGGAGGAGAAAGAATCATTGTAGTCACTGTAACGAGGTGGGACACCAAGGAGCCACGTGCCATATCCTCCATGCCGAGAAAGCATCGATAAAGAAGCCAATGGGTGAAAATTTTCAACAAATGAACCCACCACATTCATGGTGGTCTTCTATATTAAGTCAAATATGGATTTTTTAGATGTAGTAACTTGTTATGGCCATCGTTTGTAAGTCATGCGTCGCAAATAAATGTAAAAGTGATGATGTGTTTCCCATCGCTTAAAAATGCAATGATGATGTTTGTGGCCTTCTATTATGAGTAGTTGAGGTGTTGGATTTTATGTAATCCTCGACCAAAGAGTGTGTGCTATGAACTATTAGAAAGTGAGGGGTTGTTTGAGTCATGTATGGTTTGTATAAGATTGCAAAGGATGTACTCGTTTTACGTGCAGGCAGTTGAAAGTATAGTTCGACAAGGACACAAGCAGAGTGATGGATGTGTTAATACTTTTGGTGGAGTACATTCATGTGGGCTTCAAAGGAATGCATCCAAGTAAAACTCAGTGGATGGAGAAAGAAAAAAAGTGAGGGAGAAATTTCCTCACTTGCCAATTGACTGAAAGGGCTTTTGGCGGTCCAAAAGCTCTTAGTGGGGAGGATTTGTCTAGGTGGATCTCTAGAAAGCACTAGTGGCATGGTATAAAGGCTCAAAAATCAAAGTGGTAGAAAATCTATAAACATAGCATCAGATCAAATTTCTCGTCGTCCAGATTCCAACGGTATGAACGACACTCAAATCTGAGTTCATATGAAGAAGTTAGAGCAAGTCAAAGATCAAGTTTAACTTGGATAGGTGGCAGGAAGAAGTAACGTGGAAAAACTCTCAGCAAATGGGGAAGCGCCAAGTGGAAGGCCACCATTGGCTCTCCATTCGCTAATCACAAAAGGCAGAGGTTTGCGCGTTAAGGAATCGACCCCCAACACTACAGGTTTGCGATATCACAATCGCAGATTGGAAGCAAATCAATGGTTTCAAATCAGCCCCAGGCAAGAAGAGTTGTGATGCAATAATTACATATCGCAATCGAAAAGGGAAGAAATTTACGAATCGGCCCCGACAGAGTCTTGTTGCGATGCGATATCACATATCACAATTGTAGAGGGAAGAGCTTTACGAATCGGCCCCGATAGAGTCTGGTTGTGATGTGATATCGCATATTGCACATTGCACCGTGCAATGTCCCGATAACAAGTGCCACTCCGGTTTCACCGATTGCGATTTTTGATCTCTGTGCCGATCGGTTATCAACATTGATAAAGCTGTGGGGATTCAGGGAATATGCTGATTCATGTGGAAACCTTGCTAAAGTGGTTTTTCTATGTTTAAATAGGTTTTGTTACCTGTGTATTATTTACGGCTGTTTGGTCAATTTAGTGAGGTCTAAATTGCTACTTTAAAATGTCAACCCGGGGTTCGTAAACTGATGAAGTGAAGTGTACTATATGTACTAGATAACCATTTCCTTAGTCTTTTGTCGTTTTTAGTTTTTTTAAGTTTGTTTTTGGATTTATCTTTCCCTAATGTGAGATGATGAAAAGGTGATAAAGCAAGTGAAATATGGATGATTATGGTGATCTCTAAGTGGTTTTTCAAAACTTAAAAGAAAGAAAGCTTTAAAATAACTGCAATGAAATCAATTCTTGAAAAGAAATAAAGACATCAAATAATGAACTAATGACATCGGCCCAGTATCTTTGTTGCTGAATGAAAATGAAAGTGAAATCTACACTAAATTCAATTAAAAGTAAGAACAACTAATCCACACTATTTCAACTCTTCAACTCAATCTTCCTTGTGAAAAGATATCATGAAATGTTAAGCAATGTGAAATCTAAAAGAAGTTAAACTGCATAAAAGAAACTAATCACACTACTTTAACTCTCTTGACCTTTTGCCTTTCAGCTTAATTTACCCTGTGAGAAACAATCATGAACAAGTCAAGCAATGTGAGATCTAAAGCAAACTAAATCAAGCTATAATGAGTGATATTCTGGTTCCTAATAAAGTTATTTGATTATAGAAAGAAACCATTAACAGATGAATAACATGATATCTAAGAGCAGAAAATAAATGTACAAATTAAGGAAATGACAGTATTGGAAATCAAACTTCAGAAAACAAGAGTCAGCGACAAAGACAAGATGATCTCGTATGCCAATAGTTATAAAAAGAAAAGGTGAAAAATTGCCCCGGGCTGCCTAAGAAAACCTGCAGAAAACACTGATCAGTTGTAACCATAAAAGAGCAGCAATGAAAATGTAAATCAACAGAAATCAAAAAGCTTTGTTATGTACAACTAATATACATGATGAAATAAAACGCAGCATTTAAATGACAATTGTACAGCTAATATACATGAACAGGAAAAATAAAGTAATGCAAGAGTTAAAGGACAACTGTACAAGGCTTTAGTGAGCAGGGGCCCTCTGCCACTTCGGCCGATTCAACGAACAACTACAAGCTTAAGTTTAAACCAGTCTTCTCATATATTAAACAGCAACGTAAAAGTGCAGTGGGGAAATACAACAACTTCGAATTACATTCCCAGAGATTAACTTTTTTTACAGCGTTCATGGACGCGTTATTTATAAGGAAAGAAAGCTAAACAAATTAACTAAATCTACGCTATTAACCACGCTGCCAGAGACACGTAAATCCTCTTCAGCCCGGATCTAGGTAACTGTCATCATGTTTATTAAATCTAAGAGGTATGGCTGTTGGATTCATGTTACCAGGATGTCTTCATGGCTAAGGACTGTGCCACGTAGCTTCACGTGCTCAAAAACAGAGCTACGCAGAGCCGTGCCACCGCTGAACACTTCCGTTGACTATCCTTTGCCCCTTGTTTGACCGCGGGCTTTTATGGGCGTGCTGGATGATCTGGAGGGACACGTTCCATGTCCTTGACTCCTGTAACTTGCCCATGTGGCTCATTTCTTCAGAGAACACCTGTAGCATGGTGTTTGAAAAAACGGATGCAGAATCCACTGCTGGCTGCAGAAACCTGGGTCGGCTGCGGAAACCTGTGTCGGCTGCGGAAACTGAGAAGCTTTTGCAGCTGTCTGAACAAAATTCTAAACCAAACAACAGTCATCAGCGTAGTTAGAAAACCATGTCAAAAGCTCTTTTTTAAACTAAAATACAATGATTTAATTAACTTGGTGGATGAAATGAGTGGAAAAAGAAGGCTGAGAGGGTGTATAGGAAGGTGCAGGTTCGAGGCTCAACATACCCCCACTGTGAAGGTGTTGCATGTCCTCATGCAACCAAAACTTAGTTATTTTCCCTTAATCCATATGCTCTGAGGCTTCTGCAAGAACATCTAGCCCTCTTCTCTTTCTCTTTGATGCTAAAATGGTCCTTGGTTTCCTGACTAGACATTTGAACTTAAGATTAATCAATGCCCTGCTCAACTTTTTACACTTTTTCTTCAGCTTCCTGTTCTTCTTTTGCCGCAGTCCTAAATGGAGCATAGTATTATCATGGACAATCTTGTCTACCTTACTCTGCTCTTTGAGTGCTTCGTTTTCCTGTTTGACGTGCCTATTTAGGACTTCCAATTCAAACACTTCCTGTTTTAAAGATTGTACTTGTGCATCAAGTGGCAAGGTGGTGCTTGGTCCTGCAGCTAATTGTTCCAAGGACTCTAGGTAGTTATATACCTCTTGCTGATTAGGATCTACTTTAGGTGTCTTTCTTGGGCTAGGCTCAAAATCAAAATCTGGTGGAGGAGGAAGACTGTCCTCTCTTTCTGGCCGAAAAGGGCTTTCATCACGTGGAGGACTTGACTCAATGTCTGGCTGAGCTGGAGCTTTTTCAGGTGTTTCTCCACCTAAATCAATAAAGTGTGATTGTTTTTCTTGGGTTACACTCTTCTTTCCTTTTAGCCTACTGCTCCTCCTCACGTGTGGACTAGTGCTCTTTTCCTGTGCACTCTGTTTTCCCTTTTGTTTCTTTATTATGGCAGCAGCTTGAAGATGTGCTAATATTTCTGCCAAAGTTTGAGAATCTTCCTCTATGGATGGTTCAGGGGATGGATAGGTTTCTTGAATGGTTATTTTGCCCTTGTCCTTCTTCTGTTTCTTGTTTTTAGCTCCCTCTTCTCCTTCTTTCTGAATAGTTTCCTGAATGTCTATTGTAGGAGAGTCTTGGGCTGTAATATTATTTTCTTTCCTCCTACTTCTCTTTGGAATTTTTGGGGAACTGCTTCCAGAGGCTTCAGTCAGTTCTTGGAAGTGGTTTCTTGTCAAAAACTTTTCCCAAGTATCCTTAGTGTTTTTCAACTGATCTTCAATAAGGATTTTTATGAACTCGTGATGGTAAAGATGGGGTTCAATATTGCCTATGTGTTTTTGAACAGTAGAGCTCATTTTCTTCAAGCTTGATAACAGAAAATAAGGCAAATTAAGGGTATAACCTTCCATAAAATTCATCATTAGCCTGGCATGATACATGTACATGGAACCAAAACGACCCTCGCATGTGATAAATTTCTGGATAAGTAATAACAGAGGGGACCATTCTTCTTTTATTGTATGCACAGGGATTCCTTTTGTAAATATAGAGGTATCCATACCTGGGTTTTGTAGCATTGTTCTCCATATTTGATCTTCCACACTTCTATTTTTAAACCACCTTTCACCTTCTTGTGGAAGACTTGTTGCAGCTGCTATTGTGGCCTCGGTCACTGTAAATTTTAAGTCTCCTATCTCCACTGTGTGTCCATTAAAGGACCGTGCAAAAGCTTTAGTCACTTCTTTGTTATAGCCCCTGAACTTTTGAATGAATCTCAACCACCTTGCTTTCTTCAACGACTCCTTCGTTTGAGGATAACCCTCCAGGTATTTTGGTCCTTCCGGTTCAGCTCTTAGTAGTTTTCCCATTCTCGGTTTTAAATTCCGACAGAAAATTCTACTGCGTATGAAGGTTCAAGAAAAAAAATGGGCTGATTACGGGATTCTTAGGGTAACTGGAGTGGCCGTAATCGAAGTTCAGGATGTATGTGGTGACTGTAGCCAGGGTTTGGAGCAAGTTGTAGTGGATGCAGTGGAAATGGAGAACAGGGAATGGTATGAGTACCGAGGGAGTAAAGGGTAAGCAACAATAACGAGTTCAACATCGAATGCATGCGGGAGTGAAGTGATGAATGGGCAGAATAACGGCTGAGTCCTTTTGGATCGGATGACTTGCGCACACGTCTCAGCAGACGGCTGTGGGAATTATGGTGAAGGAGAGCCGTAGTACAATCGGTCACGTCTCAAAAGTACGGCCAATAAATGGGAGAGCAGTCCATCTCGAGTTTAAATTTAGAATGATCGTGGGACCGTTGTGGAATGACATCGTGGAAGAGGAGTGGTATGGGGCTTGCCGTATCAAATCATTGCATTTAGTGGAACTTGCCATGGTTTAATAACTATGCATAATAATGACATTAAATTGTTATTTGGTAGAGATTTTTTATCATACCTTTGGAAGTTTATCATTTCTTGATTAAGGCTTCTGACCCATTGTTTTTCTTTGATCTTGAAGATGCCCCATGTCTTTGCTGCACTTAGTGATGATGACACTAACCTTTGACTGTGATTTTTTTGAAAACAGAGTGATGCCGGCTGTAAAGACAGAGTGATGCTGGCTGCGGAAATCGTTTTCGGCTGAGGAAACTGGTTCTGGCTGCGGAAACGGTTTCCAGCTGCGGAAACTAAGACAACACCCCTTTTACTGCACAAAGTCAGAGAAGAACTAACTAAATAAAATAGTCCTGAGAGGGACTTTTATTGATGGAATGAAATGAAATGAGTGAAATGAGATGGAAATGAAGTGGAGTGAAGATGGAGATGAAAATGAGATGGATGAACTGAAATGGAAAATGAGGTGGAGTGAAGATGGGAAGAAAGAGAGACTTTTTTCTTTTGGAAAATATAGAGTGTCAGGTGCCCCTGATTTTCACTCTACATTTTCTGTATAAGACTGCCAATCTATGATTGGTTTTCAGGCTTATACAAAAGATTTTATTTATTTATTTATTTTTTTATTTTTTTTCAACTGAAAGAAACAAAGACTAGGCTGATGGAGGAGAAGGATTCCTCTCCACCAGCCTCATTGCAGAATTTTCTTGAAACATTTTGAAAAATTCCTCTTTTGAGAGTGGCTTATGATAAATTTTCAATCGGTGGCCATTCACAATGAGAGGAGTTTGAAACTCATCAATGGTCTTGACTCGAACTGCTCCATTGCTAAAGACTTCGTCAATATCATATGGTCCAAGCCAATGAGTCTGAAATTTTCCTTTGAAGTCTTTAAACTTGGAATCAAACAGTAACGCCCAATCTCCCTTTTGAAACTTTTTCTCTTTGATATATCTGTCATGCCACTTAGTTCTTTGGTGCTGAACTAGATCAGTCCTTAAAATTGCATCTTGTCTTATTTCATCTAGCTCATTCAGCTGCTCCATTCTGTGCTTTTGGGTTTCTGATAGATTCATCCCCAACTGAACTGCCATCTTGAAAGTCTTGACTTGAAACTCAATGGGGAGCAGGACTTCTTTCCCATAAACAAGTTCATAGGGAGAATGTCATGTTGTATTCCTCCATGTAGTTCTATAGGCCCATAAGGCTTCAGGAAACCTTTCTGCCCAATCTCTTCTATGTAGATGAATAGTTTTGGTGATGATGTTCTCAAGGACTTTGTTTGTAGACTCCACTTGGCCATTTGCTTGCGGATGGTACGGAGTAGATTTTCTATGCTTGATTTTGTATTCTTCCATCAGCTTCTCCATCAAATTAGATGTGAATTGACTTCCCTGATCTGTTACAATTTCTCTTGGGACACCAAAACGAGTAAAAATATCCTCAAAAAGAAATTGAACAACTGAATTTTTCAGTGGCAGAAGGCAATGCCTTGGCTTCTATCCATTTAGTAACATAATCAGTGCAAACCAATATATACTTCTTTTGTTTAGATGGTGGATTAATAAGTCCAATGAAATCTAAAGCCCATTTTTTAAAGGGCTCGATGAGTACCTGTGGCTGTAATGGCATTTCATTTGAAAGAGTTGGTCTCCCAACTCTTTAGCAGCTGTCACACCTCCTGACATATTGTTTTGCATCTTTGAAGAGAGAAGGCCATTAATATCCTAAAGAAAGGATTTTATAAGCTGTCCTCTTGTCAGCAAAGTGCCCACCACATGGCTCATCATGACATGCCTTGAGGATGTCAGGCATTTCATCTTCCCGAACACATCTTCTGATCACACAGTCTAGCCCTGTTTTGAACAATTCATTAGAAATCCATGAATAACTCGAATTCTCCTGAATAATTCTTCTGCTTTCATTATGAAATAAATGTGGAGGTAGTTTCCCTGTAACCAAATAATTAGAAATATCTGCATACTAAGGAGTTTTAGTAGTTACTGCAAACAAATATTCATCTGGAAACTTATCCTCTATAGGAGAATCTTCGTTAGTATTTTGGATTCTAGACAAGAAATCAACTACTGTATTTTGTTTCCCTGGTCTATCTAACACAGTAATATTGAATTCTTGTAAAAGTAAGAGCCATCTGGTAACTCTGCCATTAGTAACAGGTTTGTTCATTAGATATCTAATTGCAGAATGATCAGTATGGACAAAAGTTTCATAGCCAGTTATATAGTGTCTAAATTTATTGATTGCATGAACAACAGCTAAGAACTCTTTTTCAGTCACAGTATAATTTAACTCAGTGGGAGTCAAATTTTTACTGGTGTAGTAAATGGCATAAGGAACTAAATCCTTTTGTCCCAATACAGCTCCTAGAGCTGTATCTGAAGCATCTGTAGAAATATGTAAAGGAAGTTTCCAATTCGGCCCTCTCAAAATGGGTGCTTCAGATATTCTTGTTTTTAAAGTTTCAAATGCAGATTGACAGTCAGGATCCCAATTGAATTCACAGTCTTTTGTAAGTAATTTGAAGAGCGGAGATGCTATCTTGGTGAAGTTTTCAATAAATCTTCTATAATATCCAGTAAATCCAAGAAAACTTCTAACATCTCTTTGACAATTTGGAATAGGTAACTTGGAGATGACTTCAACTTTTGATCTATCAACTTTAATCCCATCTCCCGAAATATGATGTCCTAAAACAATCCCTTCAGTAAACATCATAAAACATTTTTCATGACTTAATGAAAGATTTGTTCATTTACATCTTATAAGGACTTTTTCCAAATTCTCTAATGCCTCTTCAAATGAATTACCATAAACTGTAAAATCATCTATTTAAACCTCTACACAATCATGAATTAGATCAGAAAAGATTCCTAGTACTGCCCTTTGAAATGTTGTGGGTGCATTACATAATCCAAAAGGAAGTACTCGGTAAGAAAAAGTTCCCCATGGACAAGTAAATGTGGTCTTGTCCTGATCTTCAGGTGCTACCTGAATTTGATTGTAACCACTAAAACCATCCAAAAATGAGAAATACTTTTTGCCTGCTAAAGTATCTAATACCTGATCAATAAAGGGTAAAGGAAAGTGATCTATGTTGGAAATAATACTAAGAGGGGGGGGGGTGAATCAGTATTATTAGATCAATCAAACTTTTCAATTTCATACTCAGAAACATATACGCTACTTCAATTAAGTGAACCCGCTTGTACACGCTACTGTGTCTAATGAAACTCGCGTATATCCAGAGATCTTATAATTCAGTTAGCTTAATCTTCAGTAAATGCATCAGATCATTATTAAGCATATTAACAGTAAACAGGTGCAGAATAACAGAACAGAACATCACACAAGAGCCACACACATGAACACAAAGATATAAGGTGGAAACCCAATGTGGGTGAAAACCACCTGCTGCAAGTCATCTCAATCTTCTTCTTAATAAGAAAATCCTTTTACAATATTTGTACTGGTGCAGTCTTATACCAGTATGGGAGCTACAACCCCCTTTGCTCTTGTACTAGCCGATCCATTTACTAGTACGCAGGCTGCTACCTGCTACAATGCTCCAAAGATCTCCTTTAGCTTTTGTACTAGCTTAGATACTAGTACGTAGGTGCTTGCCTACAATCTTCTCACCTCCAGGTACCACGTTTCATCAATTTTCAGACTGGATACACTGAAGCACAACACATAATCTGTAAGGCCACTTTTCATCCAATTTTCATACTGGACCCATAACTATCATTGAAGCTCAAAACAATCATCAAACTCTGAATCACTGAAACCCTGTTAACAACAGTCACCAGAACACAGAGCAGACACAGAACTCTGTAATAACCATCAGATCCATCTGCAACTTCAAATATTAAGATTTACAATGTATACGCTACTTCGATGAATCAAACCCGCGTGTATACGCGCTTTTGCCAAAGACAACCCGCGTACAGATCTAAAAATAATTTCTCTTAACTTGCAGCTGTACCAGACATCAGACATACTCATAACACTTATAGAACAATACATGCGTCAGTATGTAGATCTAGAATAAGCATCATAAAGATAGTTCATTTCAAACCATTTGATCCCGATCTCTCCTTAGATATTGCTCTCCATCAACCGATGAGATCTCTCCTTAGCTCAGATCAAGCAATGCATCATCAACCCATAACCTGCATACTGGATCTAATGCTTCATCAGATATTCAAGACAGTTCAGATGCCCTTGCCTAATGATTTCCTTCTCTTTATATAGCCTTAGGCCTTGTTCAATACCAAGAGCCAAAACCATAGAAATCCAATACCATCAACTAGGGATCGACACGCCCGTCGAGACACAATGGTCCGAAACCATAGGCACAACTTCCAAGGACTAACCGCCATGGACCAAAGTTACTTTTCCACATACACGCGCTTTTGATGAAGCCAACCTGCGTGTACACGCGACTTGGGCTTAACGAACCTGCGTGTATGAACTTTCTCTTCTTCTTATAGTCTGATCATCAATTCCTTGCTGCTGACCTTCTGTACTATGATTTGTCATCAGTGAGGTTTGCCATCAAGGACAACACTTATCTCATAATGCCAACAATCTATAACCAAGGGAGAAACCCATCGGCTATCTGAAATTGGATAAATGAAGTTTACATTAAGTAACTTTTGGAGCTCTTCTTTCACTATCTCCCTAAGGTTTGGATTCATCCTTCTTTGAGGTTGTCTGATTGACCTACTGTTTTCCTCAATGTAGATGTGATGAATTCAAGTCTTAGGGTCAATACCTTTCATATCGGTATACTCCCATGCAAATGCAGTAGAATGTTTTTGCAAGATTTTGGTTAGCTCTTCCTGTTGTGATTTTTCCAAGTTTTTGTTGATATTCAATGTTTTTCCTGGAAAAATCTCAATGGCAGAACTACCAAACTCTTCCATAGAGAAAAGAGACATTTGTCTAGATGATAGACACTCAATGTCAGAATCCGACTGAAATTGTGTGTGGTCATATTCTGAAGATGGTTCAAAGTTTTATAATGTGTTCAGAATTTGACTATCTTCACTAATCTCAGAAATGGTAAGGACATGTTGTATAGTATCTTCATCATCGACCCACTCATCTTCTTCTATTTCTGTTATTGCCTTTGCTGGAGGATACAGATTGAACTTTTTTTTTGAATTACCATCTGAAATATACATATCCCCAGACCTACAACTGATAAAAGCATCAGCTGTCGCTAGCCAAGGTCTTCCTAAAATAAGAGGATGTCCTCCTAGATTACTCTTGGGAGTTAAAATCATGAAATCGACTGGATATTCCCAAGAGTCTAAGGAGACTGGAATGTCTTCTAATACACCATCTGGTTTGATAATTGATCGATCTGCAAGTTGCAGTAAAGTAGGTGTAAAGAGAAGATTAGGAAGTTTTAGCTGTTCCATCGTCTGTCTACTCATAATGTTGATAGCAGCCCCTAAATCAATCAGAGTATTTGGAATTTCAATTCCATTGATATGTGTTTTGACAATTGGACTACCGGGATCTATATACTTCTGCATGGTAATTTTACCCATCATGATATCTACAATTTTTCCTACCAGGTGGATTCTTCTTGTGTCTCTTGGTTTCTTTCCTGGTCTTTTAAGGCTCAACTCCTTTATTGTTTTTGCTAGAATAGGAATCTCTTTAATGGCTTGTAACAAGGGAATCTTGATACAGACATTCTTCAATTCATCTAGAAAATTATAGTCAGGCAACCAAATTTGTTTTTCCACTCCTTTGTCAATTTGTAATCTTTCAGGAAAAGGAGGTGTGGATAAAGATGCAGGTTGCTCAACTATGGGAGTTGTGGGGGTTAACTCTTTTTATTTTTATTTTTGAGTACTTGGATTTTGAAGAGATGCTTCAGAACCCTTATTGGCTTCAAGAGAATCTTCCTCAAAAATGCTTTTCTTTTGAGCATTTATAGAAGGCTTATCTAAGACTCTACCTGATCTGAGTTGTACATCATTGAGAGGAACAATCATATAGGCAGGAAATTGTTGACCTTCCATCATGTAAGCATTTTGAGGGTTTTTGTTATTGGGGTTTGGCAATGGCTGAGAAAGAAGTTGATTTGACTTTTGTTGGAATGGAAGCAAGAGTTGAGAATTTGGATTCTGTTGAGAAGGTTGTTGTTGTTGTGGAAATGGCAATGATAGTTGTGGATTTTGATTTGGAAGTTGCGGAGCTTGTTGGTTTTGAAAAGATGGGGGATATTGATAAAATTGAGCAAATCTCCCATAAGGATTTTGCATACCTTGTGCCCATGATTGAAAAGGATTTTGAGGTTGGGACCAAGGTTGTTTCCAAGGATTCCAATTTGGTGGGGGTTGAAAATTCATAGAGTTGCTAAACCCTTGATTTTGTTGCCCCTGCCAAGGTCTCCTTGCAACAAAACAGAGAGATTCGATTGTATTTGGATCTTCTTGAAAGACAACTTTGAGCCCAGGAATTGAAGGACAATCCCTGGTCTCATGATTCTCTAAACAAATTACACATGTTTCTACAACTTTTGCATCCAAGGGACATTCCCTTAGAGCATGTTTCTTCCTACACTTTGGGAAAAAGATGGCCAAAGCCTCAGCTTCTGTTTTCTGCTTATTGTGAATCTTAAGGGTGTCTAGTTTCTCACTAAGACTCCCTAAGATGTCAGTTTTGAATTCATCAAGCATGTTGCCAATCTCAGCCCTACTTACTGATCCAGTTGCAGATTTGTTTGCTCTGATGAGAGAAGGATCTCTAGGCCCTTTTTGAGTTTTAGATTTCCCCCTTGAGAGATGGACACATAACTCTGTTATATTATGAAGTGGAAGTTGAGATATATCTCCCTTTCCCATCATGTTCAAAATATCTATCCATTCATCTCTAATGGCTTTTAATAGAAGGGCTTTCAAGGTCTCCTCATCTAAGTTACTCATTTTTGCTCTTTTCAGGTTGTATTGAAATCTTTCAAGTAAATCCTCCAAGTTTTCATCTTCTCTTTGCACCATTTTGAATACCTCATCCTTGTGATTGGTGGGCATACAATAGTCCAGGTACCTATCCAAAAATGTTTGTTTCATATCATTCCAAGTCCTAATGGATTGAGTGAGTAATCCCATGAACCATTTCAAGGTTGCTCCTTTCAATGTTGAAGGAAACAGTTTGAGTTTTTGAGAGTCTTCCAGATAATCATAAGTTCGACACACGACCTCAAACTCAAATAGAAATGTTTCAGGGTCCTCATTCCTTAACCCATGGAAGTTTGGGAGGAAAGATGGTGAGATGTTTTTCATTGTGGCTCGGGAGTCCTCATCGACTATAGGAAATCCGAATGAGTTATCCCCATCCCTATTTCCCCCAATGTTACCTCTACCTCCTCCATTGTTTCCTCCTCCTCCTCTACCTCTACCTCTACCAAATCCAGTTGCTCCTTCCTCTGTCATGGTAGTTTCCCTGGAGACTTCAGAGTCTTCTGGTTCTTCTACTAAGGGTGAATGAGAAGGAATTTCTCCCTCTTCTTCTTCAGATGATTCTACTTCTTCAATTACAATTTGTCTCTCTGTAGAAGGAAGGAAAGGATCTCTTTCTAGTTCAGATTCGATGGAAGGTGTGGGAGAGTCGACTCCTGCCTCTTGAATTCCAGGAATCCTAGGGCTAGGAATGTAAGTTGAAGATGATGGAGGTGTCTCTTGTCTATTCCTTGAAGTAGATGGAGTTGTAAAAATCGAACTCTTGGCTCTAGCTAAAAACCTTCCCCTAGAATCTCTTGCTCTATGCATGTCATTCTTTTTTTTGCCTTCAAGTCGGGCTAATAATTCTCTTTCTGATCTTCCAGGTCACGCTAGGTGCAAGAAGAGAGCATACTCAAGAAACCATTAAACCAATAACTTTCTCTTTTTTGATCCTCTAGATCACACTAAGTGCAAGAGGAGAGCATACTTTGAGAGGTTATCAATTTTCCTTCCTTGAAATTTTCTTGTTATTATATATATATATTTTTTTTTTAAGAATTTGGCTACCTAATTTCACTTCCCCGGCAACGACGCCAAAATGTTTGGTCAATTTAGTGAGGTCTAAATTGCTACTTTAAAATGTCAACCCGGGGTTCGTAAACTGACGAAGTGAAGTGTACTATATGTACTAGATAACCATTTCCTTAGTCTTTTGTCGTTTTTAGTTTTTTTAAGTTTGTTTTTGGATTTATCTTTCCCTAATGTGAGATGATGAAAAGGTGATAAAGCAAGTGAAATATGGATGATTATGGTGATCTCTAAGTGGTTTTTCAAAACTTAAAAGAAAGAAAGCTTTAAAATAACTGCAATGAAATCAATTCTTGAAAAGAAATAAAGACATCAAATAATGAACTAATGACATCGGCCCAGTATCTTTGTTGCTGAATGAAAATGAAAGTGAAATCTACACTAAATTCAATTAAAAGTAAGAACAACTAATCCACACTATTTCAACTCTTCAACTCAATCTTCCTTGTGAAAAGATATCATGAAATGTTAAGAAATGTGAAATCTAAAAGAAGTTAAACTGCATAAAAGAAACTAATCACACTACTTTAACTCTCTTGACCTTTTGCCTTTCAGCTTAATTTACCTTGTGAGAAACAATCATGAACAAGTCAAGCAATGTGAGATCTAAAGCAAACTAAATCAAGCTATAATGAGTGATATTCTGGTTCCTAATAAAGTTATTTGATTATAGAAAGAAACCGTTAACAGATGAATAGCATGATATCTAAGAGCAGAAAATAAATGTACAACTTAAGGAAATGACAGTACTGGAAATCAAACTTCAGAAAACAAGAGTCAGCGACAAAGACAAGATGATCTCGTATGCCAATAGTTATAAAAAGAAAAGGTGAAAAATTGCCCCGGGCTGCCTAAGAAAACCTGCAGAAAACACTGATCAGTTGTAACCATAAAAGAGCAGCAATGAAAATGTAAATCAACAGAAATCAAAAAGCTTTGTTATGTACAGCTAATATACATGATGAAATAAAACGCGGCATTTAAATGACAACTGTACAACTAATATACATGAACAGGAAAAAAAAAGTAATGCAAGAGTTAAAGGACAACTGTACAAGGCTTTAGTGAGCAGGGGCCCTCTGCCACTTCGGCTGATTCGACGAACAGCTACAAGCTTAAGTTTAAACCAGTCTTCTCATATATTAAACAACAACGTAAAAGTGCAGTGGGGAAATACAACAACTTCGAATTACATTCCCAGAGATTAACTTTTTTTACAGCGTTCATGGACGCGTTATTTATAAGGAAAGAAAGCTAAACAAATTAACTAAATCTACGCTATTAACCACGCTGCCGGAGACACGTAAATCCTCTTCAGCACGGATCTAGGTAACTGTCATCATGTTTATTAAATCTGAGAGGTATGGCTGTTGGATTCACGCTACCAAGATGTCTTCGTGGCTAAGGACTGTGCCACGTAGCTTCACGTGCTCAAAAACAAAGCTACGCAGAGCCATGCCACCGCTGAACACTTCCGTTGACTATCCTTTGCCCCTTGTTTGACCGCGGGCTTTTATGGGCGTGCTGGATGATCTGGAGGGACACGTTCCATGTCCTTGACTCCTGTAACTTGCCCATGTGGCTCATTTCTTCAGAGGACACCTGTAGCATGGTGTTTGACAAAATGGCTGCGAATCCTGTGCTGGCTACAGAAACCTGGGTCGGCTGCGGAAACCTGTGTCGGCTGCGGAAACTGAGAAGCTTCCGCAGCTTTCTGAACAAAATTCTAAACCAAACAACAGTCAACAGCGTAGTTAGAAAACCATGTCAAAATCTCTTTTTTAAACTAAAATACAATGATTTAATCAACTTGGTGGATGAAATGAGTGGAAAAAGAAGGCTGAGAGGGTGTATAGGAAGGTGCAGGTTCAAGGCTCAACAATGGCCCCAAGAATCTCTGTTAGAAACAAACCTGCCATCTAATACTTGTCATCTGCTGGGAACTGCTCGAGAATTGCGGGGATAGCCACCTAGTATATATATTGGACGGTTCGCAAAGGAAAGGGGGGAGACTAGTCGATAGTCAGAACATCGCGTGCAATAGTAACCTGACCTGGCAGCAGGCTAAGACCTCACCTTGAGCAACAAGGAGGTTCCGAAAAGGTGCAGAAGACCTGATTATCCGAATTGGGTGTTCGGATAGACGATTTTTCATGATTTTTCGCCAGGAGTTCGGTGGTACTGTCTGTTTCTGAAGATGAGCTCTCCATTCTTCGTCCATCTTCCAACTTGGAGGTATAAGGATTGTAAATGAATGTTTATTGTACTTTTATCTCCTTTTATACCACTTAATGAAGGAAGGCCTCCCCACTATTGAGCAGGGACTGAAGACGTAGTCCAAACTGGATGAACTCCATAATCAAATCTCTGTGTCATGGTTTCATGCTTATATTGATATTTCCACATTGTTTTATGTGCTTTAAGTTCCATGGTTTATAAGCTTTGTTCATGTAATTCTGATGCATCTATAATTAAAAGATATTGGATCAAGTTGCAACAATCTTTTCTTTCTCCTTGTTATTAAAATTTTTGGGTCTCATCTTAGGATGAAGCTTCCAACAATGGTCTTCATCATGACCTTATTTAGAACAATGTTTACATGTGAACTTTTCTCCTTCTTTCTTGACTGAAGAATTTTTTTATCCTTGCTTTTAAACTTCCCTTTTCCTTTTTTTCTAGACTTGAATGACTTCTCACTAGTTTCTTCAGAAACATTTTCCCCTCTTGCCTCTAAATAATTTTCCTGTACACAAACTTCATCTGGTTTTGTAGGGTTAAAATCAAATATCTTTTCCTAAATTGTTGAGTATATCTTTGCAAATTTTTCCCCTTAGCTTGTCTAAAGTTTTGCCAATCCATGATAATTTTTTTCATGTATGCTAATGGATAAAATTGCCTTCTTGTTGCAACAACAAAATCATTCCAGGAGGATAAAACCTTACCATGTTTCTTCATGTCCTCTTGAGTTTTGGATTCCCACTAAATTAGTGTTGCACCTTCCAATCTAAGAGAAGAAAGCTAAATTTTTGTCTCATCATCCTTGATTCTTTATATCCTACAATACACTTCAATTTGATGAACCCAATTATCTAATTTCTCAGAATCTACCTCTCCGTCATACATAGGCAATTCAAACTTAATATCAAGCTTTAGAAAAGGAGTTTTACCATTTCCTTTTGGAAAACTTGGAGGTGTTTGGGAAAGGGTAGAATAAGTAGAAGAAGATGAGGATGAGGATGGAGGCGAAGTTGGTGGTTTGTCACCATTCCCTCCATTCCCTTTTGGAGGCTTGTCTCCTTTTCCTCCATATCCTTTTGGAGGTTTTGAGCTCTCTCCATACAACCTTGAATTCCTCTCTTCATAAATAACCTTTACCATTTCAAACACCTCATAGAAAGCTTTTTTGAAAGTTCTTTCATCTTCAGACATCCCTTCAAGAACTTCTTCATGAGCGATGACTATTGAAGCTTGAGGTGTGTTTGTTCTCCTTGAAACAATTTGAGATCTTGGCTCCACAAATTCTCGTTCTCCTCTTTTAAGCTTCAACCTTGTAAGCATCAAAGAAAAAAAAAAAAACTTGCAACCAAATCAAACCTTCACAATAACCTTATGCTCTGATACCAAAATGATCTGTAATTGAAAACTTGAGGGTGATATACAAATTGCAAGTCAAATTTTAATATGTGTTTTAGGTAGTAGATCAAATTACTAAACACATAAACAAGTGATTTTTAAGCACAATTAATAGCCAAAACAGAGACAAAATACCATATCAGAAACACATAACAACATAATGATAAAGGAGTTCGCCCCTCTCTCGGGTTACATCTCGTAGTCCATCTTCCATTACAAGGCCTCTTTCATTAAGTGCTCAAATTTGTGTTTTCATGGCTTTAAAATGCACAGAATATAAAAAAAGTCTCCAATGGATCCAAAACTGTTAAAAACCCCCATTTGGGTTCTTTCTGCACCTCATTTGGCCAAAATTTGAGAATTTTATGCTTGTTACAATTTTTCCCAGATTCCATAACTAAGCATCCTACAATTCGACCAAAATCTAGCTTGAGCACCCCAAACCCAGAACCGATGCACAAACCTGGCCTACAATCCTCCCCGATGGGTGAAATTCTCAAACAGTTAAACTATCCATAAACCCCCCGATTTCTGAAAAACACGGTCGTATGGGGGCCACATGCCCAAGTGTCAGAGCTAACCGCCTACCCCTGCCGGTTGGGCCCCCAACTAACAGGCGTATGGTCTCATTAATGCTCCATACAATCCGAGCCTGGTGCCAATGCACGTTGATGGAATTTATCTCCAACGGACTTGGTCATATAACATACCATGTGGCCCCGCCCCCACTCCTCTCTACTCCGATGCAGTTACATGGGCTACATATGGCTCGGGGCTGGCTCCCATTCCAACTTCTGCCATGGTTCTCTCTCTCTATGCACGTTTTGTGGGATGCGACCACAGGGTTGGGGCTAAACCCTAACCCATGATCCCGCCCAATGGTTATGTGGGCGCAAGGACTAGGGTTGGGGATTAACCTTGTCCCAATTCCAAATGATGAATTCTCTTCACCTTAAATAAAATATGAGAAGCCAAAGGTTAAGAAACTCTGGTGTGGTCGATGGTTGAGGCCTGTGGTGCTTGTTGCTTGGTCGCAAGTTCGATTCTCGTGGGAAACCTCCAACTGGCCCACATGGCTATCCCCCATTGGTACACCCAAATATTAATAAAAAATTTGAATCCATAAATAGTAAAATAATTATGAGCCAATCAAATTCTGAATTTTTGGACCAATTGGGAGTGGCCAAGTGGCAGCTTGCCACTGGCCCAAAATGTACAATCACCCTATCAATTCTGCAATTTTTTTGCTTGTTTGAGAATTTGATCTGAATAGGATATCGGGAGAATACGATATCAGTTTTGAGTGAAACAAGTTATGCTGGATTCAAATCATTGAGATCTATCCAATCGTACAAGTTTCGAGCTCTGTCACACACTTGAATTTTAAGCACTAAATTGATCTCTTGGATCACACATAGGTGGCCCAAGCTAGAGGGTATCTCCATGAAGGAATGCATTATGATCAAGGTCAATTAGGAACCAAAATAGAAATAAGGAAGTTACAACCATGAGAGTCCACACGTGAGAGTATGGAGCTAAGGAATTAGAGGAAAAGAGTAAGGCAATGATGATGATAAGGTGGACATGTTTAAATATTAATATTGGACAAATACTCATGCACACAATTATTTTGTGCATCATTATTTGTCCTTTATATGCACATACGATAAGCTTTGAAAATGTTCATATGTCATGTCAAAAACTAATTTACCCTTTGGCTAAGAGGAAGCCAATAAGGATTCCAAGACAACCACCATATATTAAAAAGATGAGTTAGAAGGGTTAATGATAGATATATACAATCTATATATTGTAGATAAGGAAAATGAGTATAAAAAAATGAGCAAGGGGCTTTCCATGTCAATGTATCATCACAAATAGGAATATAAAAACCATGATATGTATGATTCTTAGGTATGTAAATAAGGTTCAAATTTTTTGTAATACAATATTAATCTGTGGTTTTTCTAGAGCATAAAACAATTATCCCATAGGACAAGATAATATTTTCAAGGAAAGTGGAGGAATTTTATGATAGAAAGGACCTGGTAAAATAATTAAGGAAGTTTGAAGTAGCCATGGGACAATTTTCTTAGGAGGATAACTAGAGGTTAGCTCCAAAATATTTGGCACATTCAACATTTCACGATGGTTAGTAAACTTCTTTGAGAATGATGCATGGCATAATGGGACAAGATTAAGATATTTTTCTATGTAGGTTTATGAAAATGTAGGGTGTTAAATATTGTGAGTATTATAACATAATACCTCCATCTCACTTGTTCATTTTAATGAATATCAAGCTACAAGGAATGGGAGAACTTGGAGTCCTCAATGGGACGTCTATCCATGTCCAAGGAGGATTAATTGTTGGGTTTTCCTACACCTAGTGCTATGATAAGGAGTAGAAGAGATGACAAGTTGGGAATTGGATAGAGCTTTATTATCAATTCATGAAGGAGTTGGAGAAAAGGGGATGTGTAGGAGAATCCAACTCGATGTGATCTTATAGTAAACATGGAATATATTTGTTCAGGAATGACTAGAAAATGGTAATATGAAGGTTATCTTCCACATTTCAGGGAAGGAGGAATATGTTGTACTAGATAGTTACTCAAACGAAAAATATATAAATAGATAGACAACGATCAACTTGCAGACCAAATAAATCTATGGGGGATGTAAGAAAGAATAAGGAAAATGCATATTTCAAAGGAAGGTGAAGAACCAAGATTTGTTGAAATTGGTGACTTTTGGAATAAAATCATCGTCACTAAATCAATCCTCATCTTTAAATAATTTATAGATATTTTTTTCTACAACTATCATCATTTTAAAGGAATTTTGAAAGAATATGGTGAACTAAGGATTAAGTTGCAACATGATGTAAGACTAATAAGACATATACCATAATATAAGGTGAATCCAAAGTATGAGGAAAATATGGAACACTTAGATAAATTGTTAGATGTAGTCATAATATGTACACGATTAAAGAAAGTGATTTAGCGATGCCCTTGATAGTACTTGCAAAGAAAATGAATGCTAAGCTTCATATTTGTGTGGAATTCAATGTTAGGGTATTATGCATTAGGAGGTTGGTTAAGACCAATTTGGAATGATGTACTTGAACTATGTTCCTTTAGTATGTTTTCATTTGAAGTGTCTTTCTTATAAGGGTGGTTTAGGTGTTTTTATCTTTTCACCTCATGGGTCCATGATATTTATTAAAATATCATGAAGGCTAACTTGTTCATGGCATGTGATGACATAGAGTGGTGCATTGGATGCAACAACTTTCTTGAGTAGTAATACAAATTTGTGTTACCTTATGGAAGCTTCCTACCTTGAGGGATTGCCACTTAAATCTTGTCTTGATCTTTTATTTGTGTGAGTTATTTCTCTTTGTTATTCACTATGATTTTCCACTTGGGAAATTTCAATTGGTATAAGGGCAATTTTGAGGTTAGCTCATATTTTGCACAATGATTGATGTATCTCATGACAACTATGAATTCCATTTTAAGGTATGAAAGATACCTATTCCTTTTTATATTATTTGAATTGGTAAATGCATTATCAAGCATTTGAAGGTATTTAGATCCCTATTATTGATTTTGGAATTAGATAGTTGGAGCTCCTATTATTAGCTCATGAAGACTCAATATAGATATTATAAATTGGTCGAATTATCTATATGTATATTGGAGAAAATATTACTATTGTATTTCATTATAAAGGATTCAATTTTTTATTTTGTAGAAAAAGAGCCTCATTTCTCTCAATAGATCATAGGAGCATGACCCTTTATAAAGGTATGTTTCATTCATTTCACACATGGTGGATCTCGACATTTGTTTTCTCTTGTTGATTTCTCATTATTTTCATTGGATGATGTATTCCTTGTTGAAACCATTATTTTTTATCTTTGATACTTGAGCTCCATTAAATAAGTTTGTAATTAACTAAGATTATTTGTCTCACATTATTATAATACTTATGATGATAATTTACAGATTCTAGTTTTGTGCATTATAATAAAATATTATTTTGTTTCACCATCATCTATGTCATCTTCAATGCCACATTCTAAACATCATTCCTTGTTAGTGAAATTATGGGTTTTTACTCCCACTTTTCAGTGATCGTGCATATGCTCACTGATTTCTATGCTTTACTAATTTTTTGGAAGTGTTTTTTGGTTTCTTGGAGCCTATGATTTTGAAGGACTCTACCATAAGTATTATTTTGCACCTTATTATGTTAAACCTAATGTTGTTATATTGGATCATCATTTTATTTTCACCCTTACTCAACATTAGGAGGATATATAGAGTAATAATTTATTTAATTTTAATATGCATACCTCATTAGGCTAACTATTGTTAGGACCCATGTCACAAATTTTTTCAGTATTCTACTAATATCACGTATTGATGACATTGTTTTGGTGCTTACTTCTCCTTTCCATGAAGTGTTTTGTCTAGAAAGCACCTTTCGTTTCTTGTAGCGCCTTTGTTGATCATGTTAGTGTCGGTCTTGAAGCCCTCCATCAGCGATCAAAGCTCTTTGCATTTGCATAGGTAGGTGTCTCATCAGTGTCAAGTTTTGCATCCCGTTAGGCATGCCATAACCCTGATGGAGGAGCTGGTCTATTTATACCCCTCTTGGCTTTGATGGATCAGGTCATATCAGTCATTAAGCTCTTTCAAGCTTGTCTTGTTTTGTCTTGAGGTCAAAGTCCTAGGTCTAGGGTTTTGGTCATTTATCTCTGCAAGGTCATGTTTCTGAAAGTCCATGAGTGCTCAGCAAGCCAGAGGGAGGATTGTAAACATGTTTCTTCGATATTTTTACCTTGTACAATGAATTTTTACCTTGGATTTAAAAACTCTGTTTTTAAAGCCAAGGTCATTTTTTTTTGAATTTTTGTAAAAAGTGATGAAATTTTCAAAAGACTGCAACAGACATCATGAAACCCTGGTCCCCTTGCCAAGATCCCTCAGATGATCTACTTGCAAAAAGAATCAAGAAAAAGCACTAAAAGAGTCAATTTCAGGACAAAGGAAGCCAAAAAGTTAGTTTTATAAAGTGTCAAAGATAAACTTTAGAAAGTGGGTTTGAGCATGAAATTTTTTCAAATGGAGGTTATAAAAGCTCAATTTCCCTCCTATTATTCTTATTGTGCATCCAAGGCATTGTTGAGAGAGAGTGAGCAAGCATCAAGAGGGTTAGGCGAAAACTGGTTGAATTTCGGGCTCAGCACAGGCGCGCGACCCGTCAAGACAGGCGCGCGACCCGTCAGGAGGGCGCGACCCGTCAGAGGCCATCCCACAGTTCAAGTTTTGAACGGGCGCGACCCGTCAAGCGCGCGTGACCCGTTGGGCGTGGCGCGCGACCCGTTGGGCGTGGCGCGCGACCCGTCAAGGTTTCTCCTGCAAACTAAACTCGAAACCGTTCAAACTCCCTCAAATCTTCAAGATTGTTCGAGGTAGGCCTTCTACACTTCAGTTTGGTGGTTGGTTATGATTGATGACCCTCATGCTTGTGTCTAAAAGTTAAATTGTGCAAGTGGATGAAATTTCAAATGACTGTAATGTTAATGTTTAAATGTGCTAGGGTTTGTGTTGTTTCAAGGTATTTCCCTCTTGTAAATTGTCTCCCTCCTTCCCTTTTTACTCATATTTGCATTCATATCTATTTTCCCCATGCTATGTTGTAAATAATTACAAACCCTTCCCTCTCCCTAATCACCAAAAATACAAACCCTACCCCCTCCCAAAGCATCAAAAACTCAAACCCTACTCTTGCTTCACCATATGCATGCTATAAACATAAAAATTTCTTGGTGAATATGTGAAAGGTTTTGTAAATAAGTTTCCAAATGTCCCCTTGTTACATACATGTATTCCCTTATGTTCACTGTTTTTCAATGTATTCCTATATGCAGTGATTTTGTAAATGATTCCCTATATCCTTGTTATGTACATGTATGCCTGTATATATGCAAATATTTGTTTGCAATGTATTCCCTAAATTCCCTGTTATTCATATATTCCCAATTCCTTGTGCAAGAGGTCCCTCCCCTAACATTTCCCTCATGTCATTGTCCCCTTGAAACAACATAGAGTTCAACACTTTTACAAGCAGAAACAACAGTCCATTTTGTCCATTCTGCTCCTCAAACATGTCAGACACTGAAACATATGAGCAGAGTGATGACCATTCATCATCTCCAGAGGTTGAGGTACAGAGGAGGCCACATAGGGGTGGAAAAGGTGGCCATCACAGGAGAGAGGAACCTACTTCTTTGGCAGGTCTACAAGCTTGTCCTATGGCAGTTTCTTGCTTTCAGTACATGTCCTGTTATGAGTTTTGTGAGAGGATCTCTCGGATTCAACATCACCGAGAGCTGGCCCGCCTCTTTGTCTTGCACTTGCATGAGGGACATGTTAACCTTGCCGGGGTGGAGTTCATTTTGACACCTGAGATCATTGCACAGGCTACAGGGATTCCAAATGTCGGGGAGATTTGGAATAAGCGCAAGGTACTGGATACAGTTCACTTTGAGCCTTTTGTCCGGCCACCATTCATGAGACATTTGGCAGGTGTGTTTCCTTTCAGGTTCCTCCGGAGTCAGTATGCCCCCATGATGAGACTCATTATGCTTTATTTCACCTGTGAGGGCAGATTTTCCCAGGTATACTCATATCACATTCGCCTCTTGATGCACTTCACTCGAGTGCGGATGATGAACATCCCGGTCTTCTTTTATCAGAACATTGAGAGGATGGTCTCCGTCATGCAGAGGAAGAGCCCGGCCCAGCAGTACAGGAGCCTATGTCATTATGGTTTGATTCAGCTCGTAGTCTTGCATCAGTTGGCTCAGCAGGGCATCTCATGGGAGGAGTTCATTTCCCGTGAGTTTTTCACAGCACCACCCCAGCCACATCCTGAGGTCATTCAGGAGGAGGGAGGACCATCTCAGCAGCCTGATATTCCGGTCACTCGACATGTTAGTTCCTCACCTCAGCTCACATATCAGAAAGGCCCGAGGGCCTTATTTGCAGCAGCTAGGCGAGTACTATCTCCACAGCAGGTGGAAGGGGTCTCGCCTTCATCATCGGCTCAGCGAGTGTTATCTCCACATCAGGTGGAAGGGGCCTCGCTTTCTTCACCAGCACAGGTACCAGAGAGGGGCAAACAACCCATGATTGATGAGGGTCCATCAGGAGTTCCCGATGTTGAGTTTGTTGATCTTGAGACCAGTTCTCCTAGCCAGGAGGCAAAGGAGGTCATTCAGCATCTCAGAGCTGAAAATGATGCCTTGCAGAGGAGGTTAGAGGGAGCTCAATGGACCATCACCTACCTTGAGCAGCGCAACAAGCAGTTGGAGGAGGAAAAAGTCCTCAATGAGCTATGGAGGATTCGTAGTGACCGAACCTTGAACCGAAGAAGGCCCGGTGACCTATTGCCTAAGGAGAGGGAGTCTATGCTCATCCGGGTCAATGCACACTTGGAGAAGCTGTTGGCGAAGGCTAAACAAGACAAGAGGCTGCTAAGAAACATGAAAAATCATTATTGGGCAAGAATGCATGTGTGCAAGGCCAAGATGAAAATGTTTCAAAGGCGGTTGTCCGAGGCCCTAAAACGGAAAAAGAAGACCAATCCACTCCGTATCTTGGCTGAGGCTTCCCTCAAAGATCAAGGCACTAATTAGCTCAACCACAGCACAAATCCCAAAAAATTTTGAGAATTTTGGGTGAATTTTGGCAATTTTTGGCAATTTGCAGGTTTTTCCCATTAACGGGTCTCACCCCGCGCGCGACCCTACATCATGGCAACTCAGTTTGGAAAAAACTCAGCATTTCTAGATTTTTCATGCAAAGTTACACATGCCTGTGAATGGACTTGAGATTTTGTGCAGTTTTGGTCCCCCAAAAGGTCAAAAAACTAGCAAAAATTGACTTTCTGGCCCTTTTTTGAGTTGCAGAAACCAGTCTTGGGAGAATTAAGTTTTGACAGGGAAAATGACCTCCAAATTCAAAAATTCTAGTTGGGTTGGAAAGTAGACTCACAGACCTTTCCAACAAGCCCACGTTTGCTCAATTTGGCCACCTGAAAGTGCCTCAAACATCGCTCCAAAGGCGCGCGACCCGTCAGGCAGTGGCGCGCGACCTGTCAGGCAGTTTTTTGCCAGATTGCACTGTACAGCCCAGAAAACGCAGATTTGACTCAGTTTGACTTTTTGGGGTGGAAGATGATTATATTTGATGTAATTATTGTAACTCTAAGACACTTTTACTCTTGTTTAACACTTCTAGAAGATTCATTCATGTAAAGGGTAAATATGTAATGAATGGATTGGTTTCCAAGTTTATAGAGGCAAGTTGTTTTGACTGCCTAGTTTGTAGTGCTTAGTTTAGAAGTGGTTGAAACAACTCCTAGGATAGTGAGCTCGACCCATGGAGGCAGGGAAAGAGGTTAGATCATCTATATTATGTACTTTCTTGCTCATTTTCATGGTTGGACTCTTGAGGGAGAAGCTATCATTGTATTATTTCACTTGTATCTCTGCAATTTTTGGCTAAGGAAGACCAGGGTTTTGCAGTCCTTTTTGGGATTCTTGTGGTTTCATGTATTGATGGAGTGCTTCTTAATGTTCTTGTAAGTGTGTTATGTGATTCATCTCCTTTCTTTCCTTCTGCATATTAAACAAATGAAGTGTTAAAGTAAGAATTCATGCTTGCATGCTCTGCTTTTAAATTTGTTTAATTTCTATGTTTTCTACTGTTTAAGGAGAATTCAAAGTATTATTTGCTCTCCTTAGCTCCTCACCGGTCTTTTCCATCCACTCACCTCAATAAAAGGCATCAATACGGTCTCCTACCTCGCCCCAAAGAACCCCCTGCAGAAACTGTGTCAAATCCCCGCACCCAAAATTGCAATTCCTCAATTTGCCACCAAAAACCCAAAAAACCCCAAATCAACCTTTTTAATCAATTTACTAGCCTAATATCAGTGTTACCTTGTTGGTCATCTCATCCCATTGAAGATCTGCCGAGATTGACCAGAGAGAGCCTTCTCCTGCCCCGTAGGGCTATGTACGAGGCTAAATGGTTTGATGTAGCCTTGAGGTTTACCTTTCTCAGCCTGAGGTGAAATTTCAAGCGCTAACAGATCAATGACATAATTTTTCCTTTTTGTGCATTTGCATTCAATCTTCTTTAGCTTCAACACTTCAACCATGTTGATAACACATTGTTTTCTTTGAGCATTGTATAGTGGCACCACTCTCTTGTGGAGTGTTGAACCTCAGAATTACCCTCTCCTTGACAACTTTTCTCACTTATTTCCCTTGCTTTTCCATAAGAATACAGATCCCCATCACTGATAAATGATATATTTTGTCTTAAGGAGGACGTTAAATGATTGACATGTTATACTTTTAAGTTTTTGCTATTTGAATAACTTTTTGCAAATTAGCTACAGAACGCATCCTATTCTGTAGCTAACTGTGTGTTTTGTAGCTACTTCCGTGGTTGGTAGGTTACAGGTGTCAAACGAAGAAACTGGCCACATGGGCATCTCTGGAATCGTCTCTACATGGATCCTCTCCTAGTCACCCAACGTAGATCGATAAAAAAAGCCAGCTCAAGATCACAGCCAAAGGTGGAGTCAAACATATGAAACCCAAAAGCAATAGGACTCTTTGTCTACCCTTTCATGGTTAATTAATAAATCCATCAGTTCTGTTGAAGCATTAGCTCGGATCAGCCACCTGTGTTAACGGTTCTGTGCAACCATCTTGCTCGAATTCAAGTCACCTGTAGTTGATCAAACATTTACGCAATCCGGTTATGATACGTGTAAACCACCTATAGCTAATTTTCCTCAAAAGATAGTTAAGAATATTTTCTTTTAAATACCAGTTGTACAGAACCAGAAGGGGTTCAAAGTTTTTGATGTATTAAGCTCAGACTTGCAGCTCTGTAATTTTGGACTTTTTGTTCCTGTTTATAATATAAATCCGTGTGTTGAACGATGATCATTTGAAGGAGCATTTTGAATTAAGTTAGCAACTCAACCTAGTTAGTTGTAGAGGGCCCCTGCACTGAAGGAGGTTTTCTTTTCATTTGTTTTTCTGTTCAGTTTTAATTTCATCATTTGGTTTTAGCAGTGTTTGTAACTTAGGTTGATTTCTTATAGTTTGATTTCTTTTAGTTCTGATCAATAACATAATGTTAGAATTCAATTTTGCAGTCTTGTTTCTCCAAATCCATTTCATAAAGGAAACAACTTTCTTTCTAAACGGAGTAAGATTGAAAGTAATTAGGATGCATTGTTGATTATTTTACTCACTGTTTTTGTTATTTATTTCCTAGTTCAGGTTTGCAATGCACTATATTAATGTGTTTTTTATCACCATTTCAAGCTGATATCCATCCTAAAATAAATGGTTAAACATTCACTTTACATAAGGGTTGAAACCAATCAATTACCTTCTGCATGTTTTTATTTAGTTTTTTTTTGCTTGTATTCTATCTCAAGAAGGTTATCTTTCAAAATTGAAGGTTAGAGTAACTAGAAGTACTTCAGTTAATTTCATTCCCTGTATTTATTTCAACACGACTTACAACTTTACCTTTTGATTTTAAGAATTAGATTCATTATTAGGACTAATGACAAGATAGGACATATGCTCTGTTTTTCCTTCTTTTAACTTAGATTTTGACTAGTTTTAAGCTCTTAGTTCACCTTTAGGAAGTTTAGATTCAGTTTCTCATAGTTCAAATTGTACATCATTAGGAATCAAAGAACAAAAACCCCCCAAAACAATATAAAATACAAAACAACGAAGTAAGAAGGGTTAAATAAGCACATACAGTGCACTACACTTCATCAACTTACGAACCTCGGTTGATAATTTACGCAAGCAATTTAGGACACTAAATTGACTAAACATGGAGTATTTTTGTTGTTTCATGACAATTCTTCTTGCATTTTTGTGCATCTTCATATAATATTTTTAACTTCAGCACAACAACCATCTTAATAGCTTAAATTCCTGCCTTTTTTTACAGTAAGCACCTTGACTAGTTTTTTCATGATAACACCTCTACTTGGATCCTTCATGTTGAATTTTTGCAATATTTTTTCCCTTTGTCCGACATCTATATCCAATGGTTTAAGCTTCATGTTGATTATTATTTGATTTCTTCCTCTTTTTTTCTTCTCCCCTTTTCATGCACCTACATTTGATAGTTTAAAATTCATGTTGTTCATTGTTTGATTTCTTCCTTTTTAAATTTTCTCTTTTTAGAATCGATTTTAGTGTTTCCATTATACATATATTATATTTTGATATAAACCATATAACAAATCATGCAATTGTTTCTATATTTGCATGCTAACATCATTTTCTATGTGGAACACTTATGCTGATTAATGTTAGTTTTTTTTCTTTCTTATGCCTATGGGATGAATCATCTTCAATATTTCAACTCCAAATTGTTATGATGACACATTTTTGTTCCTACCTCTTAATTTTTTTTTTTTTTTTTTTTTTTTCATGTGGGTTTTTTTAAGCATTAGTAGTTATATATTTGTATTAAAATAGCACAACGACCAAATTGTATATCAAGATAATATGTAACAAAATAAGTTCTAAAGATAAAATTGCTAAACAATGTCTCAAAATGTTAGCACTATTGTCTACTCTAGCTACTTGATTAAAGATTGTAGTTCTACCTCTATTTATTTAGCAAGTATAAAGTTGTATATATTATCTTAGAAAAATTACTACTTTTCAATATAATTCATAATTTAAAAACTAATTAAAACTAGGTCCATTGTGGGATTTTCAATTGTTACCAAACTTGGTTAGTTGAATGACATAGGATTATTCAATTGCTTCAGTTGTTGGCTACTACGTAATAAAATCCTCATTGTCCATATAATTTTTTGCTCCAAATAAACCCACCAAAACGAAGGGATGGTCCATTGACTAGAACCCTTCATTTCCCTTCTCTTTCTCAATCTCTAGCTTTTCTAACCCAACCTACCATAAATCTATTTTTTTTCTACCTCTTCAATCCTTTGAACATAGTTTTCTAATGCCTATTTTTGTTTGTTGATATTTAACTACAACTAATTGGGAATTGAGCCCCATTATCTACCTTTCCATTGCATGAACATCTAATGCATTCTTTCTTTCCTACTCCATCCTCCAATTCTTCTACATTCTAGTAAATAAAGAGAAGCAATCATGACCTTCTTCTAAATGTCTCTCACACCTCTTAAGAACTCCATGAATATATAAAAATTTCACATAAAGAGTAAAAAAATAGTATTCCCATGTGGATTTTCCATATTCCCTATATCCCCTATGCCTAGGACTAGAAGCAACATAAGCTTCCAATATATCATCCTCATGAGACACACATCTAGAACAAGCCTATTGTCAAAATGTTTTTAATGTTATATTGCAAGGAACAACAAACAATAATGAAATATGCTTAACACAAACTTTTATTAGCTTTGGTATTAGTATCGCATGGAGAGAAAAGTCTCATTATAAGGTCCCTAACTTGAAATGTCACTGGCAATGGCATGAGCGAAGGGCACATTGGGAATACTTGGCAAGTTGCATGGAAATTCAAAATCTCAATAGCCTTGGTGAATGACTTAAAATGGAGTGCAATATGGTTAGGATGGAGTACTAGAGTGTGATACCAATAAGCATGCTAGGAGGACCAAGGGTGCTTTGTCGAGTAGGATGGATGAGCTATTAGAAATTTGTCACTATGTGGACTTTAGCAGAGGATGGTGTGACTTGATGATGTGGTATATTATGTTCCATCCATGGCAAGGGAAAAATTATGATATATCCATTGAAGAGATATGGGTGCCTTTGGAGTAGGAAGATGTCTTGGTGACTAACACATGTAAACCTAGATAGATGATAATGTAGTTGCACATTAGGTGGTTAGTTGTTCAACTATGCTTGGCTTAGGGGAATGTGATAATAGGTTTTCTATGGTTAGGTATTGATGTTGTATCATTATCTATGGTGAAACGAGCATTCTAATATTCCACATAATCAAACATCGTTAGCTTGGGTTCAATGGTGACATGATGGTGAGGTGTATTCCAAGTGATATGAGCAATAGTTTGTCATGCCCAACTTGTGAGGTCATGTTAGTGCCACATAGTTACTAGGATTCTTGAGTGGAATGGGACACTTAAGCGAAATGAAAAGTCTAGAATTGTGACAAATGGTATTAGAGAAACTTGATGAAATCATGGATATCTCTTTTCAGCTCCAACATCTCTACCATAGGCTTAACTAGTGAATCCATGTTGATGACCATGTCAATGGATTTAGATGGAGGAGAAGGTAAAGACTCTAACTTTAATCACCATTAAAATTATTATGATGGAGGGTACATTAGGCTTACTTGGAAATTTTCACGATAAGTTCAAATCTTGGTAGCCTTTATGAGCAATTTCAAGTATTCCTAACACGTTCAAAATTTGGTACCCTTAATGACCAACTCTGGGTTGATGTGAGATGGTTAGGACAAAGTACTAGTGCGCGACTACTAGTGAGCACACTAGGAGGGCCAAAGACATCTAAGCTATCATACAGGGTCTGGTATGTGGAAAATAGGGAAGGACAATGTGACTTGGTGATGTGGTAGATTGTGTGCCATTTGTGACAAGGTGACAATGATGATATATCCACCAAAATTATATGGTTTCCTTTAGAGTGGGGGAAAGATATTGGTGACTATAACGTGTCATCCTAGATGGAAAATAACATAGTTGCACATTAGGCAGTCAATTGTGGTGGTCCTTAGAATTGCAACAAGAATGCTCTACTTTAATTATCAACCTGGGGTTGTACAAACTTACAAGTTGTTGTGCCTTATATGTGAAAGACACACTTTCTTACTTCCTCTATGCAACTATTTTATGCTTTAAGATCCTATCTAATGGTTGGGATAAGTTACATCCTAGGTATTACTTTATAAATTATGATAAGGAGACAACCATGATTCTTGAAAGAAAACTATGATTACCAACACAAAGGTTGAAAGTAAATTGAATTATCATGCATCGAGAATAAAGGAAAACTTCTAAAAACTTAATTATGCAGTGACCATTGAAAATTAATTTACCTTATGTAAGCAAACTATTGAAGGGAGTGAAAATGGACTACTACTTTCTAGATTAAATGTTAGAACCAAACTGTTGAGCTTGATTGTAGAAAACAAAGTAAATGGAAGAATTGAAATGTAGTCTAACTTGCAAGAAAATCAAAGTTGTATTTGGTTCCTATTCCCCTTAGGAACATCATTTCCTGATGTCATCATTGTAACATCAAGGAATCATACATCATTAAGTGAAAATTATAATGAAATAGGAAATTATGTGCTATTCTATAAGAACAATCACAAGTCTATAGGAACATAACTACAGGAAAAATGCACATAAAGCGAAAATGAAAATACCACCTTATTCATGCAAACCACTAAAATAACCTAAGCTAAGCCATGCACAACATATCTAGACTACAAAAGAGTAACTATGTCATAAAACTACTTCCACAGGAAACAAGTAACTTAAATTATGAGAAATTTTTGTGTAATTATAAAATTAAAATGAAAAAATAGAAATGAAAGGTAAAGAATATGGAAATATGGAGGGTTCCTTATAGCGCTCTTGGGTGGGCCCTACCCAAGGTGCTTAGGGAAGAAAAAAATATCAATAATAACCAATTAGATAAAGAATTTATTCATTAAGAGACTTATCAAAATAGAGTACAATATTTAATCTAGTAGAATATCCATCTCAATATCTCTTAGAAGGATGAAACCATATGTGAAGAATAACTAGTTGAGGCTAATCCCTGAGTTATCTTTTTATACACAAAAGTTGGGAAATAGTCCCTTGATTAGAGGGTTATATATGTGTCGATGATTCCCAAGATTTTGAGGCCTTATTTAAGGAATCACGTTTTTTTTAACATATATGGTCTCCTAGTCATTTGAAGTGCATTTGAGTGAACTATTGTTGTCTTGGAAAAAGTGCTAACTCTAGAGGTGGAAAAAATCCCCGATTTATATTAGGACTATAAACCAAAAGTATTCCATGTTGACGTACCACATTAATATACTAATTGTACCAAGAAATAAAATGAAATCATAAGAATAACCTAGTTAATTGATGGATCTCATTTGACTAATAATTATTCACAAAATAACCTTATTACAGTAAACAAGGTAAGAAATATGTATGTTTTGAGCATAAAATGCTAAAAATGTTTTATTGATGGGCCTATAGAATTGTAAATATGTGGGCCCTTTAGGTTGTTTCACTATGCTTGGCTTGGGGGAAGGCTTACCTATGGTTGGATGGTGATGGCATATCATCGTTTATGGTGAAACAAGCACTCCAGTATTCGACACAATTGAACATGCCTAGCTCGGGTTCAGCAAGGACGTGACAGTGAGGTGTGTTCTAGGTGATATGAGTGGTTTTTGGTAATTCCCAACTCATGAGGTTGGTGCTACACAACAACTAGGCTTCTTGACTAGTATGGGATGCTCAAGGGAAATGAAAATTCCATCCATATGACACCCATATGTTGGAAAATGTAACTAGTTTCAGTCTTCATAATTGTCAATGTAATCAAATCATTATGTATATATTATGTTACAAGAAAAATAAGAAAGAAAAATACCATTTTAAGCATGGTTTCATGCTCCATTTTGATGGTCATCTAGGTCAATCATGTTCTTCATTCTTCTAAGGTTTTTCATGTCAAAATAATAATTTTATTGAGTCCTTGTCAATTGTATAAGACCATATTGGGCAAGATGTAACATGAAAAATATATAATTTTAAGTCTGGAAAGTCCTTAAAAGCCTCCTAGCACAAGTTGACTGTACCAATGACAAGTCAGCCTAAAAGAGGTTATTTGACCTCTTAGAAAGCCTATAAATAAGAGTTGATTAGACCTCATTTGTCACCATTCAATCACCCATGAAAGAAGTTCAATATGAAGTTTGAACAAGAAGAAATTTGGAGCGAAGAGGCAAGAAATTGAGGAAACCATAGTGAAGGAAAGAGATAAAAAATTGGTTTTTTTGCTCACACATGCGAAGGGAATTGGGGTTTCTACAGTTATTACAGGGAAAAAAATTGTAGGTCGAGTTGCAAATCTGAATTGCAGGGTTGAGAGTTGGATTAAGGTTGATTTGAAGAATGTTGAACTTGGTTGACTTGGTTTGACTTTGGCTTGTTGGAAGGACTTTGTTGGAGGGATGACTTGATGCTTGGAGGAGGACTTGGTCTAGGGTTTTAAGTATTGGTTTTCCCATTTGAAGCAGATTATATAAGAAGAGAAGAAATTATCTCTACGTTTTCCCCTTGGAGGGGTTTTTCCATGGCTTGGATCCTTATACTTGTGTCCATTACTGATTTTATTCTTGATAATTTCTTGATGAAAAGATCTAATAAAAGAACACAAGAAGGTAAATAAATTTCACAATCAATTGTTAAGGTTAAAGAGATTTTGAATTAATAGTTGCGCTACTGCATTCTCCAATATGGTATCAAAGCTAAGTTAACAAGAGAAGGTAGTTGGAGGATCATCTTGAAGAGTTTTTTTGTCAAGGGGAATCATTTGAAAAAAGGACACAAGGAAAGCAAAGGAAGACCTATTGACCTAAAAGGAAGGTTTCTACATCAAGGATTTCATCATCTCAAGAAGAATCAAGCTTTCATTAAAGGAAGGAAGGATAAGCTCTTCTAGTACATCATCTTGAAGAAAAGGAAGCATCAAGCAATCTTTTGATCATTATCCACTCTTTGAATCTATTCAAAGACACCATTATTGAAAGGATCTTAGAAATCATCATTCTAGGGCATCTTTGAAATCTCCTTGAAGGTCTTGAAAGCATCAAGATAGTTGAAGACATCATAAATAAGGAGGAATCTTGGTTGAAAAATAAGTGTTATATTGTCTTTAATGTCTCATTCTACAAATCACATGACTACATTTTGCAAGGAAAGCAACAAGCTTGCTGGATAAGAAGACTTCATAGCATGGAAGAAGAGGGTTGACTTGACACTCATAGAAAATGAAGTCACGGAGAATGTCCTTGGAGAAGTAGTTGTACCTAACAAAGAAAAGACTCAAGAGTTAGAAAAGTACAATAAGGGATAATTAAGGGCACAAAGAGTCATTGTAAGGATCATCTTGTTCCCTTTGTTGCATATTTAAAGACATCCAAGGCTATGTATGACAAGTTGGTAAAATTGTACTCTATTGAGTACATCAAGTCTAAAAATTTCCTTGAGGAATAAACTATATAGAATAAGGAAGCCAAAGGATGAAGAAATGGAAACTTATATCATGAAGATATTACAAATAAGGGTTCAATTGCAAGGGCTTGGGGAAACTATTTCCAACTCTGAAATAACCATTTGTGTATTAAATGCTTTGCCACTTGATTGGAGGAGTTTTGCAACTAGTATATACTCAAAGAAGGATACTACCCCTTTTGATGAGTTGTGGGCTCAATGTATCTTGGAATAATTGAGGATTAAGGAAAATGATGACACCGAATTAAATGAAAGGTCTAAAGCTTATATTGCAAGAACCAAGAAGTTGAAGAATGGAAAGTTTGGAAAGTTCAAGAAAGATGCAGATATGTCCAAGATTCAATGCTATGTATGTACTGAGTATGGAAATTTTAAGAGGGATTGTCCAAAAAATAAAGGTAACAAAATAAAGGAAATAAGTGAAGCTCATATAGTTGAAGAAAAGGGAGAACCTAAGAATAAGACGAAAGGAGAAGATCCCAATGATCTTTACTATTAAAGGAAGCTCCATCTACATCAGGTTCTTTATGAAATTTGTCTTTCTTTTATTAAGTAGGAAGTAGAGTACAATGCATTGTTGCTTTATCTAGAAGAAGTTTTTATTTTTGTAAAAGTAAGGAATCATAGATAGAATCATATGTTAGTAGAGATATTAGAATCTACTTGACTAATTTCTTTGGGAAAATTCATATAGTTTAAAAAGAATGAGAAGATTGGGACCATAATGCATATAACAATTCATCCAAGTATTTTCTAACATATCGTTAGAGGTATTCATTTTGGAAATATGGATCATCAAGATCATATAAGAATCATCATTTTGGAAGATTATTGGAAGCAACATTATGACTGGTATATATTCCATCTAGTATGGAAAAAATACTCTTGAAGGATGAAGGAATGCATATGGTCAAGTTTCAGTGTGAAATACATAATGAAATTCTTTCTTGGGGAAATAAACCTATCTTCAACAAGTACAAGAAGAAATCTTGTTCAATAAGGGATGGCTAGGTGATTGTGTGAAAATGAAAAGGAATGCATATTTTAAGCAACTCTTCTCTAGAGTAGGATTCATATCTATAAGAATTTTATAAGAAATAGTTGGTTAGTAAGTCTTCTATCTAGTTACATGATCCTTAGAAATTTGACATACTTTGGAATGACAAGAGATAAAGACTCTCACACAAAATTGCATGAAAAAATATAAAAATATTGATCAACATCAAGTACAATCTCCGAAAGAAAGAAAGGGAGTTAATAATGACAACTCCTAGGAAGACATTGTAGTTTGGTAATCAAGTCTGATCCATGGGTACTCTGATTAAAATAAATGCATGGAGAAGGATTCTTGTACAGTGTGGAGATGGATCATACAAAAGGATGTTTATCTCAAAGGACTCAAGTAAACAAAATACTTCGATGAAAGGGCCATCATGATAAGTTAAATATGATATCTACTATTTTTATATTGGTTATCTGATTGACATATTGTTTTGCTACTTGAAATAATATGCAAAAATGCATGATGATAGTTGAGGCAAGTTCAAATGTTAGGGTTAAACTTGATTCAAAGAACATATGGATTGAGTGACTGGTTTTTGCAATCTTTGAAGGATTATGTATTCAATATTTTTACATCATCATATTGGATTGATAGGTAGCAACATAAGAATCCAACCTTATGGTCATGTTTCAATAACAATGGATATCACATTCATGTTTAGAGGGAGAAATGATAAGCTCAATATAATGCATCTTTGATGATGAATAGAGGAAACCGTTATGAAAAATGATGCCTTAAATCCTGCCACAAGATTAAAGGAAAAAGATGGATCTACAACATCCATATAGAAAGAAGCTCAATATGATGAGATATGAAGGAAAGAAGGAGCCATGCAACTATCTCCATGAAGAATTGGTAGCTAATACATTTATGAAGACAAACTAAAGAGCTTGTAGTTATGACTTCTCAATAAAAGGAAGTGAAGGTATATCCTCTATGCTTAAGAGGGGGTAAAGAAGTCTCCTTGAACCATTGAAAAGGAGCAAGGATCTATTCCTTGATCAAGTGGGAATGAGGATATTGCTATAAGGAATTAATAGTTAAATAATTATTAATTAATTAATTAAGTATTTTATTAATAATAGTTATGAAAAAAATTATGGTCAAAAGTCATGACCAAACCAACCTCGTCACTAGTCACTTCCTATTTAGGCATACCATCCGAGGGATTGTAATCCATCATCTTATTATGGAATAAAAACATATATGAATTCTTACAATACATTTAAGTGTTCTTTTGCAATTAATACCCAATGATAAATTTCTTCCGACAACACCCAACACTCTATCCGCGCTTTTAATTCACTATCCACCAACGACCGTTGAAAAATCACATCAGTCAAACGCCTTCTGTCGACGCATATGTTCCCTCGATCATCACCATCATTCATCGTGTCTCATTGCCATTTTTATGTGATTATATTACACTCCGTTTACACTTTCGTGGGGGGGGAGGTTAGGTCAAGGATCTCATTTCATATCGTTGTGGTCAACGAAGTCACTTCAATTCATAATTACAATTACACGAGAATTATTATAGTTGTACTATTATACACATATTAATAAAATTATATATTTATATATAATTAATATTAATATAATCACATATTTATATATAATTAATATTAATATAATTGTATAATAATTATAGTAGGGATAGCTCAATTCGTCGAGCCCTCGTTGCTAAGTACCTTGCCTATTGGGAGGTCACAAGGTCAAATCTCCTCAATGCCCTTGGGCTTAGGCATGATATATTAGGCCGCTTCTGGTAGATCTGTGGGATTATTTCCCGTGGACGTAGCGCCCACTCAGTGACCGCAAACCATGGGTGCCTTAAAAAAATGTATAATAATTATAATGTAATTATAATTAATATATAATTAATTATAAAATTATTATTACATTATCTTAAAAGAAAAACTTATTATTATTTAATTAAAAAAATTTGGTTTCACGAGGAAAAAAATAAAGCTAAGATGGGGAATAATAATGATGATGCAAGAAAATTTCAAGAAGAACTTGGTAAAATTCGACGACGCCTTAATAATGTCAAAAGAAAGTAGACGAAGTTAGGAGAGGGTCAAGACAGGATAGTTGTTACTCAAGAGAAAATGGGAAATGATATTAGAAAAATAGATAACGTTGAGAGAATGTTGAGCCAGTTAATTGGAGGAATCAACCCAATTTTTAAGCCTTTAATTGCTCAAGAACCAACACAAAGTCACAAGACTCAAGAAGGCGAAGATTTTTTAAATCATGAAATTCCGCAAATACACTTCCAAGGAAGTCATTACTATACAGAATTTCGAGAAAAGGACTACCAAATAATTAAAAGAGAATTACCTAAGTATTATGGTAAGGATCATAGAGGTGTTATTGTGTGGGTTAATAAAATGGAGGCCATATTTGAGTCAAACCCACCAATAGGTGAGCAAGAGAAGATCATGACTGCATCCAACAACTCAGAAGCTGAAGCATATGATTGGTTCCTATGGTGGTCCAACAAATGTGTGGCTCATTTATTTATTTGGAGGAATTTTGTGGATGCCTTACTAAAGAAATTTCAGGATGAAGAAGAGGATGATGTCTATGAAAAAAATTTCCATCTCAAGAAAAAAGGGTCTATAAGCAAATACACCCACAAATGGAAAGTATTAGTTGTAAGACAAAGAGGATTATTTGATAAAGAACTACTAAAAATGTATATATGTGGACTTAAGGAGTATATCCAAGAAGAATTGAAGTTGTACAACCCCAAAACTATTGAAGAAGCCATATATGCAGTAATAATTATTGAGTGAAAATATAAATTCCATAAAAAACCAGATGCCAATAATGAAAAATCTAGCAGTTACTCAACAGAAAAGACATGCAATAATTCTCTAGAAAAATCTAGCAAGTACATTCCACCCATGTTGCAAGGAGGAAAACAACAATCAAGTTTTGAAAAGAAAAAGGATGGCAAATGTTGGATGTGCAAAGACAAGTACTCTCTAGAACACAAGTGCAACACGAAAAAACTCTACAACTGCGAAGCAATAAAAGAAGACGAATATTCAGATAGTGACTCTGACGAAGAAATTATTTAAGAAAATGAGATTCGTAATCTAGATCCAGAAGAAGAAAATATGTTGAGAATCTCTCTGGCAGCTATCACATGGATAGTCCATCCACAAACATTAAAGTTAAAAGGACATATTAAGAAGCAAAACGTCATTGTGTTAATAGATTCAGGAAGCACCCACAATTTTCTAGATGTCAATGTCGCAAAGAGGCTAAATCTATTTGCATATCATGTGACAGATATAAAGGTTATGGTGGCAGATGGAAAGAAAATAGGTGGAGTAGGAAAGAGCCATAAAGTTAAAATGCAACTAAATGATTACGAAATGGAGTCTAGATTTTATACAGTCCCCTTAGGAGGTGTGGATGTTGTCATGGGAATACAATGGTTACAAACATTGGGGACTTATTATGCAAACCACCAAAAATAATTCATTAAGTTCAAGTGGAATGGAAGAAAGTATAAACTATTATGTTTCTAGGCTTCTCCTACACAAATCATATCGACACAACACATGAAGTGTAACAACCATGTTGAAAATTCCATGTAATAAAAGTAATAAGGGAAAAATAATAACCACGGTTGATAGGACACTTATTCCAAGCTGAATGTTGGGAAAAAACATAGTGATGGGGATCACTTGTGATTGTTTAATGGCTAAGAAAATTGGCAAAGGAAATGGCTAAGGATTTGGAAAGGAAAAGTGGCATTTTGGAGCATTTATTTATGAAAATAATCGAAATTAAGAGAAAAGGGAGGTGAAAGGTCACAGGTTGAACTTGAGGAGAAATTGAAGGAAAATAATGGAAAATGAAGAAAATAGAGGCCTCATTCATAAAAAGGTTTCTGAGGATCAGTTGGTAACCTTTTGTCAGTTCAGTTTTGGAGTTATCTCATTATTCTCTCTCTCTCATACTCTTGGAGACTTAGAGTTTTCTTGGAGCACTCTTCGAGAGTGTGACATATTTGGATTTTGGAGGAAGAAGGCAAAGGAAGAGTAGGAAAGTGCAAGAGGACATCAAAATCAACAACTACAATGGGATTTGCTTGCAAATACTGAGTTTCATGTATCTTTTCATCACTAATTTTGGCATGCATGTCATATGCATGTGGATTTTTGGTCATGATATGTCAATGCATGGAGGATTTCCTGGATTGACAGTGGATTGCCTAGCCTTTCCATTTCCTAGACAACCATGGAGATTGTGGGTTCATTTCATTGTTTTCTTTTTGGTTGGTTATCATGTTTCCTTAGCTTGGGTTGAGTTACTAGTTCTTAGAGCCTTGGTTGGACAAACACTATATAGCCCTGTAACAACTTGGGTTTAGTTACTAGACCCGTAGCCTTGGTTGGACAAATTATCTGGAGCCCTTAGTGGGTTGAGTTACTAGTCCTTGAGCCTTGGTTGGACAAACTCTCTCGAGCCCGACGACAGTTGTGGGTTTAGTTACTAGTCTTAGAGCCTTGGTTGGAACAAACTCTCTGGAGCCTTGGATGGCTGGGATAGATACCGATCTAATGATGGTTTTGTGACCCACATGAGGTGGAATCACTATTTGATGGGTTGAGGTGGATGGCCTATGGAAACCTTGGATGGTTTTGGGTTGATGTGTCCTATGAGATACCACATTCATGCTTGGAATATGGCACGAGGGTGAATATCTGAAGAGAGATTTGGATCAGCCATTCTACAATCGAGTGGAACATGGAAGTCCTATCCCAGGTTTGGATTTTGCATCATCATTATGAAGTAATTTTTTCTTATTTCTATGAGTATTATATTGGATTATTTGTGGTTTATATGGTTGTGATTTCATTAGTATTTCTGCTGCTATTATGTTGGTTATATATGTGTTTTATGATAATAGCTATGTATGGCTCTCATAATGTTTTACTGGTAAATGAATCATTGTATTTATGACCTAATGGATGAAATGGTGGTTGATGTGTTGAGGCATCAATGTTTCTTAGCGATTCCCAGCTAAGTATGAGACCCCTATGCTCAGATCTGTTATTTACACTTGTAGATTACATATTCATGATATGTTTGATGAAATTCCTATCATGGCTAGTAGGGGTATAGTCAAGGTATTATTCATGTAATTTCATTAATACTCTTGTTTTCATGTTATCTTCCTATTCTTAAGGTGTCATGCAATTCTGGATAGTGACCTGGGCTTTGGGGCTGAAAATGTGGCTTAATTCCTAGGAACGTTGGTGCATAACTAAGCAAAAGAGTCCCTGGACACTAGCTTGCGGGCCTGTGAGAGCATCGAGAAGTCCTTGGATGCTGGCATGCCCATAGCATGAGAGTGTCTAGAGGTCAAGTGTCCAAAAGTTCAGTGGGCCCAAGGGCTGGTTGGCATAAAGGCTAGATTGGTTCCTAGGGATCCTAATGTTGATGTTGAATGTCTATATGGTGTGTTTCTATTGGTTCCACTTCCTTAACGTGACTTAGGAGGTCAAATCGTATCATAGTGGCCTCTCGTCACATGTTTACCCCGGGTGACCGGTTTCTTGGGTAGATGTTGGAGGAGGGTGTTACATGAAGGGACTTATTCATAGAGGAGCTACGATATTCATCGCACAGTGCCAACAATTAGAGTTATTATCTATGGAGGGGACTCACCAATAGTTTGAAGTTATATCCCTAACCCAGAAATATGATAAGGTGTTTCACGAATTGCCGATGAAATTACCTCCCGAAAGAAATATCGAGCACATCATTGAAGTTAAACCAGATGCGACACCTTTGAATTTCAAGCCATATTGCATATTTAAATGGTACTTTTTATAACCTTGGTCGTATCGTTTTATTGTTCTTATTTTTTTTATATGTATGTATATAATGAAATACATCCTTTTTTATATTTTTATAGAAGGTAAATAAATATATATGGAAATCACTTTATATATATTTCAATATATACCTTATGTTGAACCACTAAAATTAAACTAAAGGATGCGTATGTATGAATTGTGGCGTTTAGATAATTATTATTATTATTATTATTTAACCTTTGAATCTTGGCAATGAAAGGATGTGTACGTACAAATTGAAATGGATGATTGATTGCTTGAATGCTAGATTACATGGAAAATATTTTTTAAGCAGAAAGGAGCTTAAGGAGGTCATATCTTATAAAAATGAAGAGAATTCTCATTTAAAAGATTATCTCCAGAAACTACTTGCACAAGTCAAAAAGTGTAAAAATAAGAAGCACAAGTTAGAACAAGAAAAATAAAGTTTTGACAAGAAATTCAACAAAAGTCTATCAGAGAAAGAAGAGGAAAATTTACGCTTGAAGGACCTTAACAAAAAAAAAAAAAAAAAAAATTAACAAATTTAGTGTTTAAAAGATGAGAAGCTTGAATTCCAAAATAAAGCTGACTAAGAAAATGAGGAACTCTTATGTCTCAAAAATCATAATCAAAGTATACTCACTCAAATTAAGAAACTTAAAAATGATAAGAAATTAGTGAACAACAAATTAGAAGAATTTAACACGAATGAAGTGTCAAAGTCTTCAATCCAAGTTGAAGAAAAAAACACGAACTCCACCCGAGTCAATATCACGACTCAAGAAGAATAGAAATGTATAGAAGGTAAAACCAATTCAGATATTGCAATTCAAACAATGGAAATCCCAAGTGATGATTCAATAACCAACTCAACAACAACAATACCTGAAGTAAATGAGGAAATTACCACACACATGATAAGGGGAAATCCAACTAGCAGAACTCCTTATCGACATTTGAACCATAAGAGTAGACAACTAAGTCAGTCCATATATTTGAACGATTCAGAACGCAAAAAAAAAGATAGAAATTTATGTTCCAAGGAATAATGAACTTTGCAGAATCCAGTCCTCTGATAACAATTCATTACCAAATTCCAATGATCGAAAGATTCCACAAAATGTTAATCTAGGATGGTCCAATTCATTCTCAGTTTAACAATTTTGTCTATCACTCTGATCCGAATCGGATCCATAAACGACTGTCATAAGACCATGACTATATCGGGACGAAACAAATCCTTGAAGAATCCAAAACAGCAATCGAAAACACCCTGAACCAGTGGCCATGGAAGCTGGGTGGAACGACAAGGACCTCGGTCAAAGCGCGCTGACCGGGACCCATGGAGACTGTGCAAGAGGTCAAAATAGCCCCTAGGAGTCCCGAATCGGGAAAAGGAGCTGATTTTCTATGCACGTTAACAGGGCTGAAATGGTAGAGCTAAGCACTCGGTCACGTTGGGAGCCAGAGGACCGTGGGCATAAAAGGTAAAGCGCCATCGTACGAAGGAGGGACCCACAACCTAGAAACTGGCGGTTTGATCGGGGCGCCCTTGAACAGTAAGCGGTTTTGGAGGAAAGCAGAGCGATCACACTCAGCGATCGACGCGTGGCAGTGGAGGTGAGAGAAAAACCACCGTGATCGCGCGTTATCAATTGAGCAAGTTAACCGTGCTTGACGTGCGAATGACGTTGGATCTGGAGGAGCCCAGATCAGACGGCTGAGATTGCGTCCAATAGACAGAGCGGAATTGACAAGGGATTAAGCCACGATTTAAAAGGATTTGGAATCCGTTGACCGCCACAATGGAGAAAGAGATGAATCAATGAACAAGCTAGCGTTGTTCCAGTGAGGACACGTGGCTACTTCTCGAGCATTCATGCTGACGCCGAACAGGGAATTCCAAGCACACAAGTGGCAGGGGAATCGACGTAGGCGGAAGAGGAACCGAAACGGGGATTCAAAGAGAGATCCAAAACGAAGAGTCCAAGCGACCAAGAGAGACAGTGAACAGTGAACCCTGAGAGGAGGACTAAGCACAGAGAGCAGTAAAGCCAAGCAGAGGAGACAGAGGGCCGAGCTAACCATAGGCAACATCGAGCACCAGAGAGCTTGAGGAATCAAGCCGTCCCATAGAGGAATCTGTCCGGATTGAGCATCACAGTTGGCTCTTTCCACTGTAGACCGAGGGTCACAGAGTTGGTAGGCAGAATAAGAATCTGTGTACTCTGAGTGGCTTAGGGAATCCAAGGACCACCCTACCAATCAAAATCTGCTTCAGGAGAACTCACATTGAGTCCTTGTATTGTAACTTCTCTGTTGTAAGACACAAAAAAACAAGGCCACCACTGATGCTGGACCGGAGACGTAGCCCTGGAGACTAGGGTGAACTCCTTATTAAAATTGTCTGTGTCTTTGTGTTTCTTACTATATTTCTCTTTTTCTTTCCATTCAAAATGTTTGTGTATTGGCGATCCGATTGATTTGTTGTTTCAATAACACAGAATACACACCAGGACATGAGTCTGTAATACCTTTTGTTTAATAAATCTTAACTAAGGTCATTCATAGGGTGATTTTCAGATTAAGTGGTATCAGAGCTCTAGGTTGTAAGGTTAGACAAGCTTGTGTTGGTTTAGCTATGGATGCTCACTGGATCAAAGCTCAAATTAGGAGAACGAGAGTTGGTGGAAATTAACCCTGAAATTGGGAGAGTCTATTCTTGAAAGACAATGTCAGAAGAAGGTTCTGTAGGGCCAGACTCTCAATTCATAGAAATTTTCCTGGCTATAATGTCCATGGTGGAAGAAATGTCTAGGGACTTTAGAAAGCATAAGGGTGAAGACTCATCAGGCTCCAAGCAAGATAAAGAAGAATATGAATCTCATTCCTAAGACCACTCCAAAAGAAAGGGGAAAATAGAAAGCTTCCCTACACCTCCTAGTAGCACTGTGCATAATAAGAAAGCATATTTGATTAAGTTAAATGTTAAATTTGATTTTCCTATATATGATGGAGAGTTAAATGCTGAAAAGTTGGACAATTGGATAAGACAAATTGATGTGTATTGCAGATTACAAAATATAGACTCAGACAAAAGCAAGATTCAGCTGGCAAGCCTTCGCCTAGGGGGCACTGCCTTAGTTTGGTGGGAAGGCAGAACCCAAGCTGATATGAGGAAGCATGGTAAGACCATCTATGTCTGGAGTGAATTTGTTACTGCAATCAAAAAGCAATTCTATCCATTGGCCTACATGCAACAAGCCATGATGAGTTGGCAAACTCTTCGGCAGCTGAAAGGGCAAAGTGTACAAGGGTATACTCAAGAGTTCAGAAAGAGAGAATTGATGTTGGGTATTTCATTAGACTCACAAAAAACTCTTTTGAAGTACATTGGTGGTCTACATAGCTACATGAGGCATACCATCCTCATGTTTAATCCCATTAGTATAGATGAGGTATCTGTACAAGCTACTCATCTAGAAGCTAGAGGAAAGAATGGAAATCCAGAAGTTGGGGGACCATCCCAACCCACTGGAAGCAAAAGCAAGGAGAAAAGAAAGCAGAAGTGGAAAGCAATGAAGGCTAACACTGCACAAAAAGGCAAAGCCTCATGCACCCACTGTAAAAAGGAGGGGCATGATGATGAGCACTGTTGGATTCTACATCCAGAGCTGAGACCTAAGAAGTCCGAGGGCAAAAAGAAGAAAGCTGCTGCAGCTATTCAGAAAGATTTGGGGTCAGAATCGAGAGATGAAACAATAATTGTATACACAGGTATAAAAGGTAAGAATTCTGAAGCATCTACTAGTAATTCTGCTCAATCTGTCATTGATGAGGAACATGAGAGAAAAAGGCGTGAACTTTTCCATATTCGAGTTGTTTCCAAATATCAAAAGATTGATACTTTGTTTGATAGTGGCTCACAAGTAAATCTGATTTCTGAAGCAATTGTAAAGAAATTGGGATTAGCAACTACACCTCATAAGAAACCATACCCATTAGGATGGTTGAATGATAAAGTACAACTACAAGTGACTAGACAGTGCAAACTCAAGTTTCCTTTTGGGTCAGCATTTGTAGATGAGGTTGAGTTAGATGTAATTCCTTTGGATATATGTGGAATTGTTTTTGGAAGTCCTTACTTGTATGATAGAAAGGCTATTTTCTATAGAGCTGAGAACAAGTATCTACTTGTTAAAGATGGAATCGAATACTTTGTAAGAGCTCATAAGCTCAAGAATAATTATACTCTCATAAACTCAGGACAGATGAAAAGAATGATAAATTCATGCAAATAGTTCTTACTAATGGTTGTAAAGGAAAAGAAAACTAATAAAACCAATGTATTTGAGGGCTGTAATTATGATCAGCAAGCTAATATAGAAAAGATTGTTTTAGAGTATGATGTCTTGTTTCAAGAAGCTCAAGGTCTGCCGCCCAAAAAGGGAATAGTACATGATATTATTTTGCAGCAAGATGTTCCTTTGCCTAACATTGGGATGTATAGGTTATCTGCTTTAGAGAATGTTGAAATCAAGAAGCAGGTGCATGAGTTGCTCGAGAAAGAGTTTATTAGGCCTAGCACATCACCATGTGGGTCACCAATCATTTTGGTGAGAAAGAAATATGGCTCATGGAGAATGTGCATTGATTATCGAGCACTGAATAAAATAACGATCAAAAATCGTTATCCCCTTCCTCACATAGATGATCTTCTAGATCAATTGAAGGAAGTTGTTTATTTCACCAAGCTGGATTTGCACAGTGGATACCATTAGGTCAGAGTTGCAGAGCAAGATGCATGGAAGACTGCTTTCAAAACAAAGCAGGGATTGTATGAATGGCTGGTTATGCCTTTTGGCTTGACCAATGCCCCTGCTACTTTCATGAGATTAATGAATGATGTACTCAGACCTTTTCTTGATGATTTTGTTATTGTGTATCTGAATGACATTCTGATTTTTAGTAAAATGTGGGAAGAACATTTAAAGCATGTTAAGCAGACATTAGATGTTTTGAAAAGAGAAAAACTTTATGTTAAACTCTCCAAATGTGAATTTGGCAAAACCTCTCTAAATTATTTGGGTCATATAGTAGGGGGAGGTGAATTGAAAATAGATCCTTCTAAAGTGGCAGTCATTGTAAACTGGCCTAAACCCAAGTCTGCTACAGAAGTGAGAAGCTTCATAGGAGCAGCACAATATTGGAGGAAGTTCATTTCAAATTTTTCCTCAATTGCAGCTCCCTTACATGCTTTGACAGGATTGAAGAAGGTGTTTCAGTGGGGAGGCAAACAACAGAAATCCTTCGACACCTTGAAAGAAAAAATTAGCACAGCACCTGTACTAGCACTGCCATATCTACAAAGACCATTTGAGATCCAAACTGATGCCAGTGACTATGCCATGGGAGCAGTGTTGACACAGCACGGTAAACCCATATGTTATCATTCTGAGACTTTTAATCCTGCAATAGTTAACTATCCTACATATGATAAGGAATTGTATGCATTAGTTCAGAGTGTGAAAAAGTGGAAACATTACTTAATGGGCAAGGAAACAATAACACATACTGATCATCGGCCACTTCAATATCTACACTCCCAAACTAAGTTGCAACAATCAAGACATTACAGAAGGATGGGTTTTCTACAACAGTTTTATTTAGTCATCAGATATAAAAAGGCATACATAACAAGGTTGCAGACATGTTATCAAGACCCATTATAAATGCATCTACCATACTTAAGCATAAGTCTGTGCGACATGAAAGCTACATAGAACAGTATGCTCAGGATATGGACTTTAAATATGTATATGCAACTTTGAGTCAAGGCAAAAGAGTAGAAGAATTGGACTATCATGTGAAGGACCGACTCTTATATCATTGTGGGAAACTCTGCATTCCACAAACTGAGAGAGCAAAGATAATTAGGGAAGCACACACTTCTCTGATATCAGGTCACTTTGGGGTAAGTAAAACAGTTGCATAGCTACAAAGGTTCTATTATTGGCCAAGAATGAGTGAGACAGTTTCTAGATATGTAAAGGGGTGTGCTATGTGTGCTAAAAGCAAGCCCAACAACAGAAAACTAGGCTTGTACACTCCATTGCCAGTTCCTTCTCACCCTTGGGAAAGCATTTCCATGGATTTTGTTGGAGGACTGCCTAAATCTAGGAAAGGTCATGATTATCTATATGTTGTTGTGGATAGGTTCAGCAAAATGTGTATTTTGATACCCTTTAGTAAACAAATTACCGCTGAACAAACTGCAAAATTATTCTTTGAACATAAATGGGTTCATTTTGGATTATCCACTTCTATTATATCTGATCGAGACACCCGATTTGTGGAAAAGTTTTGGTCAAGTCTGTGGGAACTAATGGACACCAAACTAAAGAAAAGCACAACTTTTCATCCACAAACAGATGGCCAGACAGAAGTAGTTAACAGGACAGTGATCCAGTTATTGAGAGGATATTGCAGAAAACACCCTAAGCTTTGGGATGAACACTGGTGTTATGTGCAGCATGCTTACAACAGAGCCAAACACTCTTCTACGTAGAGATCTCCTTTTGAGACCTGCTTTGGTTTCATACCAAGGTCTCCCTTGGATTTTTTCTTTGGTAAATATACCATGGTTGATGGACACAGTGATGTGGACAAAGCAACTAGGTTCATTGAACAGATCCAGGAGATCCACCAGACAGTACAGGAACAGCTGGAAAAGAGCCAGGCCAAGTACAAGGCCAGGCATGATAAGCATCTGATGGAGCATAGTTTTCAAGTTGGAGACCAAGTCTGGCTGTATATCAGCAAGGACAGGATGCAAGGTGAAGGTAAGAAGCTGAAACCTATCAGGTATGGACCCTTAAGGATACTTGAGAAGATTGGTGAAAATGCTTTTTGCCTTGATCTGCCAGCTTACATGCACATCTACTTAGTCGTGAACGCAGCTTGCTTGAGGTTGTTTGAACCTTCAATGATTGAGGACCCTGAAGAGCAGAGTCAATTGCCTTCTTTTGATGACCTGCTACCTGAATATCTTAATGAATTATATGAAGATACAGTGCTGGACAGGAAGGTAAGGACGACGTGCAGTGGACAGGTGGAATACCTCAGAATCAGGCTTAAAGGTTCAAAACCGAGCAGTGCGAAGTGGATTGAGATAGGACAAGTGAGACAACAGTTTCCTAATTAGTCGATGCTTGAAGAAAACTAAATTTTGGTGGTCCAAAAGCTTTTCAGTTGGGAGGCCGTGATCCGAATCGGATCCATAAACGACTTTCATAAGACCATGACTATATCGGGACGAAACAAATCCTTGAAGAATCCAAAACAACAATCGAAAACACCCTGAACCAGTGGCCATGGCAGCTAGCGTGGAATGACGAGGACCTCGGTCAAAGTGCGTTGACCGAGGCCCATGGAAACTGCGTAGGAGGTCAAAATAGCCCTTGGGCACCCTGGATTGGGAAAAGGAGCTGATTTTCGATGCGCGTTAACAGGGCTGAAATGGTAGAGCTAAGAACTCGGTCATGTTGGGAGCCAGAGGACCGTGGGCGGAAAAAGGTAAAGCGCCATCGTACGAAGGTGGGACCCACAACCTGGAAACTGGCGGTTTGATCGGGGCGCCCTTGAATGGCAAGTAGTTTTGGAGGAAAGTGGTGCGATCACACTTAGCGATCGACGCGTGGTGTCAGAGGTGAGAGAAAAACCGACGTGATCGCGTGTTATCAGTCAAGCAAGTTAACCACGCTCGACGTGCGAATGACGTTGGATTTGGAGGAGCCCAGATCGGATGGATAAGATTGCGTCTGATAGACAAAGCAGAATTGACAGGGGATTAAGCCGCGATTTAAAAGGATTTGGAATCCGTTGACCGCCACGGTGGAGAAAGAGATGAATCGACGAACAGGTTGGCGTTGTTCCAGTGAGGACACGTGGCTACTTCTTGAGCATTCATGCTGACACTGAACAGGGAATTCCAATCACACAGGCAGGCGAATCGACATAGGCGGAAGAGGAACCGAACAGGCGTGGAGGTCGAATGGCTAAAGCCATGAACAGAGACAGTGAACGGGGATTCAGAGAGAGATCCAAAACGAAGATTCCAAGCAACCAAGAGAGAGTGAACAGTGAACCCTGAGAGGAGGACTGAGCACAGAGAGCAGTAAAGCCAAGCAGAGGAGACAGAGGGCCGAGCTTACCACAGGCAGCATCGAGCACCAGAGAGATTGAGGAATCAATCCGTCCCATAGAGGAATCTATCCGGATTGAGCATCACAGTTGGCTCTTTCCACTGTAGACCGAGGGTCATAGAGCTGGTAGGCAGAATAAGAGTCTGTGTACTCCGAGTGGCTTGGGGAATCCAAGGACCACCCTACCAAGCAAAATCTGCTCCAGGAGAACTCACATTGAGTGCTTGTATTGTAATTTCTCTGCTGTAAGACACAATAAAACAAGGCCACCACTGAAGCTGGACCAGAGACGTAGCCCTGGAGACTAGGGTGAACTCCTTATTAAAATTGTCTGTGTATTTGTGTTGGTTACTGTATTTCTCTGCTGTCTTTCCATTCAAAATGTATGTTTATTAGCAATCTGATCGATCCGTTGTTTCAATAACACAGAACACACACCGGCACATGAGTCTGTAATACCTTTTGTTTAATAAATCTTAATTGAGGTCACTCATAGGGTGATTTTCATATCACACTCAGAGCATCATATCGTCTTGTATCAATGAAGATGAAAGTTCAGAGATGAGAAGATATTCGAAATGCGAAAAGAGATCAAGCCTTTCATCAGTAAGCTTTGAGGACAAAACTTTGTTAAGAGGAAGGCAATTTTAAGAATATATATATATATATATATATATATATCTATAATGATACAAATAATGTAAAACTATAATAATAATAAATAATGATTAATTAGTAACTAGTTAATGAAAAGGTATGTCCCTAAGAACATAACCATTGGTGAAGAGGTACCTGCCTAGGGTATATAAGCAGGCCCTCATTGTAATCATGTCTCATATCAATATTTTTATAATACTTAATATACATTACTTGTCCTATAATGGATGAATTTGTCTTCAAAGTATTATGAAGATTTCCGCTACGTATACAAACTTTGTTCATTACATTGGTATTAGAGCGTAACCAAACTTTGTTTGTTACATATATCCTCCTTGGTTGAGAGGGAGTGATGATGGGAATTGTATTTTCTTCTATCATGTGTCATGAACTAGGCCAAGACTAATAGTTTTATGTCTAAGTGAAGGCCATGGTAGGGAGAATGGAGGATTGGATAAGCATCTGTGATTTTTTTAAGGATAGAAAATCCAAGATAGTAAATGGACCGAAACTCTTTGAGGATTGGACAAGTATACAAGACAAGAGTGGCCGAAGAGGACCAATATTCTTTGAGGATTAGAAATCTTAGACAAGAATAGTCCTAAAAGGACATACCTAGTGAACATCGATATGGGGTATGTAGCTTGTAGAGGTAGTGTGGTATCTCACATAAAGCCTCCCAACATTATGCTCTTATATAAGAAAGAGTTTGTCAAATTTAAGGCTTTGACAATGCTGGTCATGGTGTTGATGCTTAAATATGGATTACCAATTTGACTCTTATTATGATAACTAGTCAGTTTGAGAATATCCTTGTACCAGTTGTACACTTATGAATACCTCCCTAGTTAAGAGGGGGTGTTGGAAAATGTCTAGTTTCTGTCTTCATAATTTTCAATATTTTACTGAAATCATTATTTATATATTATGTTACAAGAAAAAGAAGAAAGAAAATATTATTTTAAGCATGTGATTCATGCTCCATTTTGATGGTCATATAGGCCAAGCATGTTCTTCATGTTTATAGGGTTTGTCATGTCAAAAGAATATTTTTCTTGAGTCCTTGTCAATTGTATAAGACCCTATTAGGAAAGATGTAACATGAAAAATATATTATTTTGAGTCTAGAAAGTCCTTAAAATCCTCCTAGCACAAGTTGGCCCTACCAATGAAAAGTTGGCCTAGAATAGGTTATTCAACCTCTTGGAAAGAATATAAATAAGAGTTGCTTCGACCTCATTTGCAAAAATTCAATTGCATGAGAAATAAGTTCGATCTGAAGTTGGAACAATAAGAAATTTAGAGCGAAGAAGTAAAAAATGAAGGAGGAAACCCTAGCAAAGGAAATAGGATAAAAATTGTACTTTTCTTCTCACATAGGTGAAGGCAATTAGGTTTTCTATAGTTATTACAGGGCCAAAAATTACAGGTCAAGTTGCAGATCCAAATTACAGGGCCGAGAGATAGAGTAGGGCCGATTTGAAGGATGTTGAACTTAGTTGGCTTCATTTGACTTTGACTTGTTGGAAGGAATTTGTTGAAGGGCTGACTTGGTGCTTGGAGGAGGACTTGGTCTAGGGTTTTGAGTCTTGGTTTTCTCCTTTGAAGCAGATTCTATAAGAAGAGGAGATTATTTTTGGGTTTTCCCCTGAATGGGTTTTTACCTGGCTTGGAGCTTAACACTTGTGTCCATTACCATTTTCTCTCTTGATAATTGTTTGGTGAATTGATGTAATAAAAGAACATAAGAAGATAACTATAGTTCACAAGCAATTGTTAAGGTTAAAGAGGATTTGAATTAACGTTTGCCTTACTGCATTCTCCAACACTATCCTCACGTGAATTAATACCTTTACCTTTTAATGCCATATATGACCACAAGAGGGATTTAAGGAGCCTTTAAACATGGATAGTTTCTTTTATAGATTCAAGCCATTTTCCCATGTTTTTTATGATTTTAAAATTTAGATAAATTGAAATTTCATGGTTCTTGGAATTCAAGCAATTTGTACATATTGCTTATGCCTCCAAACAACTTGGATTGATTGAATTTTGTCCATGTTGTTTATGTCTCCAAACAACTTGGATTAATTGAATTTTTTCCATGTTATTTATGCCCCCAAATTTTAGATTAATTGAAATTTCATGGTTCATGGAATTCAAGTATTTTGTCCATATTTCTTATTTTTTCCCCAGGAAAAATTGTAATCTTTCATTATTTTTTGAAAAATTACATATAGTATATGCTTTGTGGCATATGCATCATTGGCCAATGGCCTTCTCTGTGTGTATCAGTCAAAAATAGATCTATGTCTGTCCAAAAATGGTGTTGGTGTGTCTATCAAAAAAATCACCACACAAGGTGATAGCATAAGAGAGTCTGATAAATATAAAGTAGCATATTTGTTATCTACAAAAATGCATTCACCACGCAGGGCGGTGTCCATGATATATAGCCTAAGATGAACTATATACTGAGATATGTACAATGTAAAAACTGTGCAAGTCAAAATATAAGTTAGAGCCTTGCAACCTTATGATATGTCTGATCGATATACGGGATGTGATAGTATTGGTAATAATCAGTACCCCTCTACTCTTGTATCATCCACTGGCCTCTGGGTAGTAGCATGGCCTTCTTGGAAAGCCTGTCAGCACTGCAGTTATAGTCCCTGTAAATATGATGACAAGAGATGGAGTTAAACTGTGCTTTGAAAATGGTCACTTCATCCAAAATATTTATGAGTGTGTGTGCATGGCAGGAAGTGATGTTGTTGAACCACTTTATAATAATTTTTTAGTCTCCAAAAATTTGTAGATTGATGCAATCGTGGCCAAGTGAAAAGTGCATCAAATGGTGGAGTGTGATTAATTCAACATAATTGTTAGTCCCCTCTCCGAGTCCCATCTTAACCTTGAAGTGATGTTGTTCTGATAGGTATAATATGAAACCTCCCCCACACCCCTGGTTCTGTGCAGCACCATCAAAATAAGCCCAGGGTGTAGATTTGTCTATGGGATTGGGAGCAAGTGATCTCCTAGGGTGGGGCTGATTGAGATCAGGCAGTTCATGGTAAGCGGAGATGATTTTAGCTGTTATATTCTGCCATCTAGCTACATCTTCCTCAAAGATTATTCGGTTCTAGGTCAGCCAGATATTCCAACTAATGAGAAGAGGGAGACAGGTCAACTTTGTTCCGCGGTGTGCACTACACCAGCTATTCCAGGCATGGTTGATATTATCCCCCTCCCATTTACCAGACAATTGGATTGTCGAGGAGATGTTCTGCCAGAGATTGATCAATGATTCACAATTTAAGAATAGGTGTTCAGTGGATTCAGATGATTTTTTACAGAGGACACACCAGTGTGGTCCATATAGGCCACAAAGACATAAGGATTCTCGAGTGGGGACTTTGTTGCTGAGCACACACCAGAAGAACAGCTTGGTTCTCAGAGGGGAGCTTAGTTTCCATATGCTCTGCCACCAATCGAGGGTCTGCTCCAACTGTCTATTAGTTATCAGCCCGAGGTAGCCATCTTTTGGAGTGTAAATGCCATTCTTTGCAAGGCTCCACACGAGTTCATCAAGTCCCTCCTTGATTCTAATGTGAGATTCAATCAGCGCTGATATGTATTATTACCACCATTAATGCCATTGAGGAGGAATATTGAGCTACTGAGTAGATTTCCAGCCCTGAGTGAAAATGGTGGAATTCTCTTGATCTGCAATGTGTGCAATGACTCTAATATCTTGTTGATTTAAGATGTTGGATTAATTCTCTCAGCGGGTTGAAGATTCCTCCCCCACCAGTCCAGGGATCCAGACCAATGCGTGTTTTTGACCCATCGTTTATCCTCCAGGCCAATTTATTTCGGTTGATAGGAAGGGAGTGGAGCAGGGCTTTCCAAACAGATGATATACCTGTGCTTGACCATTGAGGCAATCGCACCCAATCCATGATCTAAAGTGGCCAAATATATTTATGATAAGTGACATTGGTCCATAGATTTGTCCAGTTAGAAGGGTCCAACCCATTTTAGCTGCAAGCGCTTGAGCAAAGAGGTTTAAGTCTTTTAGTCCCCAACCTCCCCATTTTTTGGGCAAAGCGATCTTGTTCCAACTAACCCAAGCAAAAATCTTATTATCTTGATGACTGTTCCAGAGATATTGACTGCAAATCTATTGAAGACGGGCAAGGATATTCCTGGGGATCCATGTCAATGCCATCCAGAAGACAGGAGTAGCCTCCAATACTGATTTTATGAGCACTAGTCTACCTGCTCTGGATAAGAATATATGGCTCCAATGAGAAAGTCTTTTTTCCAACTTGATGACCAGCCAAATCCAGTCCACATTTTTTTTACTAAGGGGTTTGATCCAGAATCCCAGGTATTTAAAACCCCGATCTAGGGGGAGAATGCAATATGAAAGTGATGTTGAGAAAAACGAGACTCTTGGATGGATGTGTGGGCTAATGTGATAGTGGATTTCCCATGGTTAGCTAGCATACCAGTAGCCCGGGAGAAAAGGGAAAGAACATTGGAGAAAGAAGCAGAGTCTCTGATACTACCATCAAGGAAAATGAGGACATCATCAACAAAAAGGAGGTGGGTGAGGTAATAAAGATCATTAATTTTGGGTCCGCAAAGATTCTCATTCCTCTTTGCGTGTGTAAGGAGCCTGCTGAGTCCTTCCATTACAATCAGGAAAAGTAAGGGGGAGAGGGGACAACCCTGCCTGAGTCCCCTTTCGGCATGAAAAAAATGAGAGGTTGATCCATTGATGAGGACACTGTAGGTTGGAGTAGTGATGCAAGACATGATCCAGGTGGTGAAGGCATGTGGGAAGCCGAGGTGAATAAGGAGCATTTTGATGTAAAGCCAGCTAACTCGATCGAAAGCTTTTGCCAAGTAGATTTTTAGAATGATACCCTTAAGCTTTTTGGACCTGATCGAGTGAATGGCCTCATGGGCCGTGCCAATGGCTTCATGAATTTGTCTATGCTCAAGAAAGGCAAATTGTTTGGAAGATATATGATGAGAGAGAATGGGTCTGATCCTGTTGGCGATGACTTTTGCAATGATCTTGTAGAGACAATTGCAGAGGGAGATGGGGCGAAAGTCATTGAAAGATGAAGGGGAGTCAGACTTGGGAATAAGGGAAATGAAGGTGGAATTAATGGCATCATATAGTTTACCCAAGATCCTGCATTCCTCCACTACATTTAGCAGGTCATGTCCCAAGAGTTCATAAAAGGCAAGATAAAATTTGATCGTCCATCCGTCTGGCCCAGGACTTTTATCTTTTTTAAACCATTTCAGAGTCCCCTCTAGTTCTCCAGGGGTCACTGGTGAGTTAAGCTCTTCTGCCACATCTTCATCCACAAACTGAGGAAAATGTCCAACAACTTGAATGATGTCTGCGAGGTTTGACCCTTGGGGGGATTTATATAGGTTCTGAAAATGAGAGGTGCCCAGTAGGGAAAGCTTATTGAAGGTATCGGCCACACCTCCATCAGGTAAGGGAAGATTCCAAATGGTGTTAGAAACCTTTCTTCCCTTTGCATAGATTGTCCATATTTCTTATGTCTCCATACTCTTGAAATTTCAAGGGATTCAAGCCATTTATCCATATTACTTATGCCTCCAAAATTTGAATTACTTGACATTTCATAATTCTTGGGATATGAGGGATGATAGGACCCCATTTCCCCTCATACTTACATTGACAAGCATGATCCTTCATTTGAAAATCAAACGCCAAGTGCAAGCCCTCAACTTAGTCTAATGTAAAATAAATGTACTTTGTTATTTTCTTTAGAAAAAGAAATCGATTGTTCAAAACAAAATATATGCAAATAATCACCAGGTGACACTATAATAAAAATAACCATTTCTTGAAAAATTTCTTGCTATAGATCACTTTAATAAATAAAAAATCAAAAAATCCTAATATTTTGTCTTTGAATATGATATATCATTTACAATTATATATACCTTAATATTTCATCGTAGTTCTTGATTATTTACAACTCTATACTAGCATAACAAACATATAAATTAAATAACTTGTTAAATGTCTATGTGCATCAAACCATGATAAACATCAAAACACTTTCTAGTACATCTTACATTGCCAAGATTAAAAAAATCATAAAAATAGCTAAATTATAATTTTATTTAAATTATTGTTATTATTATTAATTAACAAAATTTAATATACGAGTTAAACACACACACACACACATATCTTAAAAAAATATGTAATAATATTCTTAGCCATGGAGATTCACTCCCATTTTACCTTGGATATTCCTAACGTGTAAAAAAGATTTGTCACAATACCATGGCTTATTAATACCACACGCCCAAAAAAGAATAACTCATGTTCATATGACATTTTTTCTAGTTAGTCAATTTAATTAAAAGGGCATAAAGGGAATAACTACTTTTGAGATAAGTCTCAACCTTTGATTTGTGACTACTACTAAGACTACCCCCTTAATAAATTCCTAATGATAGTCATCCCAAACCCCATGTTTATATAACCCCTTGGAAAAATGAACATAAGGTGCATGCTTTTCAATTCTGTTACTGTGTCATTCAACAGGGCGTCACTTCATGCATATGGGTTCAGGCCTCCTCTCCCACCTCCCACCACATCTAGTGATGGGCTCCTCTACGACTGAACTTATGAAGCATCATGGTTAATTAAATGGTGAAGCATGGGAGCAACCTTCCTAGGTGAATAAATTCATGACTCCCTAACACTTAATTGTCCACGGCCTTCATCCCCCAGACCTCCCTCCTTTCAAACTCTTCAAGGGGGGCTTTCCATTTTCTTTCCCATTCTTAGCTATGTGCTAGTTTATTTTGCTTCTTCATGCAACCCCTCGTCTAGGATTTCTTATGGCGACACTAATTGTTGTGGAGACATTGACACCAGGCTTAGATTTTGGGCTTTCAATGTTTCTCGTTGGGAATTGGATTGTTTTAACCACACATGCAGGCTTATTTTCCCAACCTCCATAATTTGTCTTCAATTTCTTCAGGTATTATACCAACCCTTGAGCTTTGTTTCAATTCAAAGGTCAATATCTCCTCTTCGTGGTTCCTTTCTCCTCTGGAAATCTATATGGTTTAATTGGTTTTGGCCTCGACCCTTTAGCATTCCAGTCTCTCTCACTCCCCAGCTCTGAATTATGGTGGGTCTTCTGGGCCCTTATCTCTGTATCCCACTAGTAATCCACAAGTTTCTACTGACGCCTTGCCTCTGTGCATATTGTTTGTGTTCCCATTTCTCCTTAAAGTAAGTAGTATTTTGAGTGCTAAGCCCTTTTCCTGGAATATAGTTAACCTGGAATTACAAACTTCTCATTTGTGGGAATTCAAATTTTTTAGTCCATGTTCCCTTCCTCTAATGGAAGTCAAGAGCTGCAGAGAGGCCCACTCAAGTTCTAGGAGTCACCCAAAATGTCAGCAGTGCTCCCACCAAGATAAATCATTGACCTTGGAGATCATGGAAACTAAAGTGAAATTGCAGGAATAGATAAACATCATCCTCAACTTAACAAAAGAAACCTAGGAGATTAATTTCAACAGGGCTCACTAGATAGATGAATTTGATGCACTCTACCAATAGATGGATGCCCTTCAAGGCCATAACACTACCAGGACAAGTATCAATTATGAATCTAGTGCCTCTAGAAGACATGAAGGAAACTAACTTCCATAACTCAACAATCCTTTAGTTGAGGATTCCAACACTCTCTTTTGATGTGCACTAAATTCAAACATGTCTTCCTTCTTGGGAAATTTTGTAAAGCATTCTCATATTGACACTCTATTTATGCATGTATTTTAGTTAGAATTTTAGTGCTAGCAAAAATTTCCTCTCTGAAAAATCATTTTGTAAGAGCAATCATTGCCCCAAGAGGCACTCTACAACCTAGTATGGGGTAGATGTCAAGCGTAAATGTTTAACATTTAATACTTAACAAATTTAACATTTAACAAATTGAATCTAATGTCAATGTGAGACCTAATTAAAAATCAATATAATTATTATGTATAAACAAAATATAAATTCAACATTGGTTTTACAAAAGCGAAGTGGAATTGGTTTGCAAAGTGAATTTTAGTTTGTGAGATAGGGTGAAATAATTAAAGTAAAATAGTTAATTTAACGTTGGTGGACTCTAGATTTTGAATATAATATTTTTATTTTAAAATAATATAATATTCTTTTTTTTTATAATAAAATTAGTCATTTTTTATTGCGTTCAGAGGTGCTCTCTAGCCCAGGATGCTAAACATTTTAACTAGGTGAAAATAAAATTAAAAAAAACCCTATAAAATAATAATAATAAAATGACCAATGGTATTCATGTGGAATTAAGCCTATTCAAGAGAGAAACTAAACTATCCTAGATCCATCTTAGTTTGATGTTATATTTAGATACATAATTAGCTATAGAAAATGATGGCGTTGAATCCATGTAGCCTATAAAGTTAAAACATTTTTATGAATATGTTTGCACTTGGTATTTGTATGGATTTGTTTGGTGGCCATATGTCTTTTTGTATGTTTTGTTTCTATCGTTAAATGAATGAATACATCATGTATAAATATGTGTAGAAGCTTTAGAGTTGCCTGAAAACTATTGGGTGATAATGACTTCTTTGATAATCACTTTAATATAATATATGTAATATATTATCTTATTTTATGTGTAATAATGTGATATAGAAATAGAGCTACGATAGATTTAGGATGGTAAGTTTAGAAATGAATAAGCTTAACTATGAAAGTGAGCTGGGGTGAGGGGAGGAGGTGGGAGAAATATTAGCTAAAATGTAATTATTACATTTTATCTTCATCCAATTTTTACCATCTTGCCAGAAATATTTGGTAAAATTTAATACTATAATATTATATTTTACCCAATATTTCCCCTCAATTGATCCACTTTTTATTGTAATTTTTCTTTATATTTGATGTTTAAAAGTAAACACACTGAATTATAAAATTAATAGGGGTGAGGGGAAATATTGAGTAAAATGTAATAATATTACATTTTAATTAGTAATTCCCCCCAAACCTGACCACTTTTTGCTCAGTGGGAGTAGTACTAAATATTGGGTAAAATATAATACAATAATATTATATTTTATCCAAGATTTCCTCTCACCCCATCCACTTTTTATTAAAAGAAATCTTTATATTTGAAGTTCATAAGTAAACTTAACTCCTATGTAAACATTTGATCCCAATACGGTACATATGTTGCAATGTTTAACATTTTGACTTGGTCAAAATAAAATAAAAATAAAATGAATAAAATAAAAAGCGTAGAACTAGCAATTGCACCAGATGTTGCAAAAGAAACGTCATAAGGCACTAGCATATGAAAGAAGAGCATAAATGAAGGGAGATGCGATATGTTATGTGATCTAAATGTTGTCTGGTTTGGAAGTATTTCCTTTGCAACATAATTTAATACCTCTAACAATAGCTAATAAATTAATTTAACTTTACAAGAGGTTTGATTTAATTGGAGAAATATATACTCTTCTCAACAAAAAGACATGGTACAAGATGTTTCGTGACCTGCTGAAAGACAAGTGTAGATGGCCCATGGTTGAAGCAACATTTCATGTTTGATGCCAAAACAATTAAACAATCTTCATTTGCTAGGAAAAGAAAATTTGAAGGCATTCGACTAATCACCATCTTCTACTTGAAACAAAATCTGATTCTACAAATAATATGATGTGACAAATTTGCCACCAACAATGCAAAAATTCATGTGTATCATTTGACATGCATTTGGTACAAAAAAACACAAGAAATATCTCACAGGTGATGTCATTCATTGTAACTTGAAGCATTATTGTCTGACATGAGTCATGTGCCCTGTGAGCCTGTTACATGATAGGTCTGGTTGTCGTAAGGTCACACATTTCCATAGAGTTACAGGTATACTACCCGATAACTGGTTCACTCCATATGAGGAATCTCTACTTTTGGGTGTAATGAATACATTGTGACAAAAGTTCCTCACATAGATCCATTATTTCCCACAAGGTTTCTTATGATCCCCAATATCCCCATTGGGGGTGAGTAGCATATTTACCCCGCCATTGAAAAATTGGGTCTCACATGAGGTTGCTGCAAATTTCAACTGTACATGGGAATCTGGAAAAATTTCACATAACTTATATGAGATGTACAGTAGGATTTCGAATTTTCCTTTGTCTTTAAGTGTGAATATCTCATCATATGGCTTGAAATTTCTTCTTCAATGCTGAAATTGGGATCTCATCTGATGTTACTAGTCTAGAATTGAAGGCTTGAAAATGTTTAAAAATATTTTAGGTCTACAACCTTCTGAAAATGAAAGTGTCTCTTTTGGGCTTCAGAGGCCTCAAGCTAACTTGATGGTGTTGGTGTGTTGTGTGTGAGTGATAAAGAGATCTGATTTATTATAATTGTGTTTCTCCTTCCTTGTACATACCCAATATAGTTGTCCTCAATGGAAAATTGTTAATGTATTTCTTGGTTGATGCAAAGAGAATTACTATTATGATGTATAGGTTGGTTGTTTCTGTAATTATGGATCTCAAAAGAAGATTCAAATTCATGGGAGAGTTTCTCAAGGAATATACCTATCCATTAAAGTCCCAACTACACCTCCAATTCTTTTCTCAAGATACCAATAAGGACAGATTGAATTTTGACAACAATGTTAACGCTGGAAAATCTTACACACATTTGTACAATTCATATGGCACCCAAAGTCATCCAACATAACGTACAAGTGAATATTTTCCAGTTGAATACATCATGAAAATTCAAAAATTTAAATTCTCCAAAGGTCTCATGTATAAAATTGAACTGTGCGGCCTATCTATAGGCCAAAATTGACAAACACGTGGATTTTCCTTCGATAGTCGTGCGATCGAAGAAAAGAGTGACTTAGTGATTCAATACCACTTCACACACTTGGAAGATGAGATTCCCTGACATGTTCCATTCAAGGACAACCAAATTCGAGTTGCCCTAAAGATATGCAGCCCCCAAGGGATCCTCTTGTCCTACTCATGGGTCATTTTCTCATTGATGGATCAAGAGAGGGAAGAGGGATTCAAAATTCTATATAAACAGGCCATTGGAGGACCAAAGACAAGGCAATGTTATGCTGGAAAAATTGTTCTCAAGCAATCTTGCATTCTATTGTTGAAGAAGAAGTAGAGCATTATTGCATTTGAAAAATTGTTTCTCAACAATCCAACACTAGTGTGGAGAGGATTTATCAATTGAGAGAGCCTTGACACTTCTTTGAGAGAGAGGAGAAGATTGCAAACAGAGTGAAGAATGGAACCTCCTTGTTGAGGAATTTTCAGCACCATTGCTCAAAGAATTCTCTCCAAGTGTTTAGTATTCATCTTCTACTTTTAGCAGTCAATAAATGGAGCCCTTTTCCATTATTTTATTGACTTGTTTGCTTCATCAAGAATTATTTATGTGCTTTTTTTTTTTCTTTTTTTCTTTTTTTTTTTTCAGTTTTTAGTTTTTTTTATGTATTCATTGTTTTCACCATTTGAAATGTTTTGTTTTCTCTTGTTGGTCCACTAACAACAATCAATTCTATCTTTTATTTCTTTGCAGGAAACAACCAATTGCTAAGAATGTGTCTTTCAGTACCCCATTGCTACAAAAACATCACCACATATTTGGAAACTCCACTAGTATTTTTTTACTCTAACGGTCGTTTTTGCAGGACCTCCTCTCTACATTTATCACTATTTGGTGCATTCAACATCTCTTTGGAATTTTTTTTCAGGATCTTCTAGACCTGTCCTCAGTCGAAAAGCTTTACCGTTAAAAAATTTTTGTCAGGCAGACACACATGTGCACGTCCATGCACAAGAAAACCCACACGGTTTACAAAGAGCATAAAAAACCATTGCAATTTTCCTTTCTCGGGTGATTGGTAGCCTTTAGTGAATTTCCTTCACCTCTCCAATATTTTTCCAATTAGTGTAGATTGCCTGATTATTTACTAATCACTATTAGTATAGTAATTAGATTATATTTTTTTTTATTTGAAATTTTCATGTAGCTTGATTAGGGGAAAAATGACTGGCCACATTCCACACATCTTTTTCAACTTATTTTACTATTTTTCACAACTCACATAACTTAATTGATGAGTAAGTGGCCTATTATCCAAACATCTTGTTACTGATAAAATCATTTTTATTTCATTAGTTTTTGGGACTAGGACCAAGTGTTACTACATAAAGTGAGTAATTTATGCTTCCCTTGCGTCTTCTAGGTGAACCTTGTGAAAATTCCACAAGAGGAACCCCTATTGCAGCAAACTGATGTTACTTCTCCTACTTGTTAATCCATACAAGTTATCTATTATGTGTTATGGAAAATATCAAAGTAAATACTACTGCAGTCTTCACTTAATTAAATGATAAGTTGAAACAAGATATAGAGCAAGAAATAAAATACAACACAATTGACACCGTTATTTTTGGATAAAAGTCCCCGGAAAAACCCAATGCAGGAAAACTAGTGCAACAGCTCTGAGGGTTTATTATTATTAAGTAGTAGCAAATTCTGAATACATCTCTGAATACCTCACAAGGTTATTCAGTTATAGAGAGAAATATTGGCAGAAAGAATTGTGAGGCTATCTCACACTATCACTAGAAATCTTGTCTGATCCAGCCCCTCACTGATTTCCCCCAACTTTTTTGGTTGCTTTTGCGCTGTCTTTGCACAGTATCTGCATCAACCTAACTTCAAGCTCTCTAGGGACTACGTCAATCATCTAGCTGGTCATTTTTCTACCCAAGAGATCCAATTTCTACCTCCCAGTCTCACACCTCGGCTCCCGGCTTCTGACACTCGAATTCCCTATGCAAATTTAGGACTCATCATTGGCTTCTACATTGCCTCTACATGGCTCTGCATCAACCCCTCTGGCTCAGTGATTCCACTACTGGATTACTCTTTGCATCTTTCTATTGATGATTCTCCAGCCGAGAAAATCACTCTCTCTCCGAAAGCTATCCCTGCCCCTCTGCTGCAAAAAATCTCCTCAATCAAATTTTCCTCCTGAGAACTTATCACTTCAGAAAATCGATTTCTTGATCTCTCTTGGTGTGTTTTCCAAATGACCCTCATTCCCCTTCTTATATCTTCCTATTGGACAACCAATGACCTAGATTAACTCCTAATTAGAGGCTCATATCGTTTTGACTTGATCTCCATCTTTTTCTAGAAGTTACACCCACAATTAGATTAATACTCATTAATATTTTAATTTTCCTAAGTTTAGACTTAGGAACTCCATTAAAAATATTAATTATTTTAATAAAATCGTCTTCGGGTGTAATTTCCCAAAATGGTTTATGGGTTCTTTAGAATGCATGTGCCCAAGCCTCCCTGCAAAATTTAAGGCTTAGATCACTTTCGATGCTACCCCAAGTCAACACTCCCTCTTAGTGAGGAATGTGCTCAAACAATATATTGTTGTTGCATACTGCTCTGACTTTGAAGCATCGTCCTCTGCGCTGATGATGTCTGACATGTTGTTAACCAACTACTACATTGCTAATGCAACTGTACTACTGCCTTTGACACTACCACTACCAATGCTACATCTATACTACAACCCCTTCTCAAATGTTGCATCTACTATGTTGTTAGCACTACCACTACTAACATTGCATAAATACTACTAATCAGTTATTGAGAGAAGCAACTAAAAAATATACAAAATTATTGAACTAACTGTGTTTAGAATGATACCATGTGAATTTTGGAACTGACTGCTACTAGTCTCTACGTTGACCCTCTGAATCTACTGCATTGTTGTTGACCTCTGCTTTGTGACATCTACACTACTGCCAACTCTGCTTTGTGTTGCTCAGACTCTGGTGCTCTTAGCCACTGCAAATGTCTTCCCGACACTCCTCAGCACCATCTGACACTAGGCCATCCTGCTACCACAAAATTGGGCTCCCATTTAAGGTATTGATCCAAGAGGTGGACTCCTCAAGGATCCTTCCCATCTGTAGCTCTTTCGAACTACATCTCCAAATCAACCCACCTCCCTCCTAGAGATATCTCAGTCGTCATGGTAAAATCATCTTGTTCGATATTTGCAGTTGCAACCTTAGGATCATTCTTCTCATCCTTGTCGTTTTTCTTCAAAGGACACTGGTATTCATAGTGGCCCATCTCGCCACATCTGAAACACTTCACCTTGGAGATGTCTTGCTTTCGTCTATGTTGCCCCTATTTACACTTCGATGCAAGGACTACATTATCCTCCTCCTCCTTGGGCTTCAACCCACTGTTGCTGCTACTTCCATCAAGTTTGACCTTGATGTAGAAATTATGCAAATTCTCTACGAATCTCGCTCTGAGTCCTAAGTAGAAAGTCTAACTATAGATTAACCCGATAATGCAACTAACTAAAGCAAAATACTATAATCTACTTCTACTACCAATTTGCTTTGCGGAAGCTTAAAGATCTAGCTGAATCAGAACTGAACAATATAACCATAAGAAGAAGAAACCAACGCACAATACACATGAAAATACTTTGGGGAAAGCCTCAGCTAAAAACCCCACTATCTGTATTATCATACAAGGTGGAAATACATCAAAATTATATAGAGCCTTAGCTCTCACAGCTAGCTATCTCTCAGTACAATCCTCCTGGATTCTCATAGGCAATCAAAGCTTCTCACAAGCCTTCCTCGCTGCCCTCCAAGCTCCTATTTCCTTGCGCAGTTCCTTTGGGATAATCTCCTTCACCTAATGGAACACTACTCTCACACATTGCTCTATCACACTGTCAGAACTGCGCAATCCTCAAGGAACCTTACCTTGACTGCATGCATGAGTTTCCTTTATAGGAAAACACATGCAACTGATAGTACATTGTCCTTGACATTTAGTTCAACTGGGTCTTTTTCCAACTAGACATGCATGAGTTTCTGATGAGGGAATCTTCAGTTATTTGGAGTACACTGGTTGAGTGCATGCATGCATCAACTGACTGATAACTCACAATTAGTTCCTCAAACAGTTTGGAACTAATTTAACTAGACTTAACTCAGTAAACTGAGTTAACTAATTACAACTCAATTATAACTCAATCTTTTCTCCTTAATTAAGGGATAATCTCCTTAATTTAAGGGAAAACTCTTGCATGACTTCAGAAAGACTTCTAACTTGAATTTCTCCAACTAATTAATCCATAATGAATTAATTAATTATTTCCAAGTATCTGGTGAGACTAAATTCGATTTTAATTCACAATTTTAATTCAAGAACAGATTAAAATTGGAATTTCTGGATTCTATTTTTACCATTTCTTGTTGCTATTTTCAACACTTGACCAGGTCTCTTCTCAACGCCTCTTGTTTTAGAGTTGACCACATCTCATCCCAATTAGGAAATGTTGCTCTGCTCAGGATACTCTGGACAAAGACTTGCCACTCATCTAAGACATAATTGAGGGCCAGTCTAACTAACTTTGAATCCTGAGGTGTATGCCTCGCAACAGACAACTCATCACGGATTTCCTTCACCTTCATGAGGAATAGATCCACACGCTCTCCCTTCTGCATCTAAGCAAATCTCATCTTTTGTTTCAAGTACATCTTTTGCTGCTCAGAAGATCCCTGATATAACGTGGCCAAGGCATCCCACATATCCTTTGAAGTTGCTCTGCTAGCAACGTGGCGCACCACGTGATCCTTGTCTCTATCTAGGATCATCCTCTTGGCCTTCACCATCTTAGCCTTGTACTTCTTCAGCGGATCTGCATCTTCAGGTTCAACCACCATGCTTTCGAAGTACATGTTGAGGGCATGCTCATCTAGAAGGAAATACAATCTAGCCTTCCAGATGACGTAGTTGGTTGCTTTGTCCAACCTATCCCGATCCCTCAAGCCACTGGTTTCCATATCTGCCAAAAAATGTCGAAAATCCCCTCTCTACTTCTCAATGTTGCTGCTCAACCAATGAGAAAACATACTTCTTGGTGGGAAGTCTGCTGAGGAAAAGTTCCTACAAGGTGATTCTCTTCTTTCTTCTGATGTTTTTCAACCCAACAATCTGCTTGCTGAAAATTTGCATCCCACCAGCTTTCTCACGCTGAGGCTTCAGCGTTGCTCCCTCTACACCTGTAAAAATTTGAATTGGAAGTCCTTCCCTCCATCGACTCACTCGGAGAGAAACTGCCTCAAAAATTTGTGTCCCAACTTGGAACTCCCTTCTTCTGTTCAATGTTGGATCTATCAGCTCTGCTCTTCTTGCTTCACTTGCAGCTCTGATAACATGCGAAAATTCCACAAGAGGAACCCCTACTACAACAAATTGATGTTACTTCTCCTACTTGTTAATCCATACAAGTTATTTACTGTGTGCTACGGAAAATATCGAAGTAAATACTATTGTGACCTTCGCTTAACTAAATTATAAGCGGAAAGAAGATACTGAAAAAGAAAGAAAATACTGTAGGGACCAACCCTATGATTTTTTTATTTTTTTTTAAGAATAATATAATAAACTAAGAATACAACCATAAAAGGATAGCATTGAGAACTCAAAAATATTAAGCACTTATATAAAACACCCATGAAATTCACTACATTATACATATCATCTATTTTACATGTTGTTAAATATAGTCACAATGAAGTTATATAAAAGAACATTATGATAACATAGGTATCATTCACCAAGAGACGAGATTCAATCTTGACTTTCCACTACTCTCACTCCCTTGTTGTCGTTCGCCTCCAAGTGTGAATTTTGACATGTTTAATCCGAATGTATTGACCCACCAGTTGACCTCCCAACCTACTCCTTGGGTACTCTCCTTCCCCGCAGACCCCCAAGCTGCAATGGATTTGTACAATAAGGGAAATGTGCTAGATGGTAGTGGAGAGCACTCCTTGGCTCAAGTGTCCCCTCTCTAAAGTCCTCTACCTCTCCAAACTCAACTATAGCACGTAGTAACTACTCTGACTATTGAAAATAGCAACAAGAAATGCTAAAAATAGCATTGCTATAGATAGAATTTCAGGATATATTCCAATTTTAATTTGTCCTTGAATTAAAATTCGAATTTAGTCTCACCAGATATTTGAAAAATAATTAGTTTATTCATCTTAAGTTAATTAGTTGGTGAAAATCAAACATGAAGTCTTTGTGAAGACATGCAACAGTTATCCCTTTGATTGAGGAAGTTATCCCTTAATTAAGGAGGTAAGGATGAGTTGTATTTGAGTTGTAATTAGTTAGCTCAGTTAACTGAGTTAAGTCTAGTTAAATTAGTTCCAAATAGTTAGAGGAACTAATTGTGAGTTCAATCAGTTAATGCATGCATGCATGAAATTAGTGTTCTTCAGATAACTGAATATTCTCTTATAAATAACTCATGCATGTCAGTTCAGACAAAGACTTAGTTGAGATTAAAGGCAGGGACAGTGTACTATCAGTTGCTAGAATATTCCCATGTCAATATCTCTTGCATGCAGAAGGAATTTATTCCTTGAGGATTGCGCAATTACTACATGGTGTCAGAGCAGTGTGTGAGGTGAGAATCACACAAGTGGCAGCTGGAGGACCCGGGAGAAACTTCGTAAGGAAATAGGAGGCTTGGAGGACTGAAGGCAAGCATATGTGTTGTTTGTTCTGTCTATGAGCAACAGTGAGGGATTGTACTGAGAGTTGGATAGCTTGTGAGTTAAAGCTTTGTGTAATCCTGAGATATTTCCACTTGTATGATAATGCAGATAGCAGGGTTTTTAGCTTAGGCTTTCCCTAGAGTATTCTTTTGTGTTTCATGTGTGATTGAATCTTCTTCTCTGTTATATGTGTTCTGTTTGATCTTTCTCAAAATCGATTCAGCTTCTGCAAGTTTGATTGTAGAAGTAGATTAAGTATTTTGTTTTAGTACATTGCATAATTAGTTTAATCTACAGTGAGAGTTTCTACATGGTATCAGAGCAAAGGTGATCAAAGCGGAGAACAGTATACAAAGAAGGGAGAAGTTCGAAGTTTGAAGTTCTTGATTATAGGTACAAAATTGATTTCTTATCACATCTCGAAGTTCATCAATGGCGTTCAATGGCTTGAGACTCGAGTATGCCCTGGATGGTAGCTCAAATTACATAGAATGGAAGGATCGCATGGAAGCGGTATTAGAGGAAAATGGTTTGAAGGACTTCATTGATCAAGAAGTCCCCAAGCCAGCAGCAGCTAATGCCCAAGAATTGGCAGAATGGAAGAAATGTGTGGCGGGAGCAAGGAGGATTCTTCTAGAGGGAGTTCGAGACCATATTGTCTTGAGTCTCCATGGGAAGGGGACTCTGTTTTCAATGTGGAAGACATTGAAGGATCTATATCAGAACAGCAGTGACCAGAGGAAGCTGGCGCTGAAGGAAAAGCTTCGGAAAATCAAGTGTGAAAAGGGCGACACGATCTCTACATATCTGAACAAGCTCACCACCTTCAGAGATGAGCTTGGAAGTGTAGGAATCACAATAATTGATGATGATATGGTAAGTCTTGCTCTCCTCAGTCTTCCTAAGAGCTGGCATAGCTACTAGGACTCAGTGAATGGAAGATAGAAACTGCCAGATTGGGAACGACTATCGTCAGATCTGATGCAGGAGGAGATCAGGAGAAGCACCAGAGATGGTTCTTCATCTAAGCATGATGATGAACAAAATCTAGCCTTAGTAAGTAAGGCGTGGAAAGGGAAAGGGAATGCTTCCCATTCCAAATCGAGTTCTTCCCATGGTGGGAAGAAAATTGATAAATCTAAAGTGCGATGCTTTAATTTTCATGAGGTGGGCCATTATGCAACTAATTGTCCATTGAAGAAATCCAAGAAGGGATCCTCAAAAGGATCAGATGTTGAGGCACTAGCCTCACAGTTCGAATTGGATTTTACCCTCATCACATGCATGGTTTCATCGATGGTGGGTTGTGTTTGGTACCTGGATAGTGGAGCCTCATTCCACATGACCGATGATAAGAGTTTATTCAGTACCTTGGAGGAGAAAGACCTCCAGATGTGGATAGAGATGGGCGATGATGGAAAGTACCATGTTTCAGGTGAAGGTACAATTGTGTTTTAGAGGGAGCATGGAGCTCCTCTCACCCTACATGATGTAAAGTATGTGCTTGGACTGAAGAAAAACTTGGTATCGGTTGCAATGTTGGAAGACAAAGGTTATGATGTAGTCTTCAGTAAAGGAAAGCCGTTCCTGAGACACATAGCCACGGGTTAGACTAAGAGGATTGGGATTCGAGTGAAGAATCTCTACAAGCTAGAGGTAGATGAGTGTGCTGCATTAAGTTCCAAAGAAGAATTGGTGCAAAGCCAAGATATTGGCGAGTTATGGCATAGAAGGTTGGGCCACTTGCATCATGAGGCCTTGAAGATAATGCAACAGATTTCTACAGGACTTCCCAAAGGTAAACTTGAGCAAGTGGACACATGCAAAGGTTGTACCTTGGGTAAGTATGCAAAATCGTCCTTTCAGGATCGAGACAGTTGAGCTGAAGCAATCTTGGAGGAGTTCATACAGATGTGTGTGGACCATTCTCGACAGCCTCCACCGCTAAGCAAAGGTATTATGTTATTTTCATTGATGACTTTTCTCATAGATGCTGGATCTATTTCATGCAGAAGAAGGATCAAACCTTCTCAAGGTTTTGTGAGTTCAAAGCCTTGGTTGAGAAAGAATCAGGAAGGAAGATCAGGGCCTTGCGAAGCGACAATGGTGGAGAGTATGTCTCTTAAGAATTTAAGGACTTCTATGCAATAGAAGGAATTAAACGGGAGTTGATGGCACCCCATAACCCACAGCAGAATGGGGTGGCCGAAACGAAGAATAGAACAATTGTGGGAGAAGCTCGGGCGATGCTGCATGACCAAGGCCTACCACTTCATTTGTGGGTTGTGTCATGCAACACAACAGTTTAATTGCAGAATAGAAGCCCGCATCGCATACTTGGGATGAAGACACTAGAGGAAGCTTTCTCCGGGAAAAGCCCAGATGTGAGTCACTTCAGGATCTTTGGCTCATCGGTTTATTTCCATGTGACCAAGGATGCCCGTAAGAAGTTAGAGCCGACAGTAGAGTGTGGGGTACACTGATACTCCCCACAACTATCGGGTGTATTTTCCTACCAGTTAGAGGACAGTGGTTCACAGAGATCTTAAGTTCGATGAGTTGAAGGCCATTTGAGTTTCCCTTGAGAGGGAGATCAAGATGCATGCAGAGGAGGAACTTTTGGTTCCTAAGGAGGAGGAGCCTCAAACTGATGCAGAGCAGCCGCATGTAGAGGTTCCAAGAGTGGAGACATCCACTCATGCAGAGTCTTCCAGAGATGGGCGGAAACACATGAGGGAGGTTGACAGATTGTTGATGGATGTGAGAGAATGTAGGAGAGCCATCTTCTCAGCGCAGACAGAGGAGGTCACCTAAGCGGTACACTGGTTACATGGCCCTTGTTGGGGAATGTGTAGAGACCGAACCATATTCCTTTGAGGAAGCAGTGCAGCAGTCAGTTTGGGTTGATGCTATGGTGGAGGAGTATGACTCCATAGTTCGGAACAGTGTTTGGGATGTGGTTCCAAAACCAAAGAAAAAGTCAGTTGTGAGTTCCCATTAGCTTTACAAGGTAAAGCATGCCGCTAATGGTAGTGTGGAGAAACATAAGGCAAGGTTTGTTGCCTGTGGTTTCTCACAGGTCGAGGGGATCGACTATGATGAGACTTTTTCTCCTATAGCAAGGTATTGATCTATCAGATCAATGTTGGCACTATCAGCATAGATGGGTTGGAAGATCCATCAGATGGATGTGAAGACTGCATTCCTCAATGGCAAGTTTGAGGAAGAGGTGTACATAGAGCAGCCGGAAGGATTTGAGACCTTCGATCGTGAGTCGCATGTGTGCCCACTCAAGAGAGCTTTTGTACGGCTGAAGCAAGCACCTCATGCTTGGTACACCATGATCGAAAACTACTTCATCGGGTTGGGCTTCACAAAGAGTGAAGCGAATGCAAACTTGTACCACACCATGGTGGAAGGTAAGTAGTTGATCATTGTTCTTTATGTTGATGATTTTATATTGACAGGTGATGATCAGTTGATCATGTCTTGCAAGGAGGATCTTGCAAGAGAGTTCGAGATGAAAGACATGGGTCTCATGCACTACTTTCTATGCATGGAAGTGTGGCAAAAGGATGGGGAAGTGTTTGTGTCTCAAGGCAAGTATGCCAATGAGATACTTAGGAGATTCCACATGGAGAAGTGCAAGCCCATGCAGACTCCTCTAGCAAGTAACTGGAGGAATGAGGATGCTACTTCATGTGAGGTAGTAGAGGTTACTGTATATCGGTAGCTTGTGGGTTCATTGATGTACTTTGTGAACACACGACCATATTTGTGCTTTGCGGTGAACCAGCTGAGTCAAGCTATGGTTCAACCTACCAAGCTTTTTTGGAAGGCAGCAAAGCATGTTTTGAGATACCTTAGAGGCACATATCAGTATGGATTATGGTATAGACGGTCAAAGGGAGTGAAGCTACAGGGATTCACAGATGCAGATTGGACAAGTGGTCCATAAGATCGTAAGAGAACATCAGGAGGAATTTTCAACCTTGGTTCAGCTGCAGTTTCTTGGTACAGCAGGAAATAGAGGTCATTTTCACTTAGCTCAATAGAGGCTGAATACATGGCTACTAGTCAGGTAGCATGTGAGGCCATTTGGATGCGGAAAATTCTAGTTGGTTTGTTTGATCAGAGGATGGATCCAACTGTGATCTATTGTGATAATCAGAGTTGTATCAAACTCTCTGAGAATCTAGTTTTTCATGACCAGTCCAAGCATATAGACAATCGGTATCATCATCTCAGAGACTGTGTGGCAAGGAGGATCATGTTGTTGCAGTATATTTCGACCGAGGAGGAAGATGCTGATATTTTGACTAAGGCATTGTCAAAGTGTAAATTCGAGTTCCACAGAGACAGGATCGGGGTGACAGATAATTCCTTTCTTGTTGAGATGGAGTGTTGAAAATAGCAACAAGAAATGCTAAAAATAACATTGCTATAGATAGCATTTCAGGATATATTCCAATTTTAATTTGTCCTTGAATTAAAATTGAGAATTAAAATTCGAATTTAGTCTCACCAGATATTTGAAAAATAACTAGTTTATTCATCTTAAGTTAATTAGATGGTGAAAATCAAACATGAAGTCTTTGTGAAGACATGCAACAGTTATCCCTTTGATTGAGGAAGTTATCCCTTAATTAAGGAGGTAAGGATGAGTTGTATTTGAGTTGTAATTAGTTAGCTCAGTTAATTGAGTTAAGTCCAGTTAAATTAGTTCCAAATAGTTTGAGGAACTAATTGTGAGTCCAGTCAGTTAATGCATGCATGCATGCAACTAGTGTTCTCCATATAACTGAATATTCTCTCATAAATAACTCATGCATGTCAGTTCAGACAAAGAACTAGTTGAGTTTAAAGGCAGGGACAGTGTACTATCAATTGCTAGAATATTCCCATGTGAATATCTCTTGCATGCAGAAGGAATTCATTCCTTGAGGATTGCGCAGTTACTAAATGGTGTCAGAGTAGTGTGTGAGGTGAGAATCACACAAGTGGCAGTTGGAGGACCCAGGAGAAACTTCGCAAGGAAATAGGAGGCTTGAAGGATTGAAGGCAGGCATATGTGTTGTCTATTCTGTCTCTGAGCAGCAGTGAGGGATTGTACTGAGAGCTGGATAGGTTGTGAGCTAAAGCTTTGTGTAATCCTGAGATATTTCCACTTGTATGATAATACAGATAGCTGGGTTTTTAGTTGAGGCTTTCCCCAGAGTATTCTTTTATGTTTCATGTGTGATTGAATCTTCTTCTTTGTTATATGTGTTATGTTTGATCTTGCTCAAAATCAATTCAGCTTCCGCAAGTTTGATTGTAGAAGTAGATTAAGTATTTTGCTTTAGTACATTGCATAATCAATTTAATCTATAATGAGAGTTTCTACACTGACATAGTTTCATCCATCCAACAATAGGGTAAAAGAAGGTCCCCTCTCCCATGGCTTACCCCTTCTTTTATAGGAGGCTTCATAGGTGACACTTGGCATTTCATGCATAATTAATTATTTTTATTAATCCAATAGTTTGATTATTCACCCACCCATGTGTCACTCTCTCACCAAGGATCTCCAAAGTTATTTATTTAAATTTTAATTTAAAAATAATATTTTTCCTCACCCCAACAAGATTTCCTATTTCTTCTCCTAGTTGTTTCTTGATCCCCCTTTTCTACTTCTTAATTTGTGTTCATTACTAAAGTCAATTGATAAGTCTTATATTTGGTCCCCTAAATACTTCATAATTTAACTCAATTTTCCTCTTAGATGGATATTCTTATGTTGGTCGTTTCCACATGGAGGTTCTCTAAATTTCTCTAAAATGTAATTTATTAACCTTATTTTAATTCACCATCCTCTTCTCTTAATGAAGTTTAACTATTTTAGGATTAATCTTTATACTTACATCTATGTCCCTCTTTCCCCCTTTTACCTAATTAAGTTACTTATGTACATTATCTACCTAATATTTTCCAACATGGGAAGGGTAGATTTCTCAAGGTAAAATATTTTATTTTTTCCTATTTTCCCCTTACCCCAAGTTTTATTCTTGATTTAATTACCTCGGTTCTAACATCATTTACCACTTGATGTGAATTTGTAGGATTTTCATATATTGATTATATTTATTAGTTTCTTTTTAATGATGCCAAATATTACATTACTCTTTCTCATTGCTGGATCTATAAATTCAATTAACTGAAATCTTTATAATCCCTATTATCAAGTGCCACAATCTGCTCCATTCTTCAATCAATCTGCCAATAAATTAGAAATTATATAATAATAAAAAATCCATAATAGTGCAAAGGTGAAATGGTCGTTACAACGAAATAATTGGGCGATTAACGTTGGAAGTTTCAACACTGCCATAACAAATTTACAGATAACCCTGAACCCAGTAGAGTCAACGGGTTGTATATATATTTATTACGGTGCTAAATAATGTCGAAAAGTTTGATCCACTTTATTTAACAACATAAGACCTGTAAAATAACATAAATAATATTAGTGTTTATGATGTTATTCAAATTTATTTTGTCTATATGTTATTAGGTTGTCTAGGAGTCAAAACGATATGTTTTTACTGGAGGATTTCCCCGCAAAATATGTCTTTTAATTTTCAAATATTATATTACATTTTTAATAAAAATCGTATACATCTAATAATCCAAATAGTTAGCTAGTAACACCAACAATGCACAACACCATAAATCCTTGTTGTAAATTCACTAAGTTAGATAGATTGTAAGTTAAATTACAATTATTAATATGATGGAAATTAACTATAAGTTAGGTAGATCTGTCAATTATCACTGTATCATCTACTCACAAGGTGTTTCTTGTTGGAATTAAGTCTTATCCTCCCTAGTCATTTTTGGAATTAAGTCTTATCCTCCCCAATCACCTTTAGAATTCAGTCTTTTCCTCCCCAATCACCAAGTTGATATTAAGATAAAGGTTCATGTAAAAATAAATAAAAAATAAAAACAACAACAATAACAAACAACATGTGTGTTGATCCAAGAGAGTCAAGAAATGAACACAAGAAGCGTAATTTGTAATTGGCACACATTAAATAATGTCTCGTTAAAGGGGTTAAGTGTTTTGAGGATTTATATTGACTAGAAGTAAAGTTGTTAACTAAGTCTAAATTAATATTAAATTTAAATTTGATATATGACTTAATATTAACATTAAGTCATATAGTTAAATTATTTTTAATACCACCTCAATACTTGCACCAATGCCTATGGCATTCCAACCATCTAAATTACATGGTTGTACTAGTTTAACATTCTCAGAATCATTACATTCATTTAATTATTTAATTATTTTTCCACATAGATAATAGAATTTATTATTATATATCCTTTCATTATTAATCATTGTTCTTAGATATCTTATATACTAAGGTATAACATTGTTCATACCATACACTTCTAATTATACAAACACTTATATATAAATAGTTATTAATGTAATTCCAAATTATCCATTGTTTCCAATTGGTATCCCTATTCTACATGCATGTAATATGATAATTACCCTATCCTTGATAATTACCCTGTTTTAATCGTATCCTATATAACACAATATTATCTATGCTTATTATTAATATTAAAGTTTTTGGTACTTCCATTATTGAAATTATAGAATGTTAGAAACTTATTCTCTCTCTTTTTACTAATGACATTCTTAGTTTATGTTATGATAATGCTACCAACCACCTCTACCATTTACATGACATAATGTAGTCTAAGCCTACTATGTTGAGTTAGATTGATTGTATCCTTATGATTAAATCTTATAGGAAGGTTTGAAATTGATAGGTGAATTATATCATCAAGAACTTATAAATGCATAAATTGTTCCTTTGTAAATATATAACAATAGCAGTAAATTATAGAACCACTCAAGTTGGTTACAATTTTTATTTAATTGATTTTATCTTATAAGGAAATCATGTTAAATTGTGGCATGATTCATTGGTGAACCATGGTTAGAAGAGGTACAAGAAGGAGTGGGGAAACTAAAGAACTCAACATGGTGCCACCACAACAACCAACTCATGTCACCCCACCTAATGATGGGGAAAACATCACAACACCAGAACAGATACCAGCCAGAGAAGTGTTGAACTTAATGAGATCATTCCAACACATGTCTAAGGCATTAATAAACCGTCTAGAACGGGAGCATGGAGGACCTGTCATACAAAATGAAGCACCCTAAAACGCTACAAGAAATGATGTACGTCGAGATTTGGAAAAGGTAAAATTTCCAGAGTTTTTGGGGTCCACAAATGGTCAATATGTACAGGCATGGTTAGAAAACATGGCTATGTGCTTTACCCTAAGAGATTACACCTCAAACTTGAAGGCCAAGATGGGTATATTGCAGCTAAAGGAAAATGCACTACTTTGGTGGAAGACATTATTAACCCAATTGGGGATGAATATGTCAAAAGTAACTTGGAAATTATTTGAAGAAAAGTTAAGAGAACGTTACCTATCAGAGGAGTTCCTTGAGAGGCAACTAAATGAATTCAATGCATTAAAGCAGGGGAGTCGCTCAGTACCAGAGTATGAGGTTTATTTCATGGAATTACTCCATTATGTCCCTCACTTAGACACATAAAATCTCAAGGTGAACAAATTTGTGTATGGACTAAATGTTAACATTCGGGCCAAGGTTAGGATCTCAATGCCTCACACCTTGCACGAGGCAATTCAACGGGATATCATTGCAGAGGAGGAGATCATGAGCAGTGGACGTAGTAAGTCAACAAGACCCACAGGATCAGGAGTACCAAGTGGAAATAGTATGGAGCTTATAAACTTTCAAAGGGGTCTTGTGCCCAATCATCAAAAGTGGTCAATAGGAAATCAAAGAACACCATATAGGCATTAGAGGAAATTTCAAATAAAAAATAACCACCTAAGAAAAAATTAAGAAATTAATAAAATAATGCCATGTAGACAATTTTTTGATATATCACTTTTATTATTTTACCTTTTTTGAAATTACCCAAATAAATGTGATGTTTATCAAAATAACAGTGTATGTAATTTATCTTTATATTAATTTATTAGCACAACACTTAATAAAATTTAAATTAGAAAAGAAATTTTAAAATTTAATTAAAATTAATATTAAATTTAAATTTAGATGAACTAAATTTAGATTAAAAAAAATATTTAAAATTTAAATTAGTTGTGGGTCATTAAAAATAAATAACAATATTATTATATTTAAATTAATTTATTAACACAAAATTTAAATTAAAAAGAAAAAAGTGAATTTAAAATTTAAATTTAAATTAACCAAATAAATGCACTTTTATCAACATTATATATATATATAATATTGAATTTTAAACTTCTGTGGTCATTTCTTGGAAAAATATGACCTCGATTATCCACGATACTTTGTTCATCAAATCGACATTTCGAACCCCAAAGGGGATCCATTATCAAGATAGAAAATGAGTGATAGACTGAGAGAAGAATTTACCGACCAGGACAAATAAATAGAAACCTAATGGCTGATAAGTTAAAGTAGAAGCCGACTAATTCATTAGTACTAAAATATATAACCTATTTAATTTTTAATTTGTTTTAATTTAATATGAATTACCAGATAATAAAATTAATTAATTCTAAATAAATCAAATAAATTTCATAAGTTTATTTATTCCTTGTTTTATTCTAACATGATATGATATGATTACCAAATATAATCAGTTTCATTATGCTTTACTTTTATTTTCTTTTAATTTTATTTTATTTATTTAATTTTATTTTAATATGAAATCTCATTATATTATGTTACGGAATTAAATATAATTAGTTTATGTCAATTTTAATTCATATTATTTTCATAAATAATACATCCAATTAATTTTTACTTTTTATTATTACTGAAATAAATAAATTAATATAATTAATTAACTCTTTTAAACGCTTTACAATTTATTTTATTTTGTTTTCAATCATTTATAGAATAATCTTATTTAAATTTTTATTTTTATATTAATGTTAATGCTAAACCTATGTCATTAAGGGTTAAATTTATATTTTATTTATTTATTAGTTACTTAATATATTTATGTTAATAAAAACAATTAATAATTAATCACCTAAATTAACTTAAAATAAACTTAATGATGATTATTTATTTATTATTACTAATAATCATTAATTTATTTGTAACAAATACATGGTTATTATGTCAAATAAGTGATTATTAATTTTTTAACCAATTTTTAATTTCTATTATTTTAACCAATTAATTAATTAGTTAACTAAGAAAGATGCTAGAAATTAAGGAAGGGGTAGGGGACAAACCTGATGTACTACTCCTCGAAAGATCTGGAGGGATTGATATGTCTAATCAAACGGAGCCAGTTTCCACTAATCTCATTCCCATTTTCCCTATTGAGGTTATGTGGAACCTTCATAATTTCAATAGCCTCTCTGATTTTTCTCATTTGATAATGATCTTCCCTTGCAATAATTCTGGGATTCTCCAAACACACATGATGCTTGGTTTTGGAGGAGTGCTCTGCAAGGGCTGATGTACGAGATCTCCCATTCTTAATATCTGCTTCATGCTCTTTAAGTCTTGTTTTCAAAGACCGCCCTGTCTCTCCAATATAACTTTTTCCGCACGAACAAACCATCTTATACACACCCTTGAGTTGAATGTTATCTTTAACGAACTTCATTTTCTGCCTAATCGTTCCACATGTTGTAAACTGAGTGAATATGTCCTTCTTCCTAACATCTTAGCGATTTTATCTATAACCCCTTGAATGAATGGAAGGTACACCTTCCCGCAATTTTCTTCCCCGTAGTTATCTCGGAGACCCTTGGAGAGGACCTTCTCTTGAGCTCCTTTTATGGCTTTCTTGATATCAAACTCCTTGTATCCTATATCTTTAAAAACAGAGGTTAAGCGCTCACTTTCTTCATTAAGGTGATCAGAGTCAAAAATTGTAAGATCCCTAACAGCAAGAGTGTTTGAGATGCTAAATTTTTGGGTTGGATGATGGTACAAATCAGCATGAAGATAGCTTTCCTTTTGTGTTTTCTTCCTAAAAACCTAGTGTCCCAAAGTACCATCCTCCTTTCTACTGACTAGGACATCTAGAAAAGGAAGTTTACCGTTTTCTTCAAGCTCCATAGTAAACTTGGTATCGGATGATATAGAGTTAAGATGATTAAAAAACCTCTCAAGCTCAGCCTTGCCATGAGTCCATTTTAGGTTGGTGTCGTCAACCAATCTTTTCCACCATGCCAGTTTCAAAGGGTATGAGTCAAGGGATTTTCTTTCAAAGTGTTCCATGTATAAGTTGGTGACAATGGGTGAAAGTGGGGATCCCATGGCGACTCTCGATATTTGCTCATAATAATTGTTTTCAAAACTGAAGAAAGTGGAATGCAAACAAATTTCCGCAAGTTTAGTCGTATATGGATCAGTGACTTCTTTTATAACATGAACAGCTTCATCAAGAGGAATCTTTGTAAATAAAGAAACAACATCAAAACTAACCAGAATATCATCCTTATCAACCCTTTCATTCTTGATGAGTTCTACAAAATCATTAGTCTTTTATAAAGGAGTCTGTGTTTCCAACTAGAGGTTTCAGGATCCTAGCCACATATTTAGCTAATTCATAGGTGGGGGAACTAATGGTGTTGACTATTGGTCTAAGAGGGACCCCCTCCTTATGAATTTTTGGTAATCCATAAATTCGGGGTATGACCTCACTAGATGGAATTAACCTCTTTTTTATTTTATCATCAAGGTTTGATCCCATGACAGCCTTCTTAACCTGCTTAATAACCTTGGAAGTGGGGTTGGAGTAAAGTCTTTTGTAACTACCACAATTTAGATGCTCATTCATTTTATGAATGTAATCATCCTTATCTAAAACAACAGTTTCTCCTCCTTTATCCACCCTAAGCACCACTATCTTGTCATTATTACGAAGTGACCTAAGAGAAACCTTTCCTTCCTTATTTAAATTACCCTTTGGCGGCTTATCTTTCATCATTATAAGGGCACACTCCTGTCTTAATACTTCTTTGTCATCCAATGAAAGGCCCTGAGTCCCATTTTCAATATTTCAGATGATGCTTTCAAATGGAATATTCTTGGGAGAAAGTGCGAATCCCAAGCCTTTGCTAAGAGTATTAATTTCTTCAGGAGTGAGAATTGAGGAAGAAAGATTAATAGCCTTCCTACTAGGCACTAGTTTTGAAACCTTTACATCCGAGATATTAGGATTCCCCAACCCTTTACTAAAAACAGACCTATGAATTTCACATATATTAGCGTTGTTCTTATCTATATTATTGGGATTAAAACTACGCTCACTTATCAGTTCTATAGTGTTGCCCTTATTGTTTCAACAACCAACATCAATTTCAATTATAGGCTCACCCCTAACGTTGTTGCAATACCTCCCCTCATAACATATGCTTGCTCTAATATCCTCGTCCCTTTCACTATTAATAACCCTTTCACCTTCCGGATTTTTAATGTCGTCCTCATAGTCCGGACATTCATGCTGGCTCCATTCATAAACAACGTCCTCGTTTCCTCGAACACCTTTTTTTGAACCAATGACCACGCTGCAATTTACAGCGCAGTCGCCATTCTTCTCCTTGCCATCACCATCTCTCATACAGGCGTAATTTCTAACACCACGTGGAATTCTGGAAGCAACGTGGGAGATATCAGCATCGTCTTCTATGTTTTAACTTCTGTGTCCACTACGCTCACACCAATTGTGTTCTCATTAACCCTCATTATTGCTATTGCGTCATCTATCCTATATGTTGGTTGATCAACTACCGAATTAATTACTACCATGTTACCAGACCTAGCTGCGTTCTGGACCTCAACCCTCGCTGCTCGCTGTTTGCTATTCATGAAATTTCCAGGTTCTTCATAAGTCGCAACTGTTGGATTTCTTCTTAATTTGGATAACTTTCTGGAATGGCTTTCATGGGAAATTTTACCTTCTTTCTAGGCTTTGATGGCAGCCTTTGCATCAATTGTCCTCCATAGATCAAAGCTGATCATCCTAGTTAACTTCAAGTGAGTGGAAAGGGAAGAACGACTGAGCCTATCCAATGTAGCCCGAGTCTTCTTTATTTCACTACGAATGAGAGCCAAACTTAATTTTAAAAATGAATTATTGTTAAATCGATTAAGAAGCCTATGTTTTACTGGTAATTCATATTAAATTAAAACAAAATTAAATAGGTTATATATTTTAGTACTAATGAATTAATCGACTCCTACTTTAACTTATCAGCCATTAGGTTTCTATTTATTTGTCCTGGTCGGTAAATTCTTCTCTTAGTCTATCACTCATTTTTTGTCCTGATGATGGATCCCCTTTGGGGTTCGAAACATCAATTTGATGAACAAAGTATTGTGGATAATCCGGGTCATATTATATATCTATATTATATTTAAATTAATTTGTTTACCCAAGATTTAACAAAATTTAAATAAATAAATAAATAATTCTAAAGTTTAAATTAGTTACGTGTCATTAAAAATATTATTGATACTATAACTTTTATAGAATAAGATATTAATTTTATTTTAAATATTTAATGTAGTTTGGGTCACTTGGGCATTATTCACGCTTAAGATAGGTAAATTGTATTATTAAAAAAATTGCCAATGCCTAGTCACACATGTATCTCTTTTGAATTTTAAAAGATTTTGATTGGTTTACACATTATGGCATGGAAATTGAATGTCAACCTTTTAAAATAAAATTTCCTCTAATGCATCCAACTCAACAGCCACACAGGGTACCTCAACAAACTCATCAACCACAAAAACATCGCCCTATGCGACAACACCAAGTCACACCACCTCATCACTGATCCCAACAGGCAAGCTCTTTCCAGCAGAGTTCCAGGACAACTCCTGGTTCAGTCGATAGTAGGAGCCAAGCTCCTAAAAGGGATTGTCCTCAAAAGATAGGTAATACCAAATCAACTCAAAAAGTAGCTATGGTGGGGGATCTGGGGAAGGCTCATCATATGCATGCAACAGTGAACAATCACCAGGTCGAACACCATTCCACTGTGTTGGAAACCTCAAGTAATATTGATGGTATGAGTTTTGTCATTTTAATAGATCCAAGAGCAACTGATTCTTTCATTTCTCTAAATGCATTATTAAGGATTAAACATAAATCAATGCACAACATGATTTTAGACATGTAGAAATGGCATGTGGTATGAAAAGAAATGGAGGACAGATGGTAAAGGATTGTGAGGTGGACCTAGGTGTATGTAAGACCAGGGTATCATTGTACTCTACGATCTTAGGACTCTATGACATAGTTATAGGAATGGCTTGGTTGGAATGACATGTGGCATTCCTAGACTACAAAGACATGGTACTACATTTCACAGACGATAGCAACCAAAGAAAATCATTGAGGGGAAAGAATCGAGGGGTGTCCCTGAGGTTCATCTCCTCCATGCAACTAATGAAATGTAGGTGAAAGTGATGTCAAATGTTCTCGGTGGTAGTGTAGGAATTTACAGGGTAAGTTCCTTAGAAAGAACACCAAAAGGACACCGCTCACAACCAGATCACAGATCAATACACCAGTATTTTTGACGTGGTTAAAACCCTCAAAGAGGGAAACAGTCCACGGCCTGCGCCAACGTGGCTACTACAGGCAATTTATTAATCAAAGAATGAAAATTTACATAAGCTTCTCTCATGCACAGATTACCCGAACAATGACCCTCCATGCGCTTTAAATAGAACTCATGGACCAATCGGGTGTCAAGCCACGGATCAAGTGTCGGTAATACCGAGGAGAGAGTGAACCGTCGGATCACTACATATCGTGACCGTCGGATTGTAAGTTACAAAATGTACAACGGTAAAGAAACACACTTTACCTAACTCTATACCTAACTCTACACTAGACCAAGTTGAACTTAACTATATCCTATGTGTCGGAATATCCTAACATCCCCCCTTAAGAACAACTTGGGATAGGATTGAAGGATTTACAAATATGACACAATAGGAGAAGGAAGGAGGCACTAGAGCCTATCCCCCCTTAGTGACAACTTCCTGAACTCCAAGCATATATCGAAGTTTAGTGAACTTCGCCTCTGTGAGAGCCTTTGTGAAGATGTCTGCAACCTGATCATCTGTTGAACAATATTGCACTTCAAGAACATGGTCATGAATGAGCTTTCTGATGAAGTGCATGTGTAGTTCAATGTGTTTGCTGCGCTGATGCTGGACTGGATCTTTGCATAGCTGAATGGCACTTTGATTATCACACCAAAGTGTGGTTGGATGCTGCTGCTCAAAGCCAAACTCTGATAGGATCTGACGAAGCCACAAGGCTTCCTTACTAGCTTCCACGGCACCACGATACTCTGCTTCTGCTGACGAAAGAGAAATGGCAGCCTGTTTCTTACAAGCCCATGTAATAGGTCCTGAACCAAGAGTGAAGACATAACCTGCAGTAGACTTCTGATCATCAGGGTCACCAGCCCAATCAGAATCAGTGAAACCAACTAATAGAGGAGCTGCTTTGGCACTGTAATGAATCCCAAACTGTACTGTACCTCGAACATAACGAAGTATTCTTTTAGCTGCTTTCCAATGACTTTCACGGGGGTTTTGCATAAAACGAGCAACAAGGCCAACAACAAAGGAAAGGTCAGGACGAGTATGGGTTAAATACAAGAGTTTTCCTACAAGTTGACGGTATAAGGTAGCATCAACTTCAGGAGAAGTACAAGAGACTGAAAGTTTGACTCCAGACTGAAAGGGAGAAGGGGCTGGCTTACAGTCTTCCATGTGAAAATGACGAAGAATATCACAAGCATACTTGGACTGGGAAAGGAAAATACCCTCCTTGGATTGCAAGACTTGAAGACCGAGAAAATAGTGTAAGTGTCCTAAGTCTGTCATTTCAAATTTCTTTTTAAGGATGGACTTCACATGGTTTATAAGGTTGGGATCACTACCAGTAAGAATAAGATCATCAACATAAAGAACAAGGATGATAAGAGAGTTGCCCACTTTCTTGGTGTAGACAGTATTGTCAGAATGACACCTAGAAAAGCCAAATTCTAAAAGAAAGCTATCCATTTTGGCATACCAAGCCCGAGGAGCTTGCTTGAGACCATAAAGGGATTTCTTAAGTCGAAAAACAAGGCTGGAGTCTGTTTGTATGAAGCCAATGGGTTGTTCCATATAGATTTCTTCCTGCAAGTCCCCATGCAAGAAGGCAGATTTAACATCCATCTGATGGACTTCCCATTTTAAAGAGGCAGCAAGGGAAAGAACAAGGCGGATAGAGTTCATTTTGGCAACATGGGAGAAGGTTTCAGTGTAGTCAATGCCTTCAACCTGTGAAAAGCCCTTAGCAACAAGACGAGCTTTATGTTTATCAACTTTCCCATCTGGTCCATACTTGGTTCTGTAAACCCATTTACATCTAACAAGTTTGCGTCCCTTTGGTAGAGGAACAAGATCCCATGTATCATTTGCCAAAAATGAATGATATTCTTCATTCATAGCTGCTTCCCAATGTGGATGGCCTGAAGCTTCTGCAAAAGTGTCAGGATCATGATTTACTGGAGCTTGAGCCAGTAAAGAAGAGGCTCTTTCAAACTGAGAACGTGTACGTCGCTGATCTGTAGGATCACCGGCAAGATCACCTGCTGCATCCCGAGTAGCACGGACCCATATTGGAAGTTGAGGATCCTGAGAAGGTGGGGGAGGATTATCATCCTCACTTTCATCATCTGAAGAAGAAATGTTTTCAAAAGTAGAAGAGATAGGAAGAGGTGGCACATCCGCCGGACTAGGCTCGCAGGCCGATTTATTTTCATCAAATTTTACATCTCTTCTAATGATAACATTTTTGGACTTAAATGGAATAAGTCTATAACCTTTTACATCTTCAAAATATCCAACAAAAGTACATTTCTCACTCTTAGGTTCTAAAGCTTTATGCTTTTCATCTGGAATATGGGCCCATGCTTCACTTCCAAAAACACGAAAGTGACTTACATCTGGTTTAATGGAACTCCAAGCTTCTTCTGGAGTGATATTCTCTAGAACCTTAGTAGGAGTGCGATTGATTATATAATTTGCACAATTAATTGCTTCGGCCCAAAAACTAAGACTGAGTCCTTTAGATTGCAGCATACAATTAGCCATTTCCTTTAAGGTGCGATTTTTTCTTTCAGCTACACCATTTTGTTGTGGAGTGTATGGAACAGTATGTTGCATTTGAATTCCATTTTCGGTGCAAAAGTTGATGAATGTGTTTTTAACATATTCTCCACCATTATCAGTTCTTAGCTTAAGAATTTGATGTCCAGATTGTTTTTCAACAAAGGCTTTGAAGGCCAAAAATGTGTTAAATACTTCGCTCTTGAGTTTTAAGAAGTATACCCAAGTGCGTCTGGAGAAATCATCAATGAAAGTTAAGAAATACTTGCAGCCAGAGAATGAAGCAACAGGAAGTGGACCACATAAATCACTGTGCACAAGCTGTAAAGGGGCTGAGGCGTGCCAAGAGGCACGTTTGTCAAAACTGTCCCGATGATGTTTTCCGAGTACACATCCGAAACAAACACCATCTCTGCAAGATACCATAGGAAGACCTGTCACCATATTTTCTTTACATAGATGCTGAAGGGAGCGATAGTTTAAGTGACCAAATCGCTCATGCCAAAGTTTGCTCACTTCATCATTATGAGCAACAAATACTGAGGGAAGATTTGATGACCCAAAGTTGTGAAACTTATACAACCTTGTGGAATCATCAGCAATACCAGTAGCTAGAATCTGTTTAGGATCTCTTAGATCCTTGATTACAACATCATGAGGTGAAAATTCAACAATTTTACCTTCACCTGAATGAGTTATCTGATATACAGATAGAAGGTTGCAGGATAAGGTTGGAACACATAATACATCATTAAACTGACCATTGTCTAGATGAACAGTTCCAGTCCCTACAACATTAAGAGATCTATCATCACCAACATATATATTTTTGGTGTTACAATCATTTAAAGAAGAAAACATGGCTTGGTTTTTGGCCATGTGATAAGAGGCTCCAGAATCAATGAGCCACTCATGAGAAGGAGAGAAGAAGATACATTTAATGCATAACCAGACTGAGATGATTGACACAGACATGCAGAAAGTGCCATTCCGGAAGTTGAAGTTGAAGTATGCTCCACATGGATGTTATGTTTCTTCATTGCGGCTTCCAAGGCTTCCATCTTCTTAAAGCATTTAGATTCTAAGTGGCCATCTCGATTACAAAAGTTACAATGTCTATCAGTCTTCTTCCATTTGTTTTTATTGGTCTTATCATTTTGCTGAAATGATCTTTCATTTTGAGGCTGAGTTGGTTTAGGACCATTCTTTTGAGGATATGACTTCTTAGGATTCTTTGAATTTGGTTGCTGCTGGGCGGCTAACGCTTTCGTGGAAGAGTTTCCAAGATTAAGAAGACCAAGGTGTAAGAGTTTTTCTTGTTCTCTTATTAAAGAATCACAAAAAGAGTCAAAGGAAGGGGCCTTGTAGTCTTTTCCTTGACAAATGAAAGCTTCCCTTGTAGAATGGAAGGTGGAAACAAATACAGAGTAGGCTGGTCCCAACTTAGTAAGGATGGAATAAATAAGGTTACTATCTTCTTTCTTAACCTTAACACCTTCCAAAGATATCTAAGGGTCTTGAATTTGGACAAGAAATCTTCAATGCAAGAAAAATTATTAGGATCCAATGTAAGCAACTCATTTTCAAGTTGATGGGCTCTAATTTCATTTTTAATCCCAAAAACTTTAGTGAGTTTTTCCAATGCTTCATGAGGAGTCTCAAGTTCTGCAATATGGAATCTAAGATCAGGAGAAATAGACATCCCTATCAAACCACGTGCTTGATCTTGTCTATTTTCCCATTTTGCAGCCTTGTCTTCATCTTTTGGTTTCTTCTATTGGTATGTGGCTATTCTGTAGAGACCTTTACTTCTAAGTAAATCTTCCATGTAGGCTATCCATTGGAAGTAGTTAGTGTTGTCAAGAATGACTTGGCATGGACTTTCCATTTAAAAAAAAAAATGAAGCTGAAGATGCTGAAAGTAAGTGTTTCAATGGATAGATCTCGAAAAATTAGGCTGTTTTAAAAAAAACGGCTCTGAAAAAGGCTTCCGGATGAAGAAGTTATGGCTTTTTGAAAAAAATTGTTGAAGTTGCCGGCAAAGTGCGCGAATGTGCGGGAATGAAAAAATCCGCCCCCACAAAATGGAGACTTGAACCCAAGACCTCTACTCTCTTAAAATAGCTTTGAACCAATTGATCTATACAAAAAATTTGAGAGAGAGAGAGAGAGAGAGGGGGGGGGGGGCTTGGTTTGCGTGCTTGCCTTGAGAAAGCTCTTTTTCCCTACAAAACACAAAACACAAAACCCAACACGAATATGCAAAGAAAAACGAACCTTGCGGCTCGAAGTTAGCTTTAGCCAAAAAACTAGATATTTTTAAAAAAAATCTCAAAGTTAGCTTTAGCCGAAAAACTAAATATTTTTCTCAATGTTTCTGATTTTCCGAGATCACACTAAGGTGCAGGGAAAAGAGCATACGCATGAGAAAAATCCTTCCTTTCTGTTTCTGATTTGCCCAGATCGCACAGAGTCGCAGGGCAAAGAGCATACGCAGAAATGAAAGGTATAGATCCGGTTAAAAAAAAGGGCTAAATAAACCGAAACCGAAATAAGAAGAGAGAAAATAACAGTTAACTGCAAAAACACTGTATACCTCCCGATCTGAAAAATGACGCAGCTAGGGCTACCGGAAACCTTTTCGCGTGAAACGAAAGGGGTTCCTCACTGGAACAGATGCTCCGAACGCAACAGAGCAGTCCTCTCAGCCCGAAAGCAGTCAGAAACAGCAGATCTAGGAAACAACAGCCGCATGCAGTTCTACCGGCTCCAGATTTGGATCACCAACGGACGCGGCCCTCAAATAGCTCTGATACCATGTAGGAATTTACAGGGTAAGTTCCTTAGAAAGAACACCAAAAGGACACCGCTCACAACCAGATCACAGATCAATACACCAGTATTTTTGACGTGGTTAAAACCCTCAAAGAGGGAAACAGTCCATGGTTTGCGCCAACGTGGCTACTACAGGCAATTTATTAATCAAAGAATCAAAATTTACATAAGCTTCTCTCATGCACAGATTACCCGAACAATGACCCTCCATGCGCTTTAAATAGAACTCATGGACCAATCGGGTGTCAAGCCACGGATCAAGTGTCGGTAATACCGAGGAGAGAGTGAACCGTCGGATCACTACATATCGTGACCGTCGGATTGTAAGTTACAAAATGTACAATGGTAAAGAAACACACTTTACCTAACTCTACACTAGACCAAGTTGAACTTAACTATATCCTATGTGTCGGAATATCCTAACAGGTAGCTCTAAACGATAAGGGTGATTCTAAAAACCTTTATAAACATCCAATTCTTGTTGAATTTAAGGATGTATTCCCGAAGAAATACCTGGGCTACCCCCAAAAAGGGAAATTGATTTCACCATCAACCTTAAACTAGGCACTGAGCCTATTGCAAAGGCACCCTATCATATGTCGGCTCTAGATTTAAAGAAATTACAAATCCAATTAAAATAATTGTTGGACTTGGGGTTCATACGAGCTAGCATATCTCTGTGGGGAGCCCCTGTGATTTTCGTTAAGAAGAAGGATGGGTCTTGGCGACTGTGCATTGACTACTGCCAGTTGAACAAAGTGATGATAAAAAATAAATACCCTATACCAAGGATAGATGACTTGTTTGATCAAATGAGGGGGGCAACTGTGTTTTCAAACATGGATCTGAGTTTCGGATATCATAAGTTGAGAATCAAGGAATAAGACACCCTAAGGACAACCTTTAAGACAAGATTTGGGCATTATGAATTTGTATTTTTACCCTTTTGGACTGACAAATGCCCCGATGTTTTCATGAGTTTGATGAATGGAATATTTTGGGATTACTTAGACAAGTTTGTACAAGTATCTATTGATGACATTTTGATCTACTCAAAGACCCCAAAAGAGCATGACGAACACTTGAGGATAGTTCTACAATGTCTTAGAGAAAACCAATTGTACAGGAAGTTGTCAAAGTGTTCCCTCTACCAAACCAAGATTCATTATCTTGGGCACATTATCTCTAGGGATGGTATCGTGGTAAACCCGGAAAAGATCGAGGCCATCATGGAATGGCCAACACCAACCAATGTTCATGAAATACGAAGTTTCATGGGCATGGCTAGGTATTATCATAGATTTGTCGAAGGGTTTTTGAAGATAGCAAGCCCCATTACCGAGCTCCAAAGAAAGAACAAGAAATTCATTTGGACTGAAAAATGTGAAGACACATTCCAAAGGTTAAAGGTGTTATTAACAATGATGCCAATTTTGAAGGTGCTAGATATGGAACAATATTTTTTAGTTTGCACCGATGCCTCCAAGGAAGGGTTGGGTTGTGTATTGATGTAAGAAGGAAGAGTAATAGCTTATGCATCAAGGAAACTTATGACCCACGAAGAGAACTATGCAACCCATGGTCTAGAAATGGCAGCAATTGTTTATGCACTAAAGATTTGGAGACACTACCTTCTAGGAAGGAAGTTTGAACTTAGGACTGACCATTGTGGGCTACAACACATATTCACTCAAGACCACTTAAATGCAAGACAGAGAAGTAGTTTGATCTAATCAGTGAATATGATTTTTATATTACTTACATAAAAGGAACGGTAAATAGGGTGGCTGATGCTTTAAGTAGGAGGCCCCAGATATTTTTAGTGATTCCCTTAAATACAAATTTGAGGGATAATTTGCTTGACTTGCAATTTAAGGACACCTGGTACCAGGAAGTTAGAAAAAGTTTGAGGGAGGATGAAATGAGGGTCCCAAAATATGAAGAATAATCCCTTGATAGTGATGGGTTACTACGATTTTGGGGAAGGATATATGTGCCACTAAATGAATATATACGTCAGTTAATCTTGAATGAGGCACATCACGTGGTATACATGGCACACCTTGGTGTTAAGAAGATGAGTGCGGACCTGAAACCACTCTTCTTTTGGAAAGGAATGAAGAAGAGCATTGTAAACTTTGTAGCAAGATGCTTAGAGTGTCAGCGAGTAAAATTTGAACAAAGACATCCAATAGGGTTATTGCAACCCCATGAGATACCAGAATCTAAATGGGAAGTTATATTAATGGACTTCATTGTGGGACTACCAATGACCTCAAGAATACATGATGCCATATTTGTAGTTGTGGACACATTGGCCAAGAGCACCCATTTTATACCAGTTAAGACTACATATAAGGCACAAGAGATAGCCAAAGTTTGTATTGATGAGATTGTGAGATTACATGGAGTGCCTAGGAAGATTGTATCAGATATGGGAGCAATGTTTACAGAAATGTTTTGGACTAGTTTCCAAGAAGCCTTGGGAACCAATTGAACTTCAGCATTGCATACCACCCTGAGACTGATGGGAAGACAGAGAGGACTAATCAAATCCTTGAGGATATGCTACGGATGTATGTGATGGACCAAAAAAAGAGATGGGAGAAGTTTTTACACCTCATGGACAATAATAGTTATCAAAGTTTCATCAAGATGGCGCCCTTTGAGTTCTTGTACGGAAGACCTTGCATAACATCTCTTAGTTGGGACCAACTAGAGGACCGAGTATTAATAGGACCAGAAGTGGTGCAAGAGATGGAAGAACAAATGAATATGATTAGGGGGAGGCTAAAAGAAGCACAAGATGATGATGATGATAATAATAATAATAATAAAAGAAAAAAGAAAAAAAGAAGAAGAAGAAGTTATGTTGATGTTCATCGGATAGACCAAAATTATGAAGTGGGAGATAGGGTGTTCCTAATAGTAAGGCCCCAAAAGAGCTCTATAAGATTTGGAAAGGGAGAAAAATTGTCTCCACGATTTGTGGTACCTTTTGAAATATTAGAAAGAAAAGGGTCGGTGGCTTATAAGCTTGCATTGTCCCCATCTAAAGCGCATATGCATGATGTGTTTCATGTTTCTGTTTTGCGTCATTATATTTTAGATCCTTCGCATGTTATTGACTTAGGCCATTTGCAGGTTTCAGACTAGGGAACAACGATGGTCGAACCAGTTCACATACTGGACCAACAAATTTTGTAGCTTAAACGACGGTCAGTGGACCAGGTTAAGGTCCAGTGGGACAATTACAGTCCTAGTTCATCCACTTGGGAGGACGTCAAGGAGATGCATCACCGTTTTCCTTACCTATTGTTAGTCAACTAGTGCCCCGCTCTAGTTGACTGACAATGATATTACATTAACATTTATTTAGCCCTAATGCATGCAGTGTCAGGTGTGGAGCCTAATTATCTTCTTTATTCAGAGGTATCGCCGCATTGGACCCCATTTATAATGTGGCGGCAACACTGCCCATTTATGTGCGTCACCAGGGGGGATGACAACAATTCTTTAGAGCCCCTCCATGGTGGGGGATCAGGAGCAGCGCCCCCGAAGCTAAAAATAGATGTAAAATTGCATTGTAAAATGATGTAATTTCGTAGTCAATTTGGGCTGTTCATTAGGCGGAAATATGACAGTAGAAATTATGTTTAGTTTAGGGTTTTTTTCCATAGAAGGCAACCCCTCCCTATATATGACGAAATTGTATTGTGGCTATGTAGATCTATATTCTGAGGGAGAAAGAGAGAGGATATAGTGTGAGAGAGAAGAGGAAATTACATCGGATCTGTTGTAGGTTGTATCTATTCATTTTGCGAAGGAAGGACTGGCTGTTTCTCCATGGACATAGCCCAAATTGGGTGAACCACATATATTTGTGTCTCTCTTGTTTTATGCATTTTCTGTGTTTATATTTCTGCAATATTTTATTAGTTCCATTTCTCTGTAATATATAATTTTATAACATGCACTTTATTCTTTGAGGACCTCAGGTTGAGGATCCAAACACATGACTCTATTATTATTGGTTTTGATGTTTATGTATGTTCTCCATTGATATTATGATGAAGATAGCAGTAACAGTTATGTATGTTATCTATTGGTATTATGATGATTGTACCATTAATGGTTATGAATGTTCTCTATTGATACTATGATGATTGTAGCATAAATGGTTATGTTTGGTCTCTATTGAATTTATGATAATGATAGCAGTAAAGGATATGTATGCTCTCTATTGATATCATGATGATGATAGCTTTGATGGATAGGCATGTTTTATATTGATGTTACGATGATGATAGCCATGATGGATGGGTCCCCTATGTTAGCTACTTACATTAGTTATGGTTCACAATGAATAATGATGTGAAGGACTAAGTGATGTTGATGATGATATTATGACAATGACTAACACTGAGAAACTTTTTTACTGATGATTATTGAGTATGACAGGAAACCACTAGAGGCACTCGCATATGATGAGTTGACGACACCTGGTTTCATGGAAATTAATATTTTCTCTTTGAAATTCTAAGTCAATTTTGAAACTTGCTATATATGTATATATATGTATTCTTTTGATATGTCAGTGGTTGCAGGCACATATTAGTATGACAGGAAACCACTAGTGGTACTCGCATATGATGAGTTGATGACACCTAGTTTCATGGAAATTAATATTTTCACTTTGAAATTCTAAGTCAATTTTGAAACTTGCTATCTATATATATATATATATATATATATATATATATATTCTTCTGATATGTCAGTGGTTGCAAACACATATTAGTTCCTTGGCCGAATGACTCACATATGGGTGATGGGGTTGTAAAGTTGGACGAAACTGCATGGGAGGTGTCACGCCCCCAGTCTACGGCCAATTTTTTTCACCGTACCCGGCGGGGTGCGGCACCACCGAACGCTCCCTTTTTAACAAGTTAACGCTTATGGACTACACCTTAACCATGTAATCAGCTTTAAACCGATGTAAACATGTCTTCACTTATAAACATAAGCATTAATCTTCATCAATCTTCATAAGCCATTCTTAACATTATCATATGCATTTTAACCGAATAACAATTGCAAAACAACCGAGAAGAATGGGAGGGGCAACTCCCGGTAAAGTCTACCCGAATATATTATGATCTTTTCAATAATACAAATGTACAAGTGTGTCGGGCCAATCCCACGACCAACACTTAGAAATAATACAACAAGGTATAAGAAACCTTTACAAAGCATATGCTAACTTCTTCAAGGTAGGAGCGTGCTCAACCCGTGCACAAAATCTCCTCCTTTAAGCCCTGCATAAACCGAGTTCAAAACTCCCTCAACCGAATCCTTACTTCACATAACCAAGCCTCCAAAATATGCGAAGTTCCTTTATTCCTCATGCGCATGAGGAATGCGCATTCCTTCAAGTCACCTCGCACTTCCTTGTCCTTATGCGAAGGAGAGATCTTGAGCGAAAGTCGATGGAGAAATGAACTCCATTCTCCACCAATATATACACATCTTTCCACATGTGATAAGGGGGTTGCTTAACTTTCGACCGACCTCCCAAATAACATGTAAAGCCCACTTATATGCATTATTATATATTATTTTAATCTTATTAATCCACGCATGTTTGTATATGCATATTCCTCCATATAATATGCCTTCTTTTCATGTTTTAAGGGGTGCTTCACTCACGGCTGCCCCCATTATTACATAAAAGCCCTCATATTATATTTTAATAATCCAAGCATATTAATATATGCTTATAAGCCTTCACACGATATGTATTTATGTGCTTTAGTATGCTCGTCCACACTTGGCCTTATTTCTGTCCAAGCGCATTTCGTCATATCCCTGTCGCACAAGCTCGTCACAATATCGTCACAACCGGCTCGTCATTTTGTCGCATGCTGCCCGCTGCTTTTGCTGTTCGTCGCATCCACCCGTCCGTCGTCCGAAGCTCATCGCACATCGCCCGCCGTCCGTCGTATGCCGCTGCCCATCGTGTAGCAGGGCGCGCGCCCATGGGTTGCCCGCCCATTGTCGGGTCCGCCCATCGTCGGGTCCGCCCATCGTTGGGTCCACCCATGTGTCGGAGGTTCGCCCCGCCGCTCGTCGTCGTGTCGAAACGCACCCGCTGTCGTGCACGAGGGCGCCTGCCCATCGTGCACGCCTGCCCGAGACTCGAGGGCGTCACAGGAGGGGTGGGACAGTGTCCCTAATCTCACCCGCTAGCACTCCCACCGTGACTTGGGCTGTAAAGGTCGAAAAACCTTCGCCTTGAAGATCATGATGGCATGGGGGAAGATCCCAAATTTGGGTCGCTCATTAGGATTTTATGTGGGGAACGCGCATCAAGGTGGATCCTTTGATCCCCGGCACCATTAGTCTCACTATAGCAGGCAAAATAAGAGATGATAGTCGTCTTTGTTGTTGTACCTAGACTTTCCCCTCGTAGTCACTAAATGCTTGAAGGGCAAGTGGCATGGCACCCTTGAAATTTCAAGGGAAGTTCTTGAAGGGCGCAACCGACTTGGTTCCCTTGGAATCACAAATAAATTGTTAGGCATGGCACCCTTGGAACTTCAAGGGAATTTTTTGAAGGGCACGACCAACTTGGCATCCTTGGTATCATTAAAAAGAAACTAATCAATATAATCAATATATGAAAATCCTACAAATTCACATCAAGTGGTAAATGATGTTAGAATTGAGGTAATTAAATCAAGAATAAAACTTGGGTTAAGGGGAGAATAGGAAGAGATAAAATCTTTTACCTTGAGAACTCTACCCTTCCCATGTTGGAAAACATTAGCTAGATAATGTACATAAGTAACTTAATTAGGTAAAAGGGGGAAAGAGGGACATAGATGTAAGTATAAAGATTAATCCTAAAATAGTTTAACGTCATTAAGAGAAGAGGATGGTGAATTAAAATAAGATTATTAAATTACATTTTAGAGAAATTTAGAGAACCTCCATGTGGAAACAACCAACATAAAAATATCCATCTAAGAGGCAAATTGAGTTAAATTAGGAAGTAGTTAGGGGACCAAATTTGAGACTCATCAATTGACTTTAGTAATGAATACAAATTAAGAATAAATAGGAAGTCTTGTTGGGGTGAGGAAAAATGTTATTTTTAAATTAAAATTTAAGTAAATAATTTTGGAGATCCTTGGTGAGAGAGAGACACATGGGTGGGTGAATAATCAAACTATTGGATTAATAAAGATAATTAATTATGCATGAAATGCCAAGTGTCACTGGCTGATGATTCTCCAGCTGAGAAAATCACTCTCTCTTCGGAAGCTATCCATGCCCCTCTGCTGCAAGAAATCTCCTCAATCGAATTTTCCTTTTGAGAACTTCTCACTTCAGAAAATCGATTTCTTGATCTCTCTTGGTGTGTTTTCTAAATGACCCTCAAGCCCCTTCTTATATCTTCATATTGGACAACCAACAACCTATATTACTCCTAATCAAAGGCTCAAATCATTTTGACTTGATCTCCATCTTTTTTCTATAAGGTACACCCAAAATTATATTAATACCCATTAATATTTTAATTTTCCAAAGTTTAGACTTAGGAACTCCATTAAAAATATGAATTATTTTAATAAAATCGTCTGTGGGTGGAAATTCCCAAAATGGTTTCTGGGTTCTTTGGAATGCATGCGCCCAAGCCTCCCTGCAAAACTTGAGGCTTAGAGCACATCTGATGCTGCCCCAAATCAACAAACCTGGGCTATCGTATGAAAGCTCTCTTAAAGCACTTGAGTTTCCATCTCCCTTTATGCACACATAGTGTAATAGGAAAATGAGTAAGTGGCCCATTATCCACACATTATTTCCTTTTCATGCAAAGAAAAATCAAAACATAGTTTAATTAGAGGATATTGTAAAGAATCGCCACATATTCACATCTTATCACACTTTGTATGTTCACTTTGCCACTTGCACACACATTACACATCACACACTAAGCTTATATAAGCTTTGTATAAGAAGGCATCCAGTTTCTCGAGCTTTTTGTACTTAGCCTATTATTTCTTACATTCTCACACCCTAATAAAAGAAAGGCTCCTAAAAGCAACCATAACTTGAACCAATTAAATTTCCCCACAGGGGCCACAAAAGAAGTTATAGTTCAGGTTAGGACCATTGGGGGTATCCATCCCATAAGCTGCCATGATCATGTTACATCTTCGAAACATATACGTTGACTTTTAGAATGCTTAAAATCATTAATCATCCCACATAAAAGACTACTAAAGTGTGTCATAGACCCAATTCAGAGGGGGTTTGGCTTAGGTCCAATGCGTGCGGTACTATTTGAGGTTCCTTGACCCATCTAGTGCTTAGTACTAGTAACTGACTACTAAGAAGCTAAAGACTTGACTACTCTTATAGGACGAAAGTATCTTAGTGGCCAAAATTAGGACATCATTTCCCTATAGGTGGAGGTGTGGGAAACACTAAAGCCTCATATGTTACCTTGGTTGATTCTTCAGCTGTTAGAAAGTGTCACCTATTCTCTCAGGATCTTTAGGTGAATACTATGGTTCAGATACTTCCGTCCAACCTGACTTAAGGAGAGGACCGGAGGACTGACTCTGGAGGTGCGGGTGGGTCAAAAGAATCTATTGTTGATCTAGCAGTCTCGCCCAACATTGATTTCTCTATCATCGGAGGGTGAGAGAGAGAATGTTGGCCGAAGGCTCACTCACTGAGTCGAAGGCTCAATCACTTGCATACCCAGCAAAAGATATCTCGGGAAGGCCCAGTTACTTTTAGAGTGGCAAGGATAAATAGATATTTATAAGATCTTTTATCATACACAAAAACAAACGAAAACCATTTTTTTCTTGATTGGTCACATAACATAAGTTAACGGAAAATTAATCATTTTATTTTCGCTTTGTTTTATTTATGTGATTTACTTGCTCTAATACTTATCTCCTTCCCTCATCATGGCAAAGTAACACACACTCTACTCGACACCATATGGGACCCCATAGATCCCCAACGTTCTCGAAATTTTCAAAACCTCCCTCCATTATCAAGAGGTGTGTGAGGTCTCTCGCCATTTAGGCATAGAAGACACCACACAACCACCATTCTAGGATCTTCCTTTATTGGTGAAACTTTGATTGGGACCCCTCCTCTTCAAATCACTCCTTTCAATACCCCCCACGGGACTTCACAAGCTACCCCTCAGGGGACCCCTCATGCTATCCGTCAGGGGAACCCACACAATTCCCCTCTCGGGAGTCCACGCGGTTCTGACCAAGGTAACCATCCTCATTAGGGAACCCCTTTACAGTAGTTGTTCAAAATCGTTTTGCGATGGTAGATAACTTGCAATTCTTGTTTTTAGTTTCCTTAAATCTCCTTGATTTAAGCGAGTTAACAAATGGGCCTATTGCACATGGACAACATTTTCCACCCATGCCCACCAAGCTCCCTTCAAGGAGAAGACCCAAGAAACCATGTCATGACCTTTCACATTTGGTGTTCATCCATTAGTATTACAAAATATACTATTCACTTGCGACTATTTCATCGCACCCTCACAGTGTTCGTAGAAAAATGGTACATAGACTAACCCTCTAGGTCACATGGGAACTTCAGTTCCCTAGCCACAACATTCTGATGAGCCTCAATATTGCAACAAGAATGTTGCAACTCCTAAGGCTACCAACTTTAATTATCAACTCGGGGTTCGTACAAACTTAAGAGGTATTGGCACTATATGTGTAACATAAAATGTGTCTTTCCTTTGCTCTCATGATGTAATGGAGTGAATGTAATGAAATCAAATTCTAAACTAATTGTAGAAATGGAAATGCTCGAAATGGAAATTTTAACCTATTGCAGGAAAGAAAATACAAGGAAGGAAAACATATTCTTATTGCATAAAGTGAATATCATGAACTAAATATCAATCATTACATTTCAAAAATTTTAGATCCATTGAAAGAGTTCATTGGTTGTGGCAATCAAGAAAATCATTATTGTATTATCCAATTCATAAATTTGTCCATTAAACCAAATTGTTGAGATATTTTGCATTGGTAAAAAGGCAAGTCCTAAGTGGTGTTTATTCCTCCTCAACCATTTATTTGGAGCCTAGGTTTCATGATTCAACCCTAAGGGAAAAAAACCAATATTTTTGAGCAAATCTAGGCAAGCAGATACATGTTGGAAGGGTGCTACAGGAAACAAGTTTGCTATAGAAATATATAATTCACCGAATGACTAAGAAAATCAAATCCAAATTGGATGGGAATTTTTTTTATTGAATAGGATGTCTTAGGTCTCCATTCCAAGTGGAATCACTCAAAAATACCCTTGTTAACCCATGTTAAAAAATGGTAGAAAATTACTATTCTAAAATCTAGAAATTCGAGAACTAGTGAGCTAGTTAATCTATCAAATGCCTAGCCTAATCAAGTGCAAATGCAATGGGGTAATTTTTTTTATTAATTGGAATTTTTGGTGATCTAATTAAAGTGGAATCAACTTGATTGAAGCTCGTTAGCATGTTATAAAAAATAGCATAAATTTACTACTATTTGCCACAAGGGACTTCCAGAAATTTAGATATGGGAATAAGAAAACTAATCCAAGTAGCTCAATGCTTACTATGACCTTCCAAATATGTTCCAATGATGAAATTTTTATTCTACAAAATAACTTACTTCAACCATTTAACCCAATCCTACAACAATTAATCATCAATAATAAATGCAGAAATAGAAAAAAACAAGAACAAGAAATGCATGTGAATAAGAAGTGAAAAGTAAATGATACAAAAGGGATTTGAAGCTCCTAGGATGGCCAAACCCAAGGAAACTCAGATTCCTATGAAGGAGACCAAGATTTAGAAGCTGAACATGGCACCAATCTTGATTATTTCCATGAATACAATTACATCCCTGCAAGAAATGACAGTGGAGCTGCAAAAATACGAGTTCTCTCCCCAAGAAGACTAGGAAAAATCAAACCCTAGAGGAAAATTTAACTTGGTACTTATAAAAAATTATTATGAAGCATTCCCCATTAAAGGAGGAATCTTTCCCCTCTAAAATCCCTCAAATAGTGGATCTAGTTCCCAACACTAGGAATCTACATTAAATGACAGGGAACACATTCCTAAATTTTCTCAACCATTGGAGCTCCAAAATCTATGCAATAATTTCATAATATCTTGTTGATTTATTATGCAATATTGATCCTCCTGTAGTAGGGAGAAAGTCCCTAAATTATCTCCTCCTCCAAATCTCCATAATATGCTCAATATTCTCACAATATTCTCACAATATTCTACAAAAATAAATAATATTAGGCACAAATATGAAATTATCCATAAACCTTCCTAATGAACACATTAAAGCTAAAAAAACATTATTGAGTGTAGAAGGAGAGGTTTAATATAGCCGTCATGTCCCTAAGAAAGGTTAGATGGGCCTAAATTTATGTCTAATTTGGAGGCCCATCATACCCCCTGCTGAAATTGTTGCTCATCCTCTGAGCAACCTATTCACCCTACATGCCTTGTTGTTCTTCATGTATGCTGACATGTTTCATGCTTTGTTTTCTGGTAGAAACCAAATTTTGCATGTCAAGAGGTGGTGGGTCCACCTTTTATTTTTATTTTTTTTCTTTTTTCTTCTTCTTCTTCTTTTCATTTTTTTCATTATTTTTTTCTTTTCTTTTTTCAACTTTTCTCTATTTTTTTATTGCATGAAAAATAAACTCAAAGTGCTTTGAGTTAACTGGGTTGATCCTCACCTACCCCTTGACACTCCTTGTCTTCCATCATGGCTAAATGATTACATCCAACTTTCTCAAGTCCTTTTCACTTTTGTCTTGTCCTCTCCCCCATGTGTGGGTGTCTTGGTGGAAAAGTGAAGTTAATTGCTAGAGAAGGTTGAGGTTGCTCTGCTACTAATATTGGTTATAAAAACCTTTTCCTTCATACGCTTTCAATGTTTTTCAACCTAAATCAGTTCGTAAGAAAGCTTTAAAGGATTGCATACCTAAACCTTACCCTTGATGTGTTTTTGCAGGTGATATTGAAGCTGCTGATATGAATGTTGAAGTTTCCTTTGGTGGTCCTGAAGTTGTTGCTAATGATATTGAAGCTGCATGTGATAATCTGCTGGAGGTCCTATTGCTGATAGCCTTGAATCTGGAGGTCTCCTAGATTTTTTTATTGTTGGTGTTGCAGCTTCACATCCTTGGCTAAAATGTTGTTGTTGAGCTTCATAACATGACGATTTCGGAAGTGTTGACTTCCTTTTTTGTTGATGCATAGGTCTTCATAACATGATGCTTTTTCTAACTGATGTAATCTCTTTTGTGTGAAGACCTCTTTCTGGCGTTCAATCTGTTATTGTTTGAGTTGATGGTTGCTAGTCCACATTCTAAACCTCTGTCTTCTAGTTACCGTGAGCAAGTTGTCTTAGTCAAATCCAACCTTCTTGGAGTGTTGGGCTTGGCCATGGGTGATGTTAAACTTCCCCACACTTTTCAAAATTGTCATGCAACATTTAAACACTTCATCTCACCTTTTTTTTCCTCCAAAACCCCTCAGCGAACTCCCTGTAGCAGTTCAAGACATCCTGTAGCAGTACAGGGAATCATGTAGCAAACATGTAGCAAATTTGTTTTGCCCATATCTCACAGATGGTATACTGAATTGACTTGAAATTTTTTGAGCATGTTTCCATCATCCTTATGCACCACACCATAAAAAATCTTGGCCAATGGATGCATGAATCTTGAGAAAAATTACAAATAGTTGTAGGTGATAGAGGTCGATTTCTTGAAAACTATGCACTGAAATTTGTTGAAATTGCTTGGGCATGTTACCATCATCCATATGTATCTATCCTTGAAACAATTTGGCAAATGGATGCACGAATATCGAGAAAACTTAAAATGGTTATAGATGATGGAGGTCGGTTTCTCGAAAAGTGTGCACCGAAATTTTCTGAAATTGCTTGGACATGTTACTATCATCCATATGCATATCCCCCTCAAACAAATTAGCAAATGGATGCATGGTTTTCAAGATATGCCAAAAATATTTTTTCTCTCTGTGTATTTTTACTTCCTGTAGCAAAACAAAGTCTTCATGTGGCATTTTAGGACAACAAGGAAAATGAGTGGTAAAATCTTGAGAATGATGAGTGGATGGTGGAAATAGATGAGAGTGATGGATTGGCATGGCCTTGGTCCTTCTGTAGCATCTAAGAAAAGGAGGAGAAAGACCAAGTTTGACTTCCTTTGACTAGAATTTTGACCAACTTTTTCTTTTGGTGCCAACTTGTTTTTGTTGCTTGCAGAGGTTGCAAAGCACCTGCATTCATGAGAGAGATCTATATGGAGCAAATGTTATTTATTTACTTATTTATTTTTTCTAGGCTTACTAGTCGCCTCAATGAGGTTTTCAACTAGTAGGTATGCCTAGGCACCTCAAACTAGGTTTTCACCTAGGATCTTTTCTTTTTTCTCCTTTTTCTTTTTTCAACCCATTGACTGCCTCATGGAGGTTTTAAATCAATGAGCCAATCTCAGGTGCCTCTAATGAGGTTTTCACCTGAGATTTTAATTTTTCCTCTTATTTTTTTATTTTTTTCTATCTTACTCTACTTGAAAAACAAAATCTCTTTCAAGTATAGGAATACTTTCATAGAAGCTAAGTGCACATCAAGATGACATATAAACTGATGTGTAGGCTTTAAATATATGCTTTGACATGTACCTGAATTTCAGAGACCAAATGCCTTGATTGAGATGAGATCATGAATTGTTGAAGAAGAGTGTGTTGTTGCAACTTAATGATTGTTTGGAACCATATTTCAATATAGTTGTGATGCCCCTGGTCCAATTGCTGATTTACATCATCTTGGATGTCTTCTTCTTCCATGAAATGCAAATCTTCTTCTTTTTGTTGGTTATTCTCTTGAACACATAGAGGATATGATGGTAAACATGAGGAGACTTTCTTCTCATTTGAATCTTCTTTTTCTGCATGTTGTCCTTCAATGGAATCAAGAGAATATCTTTTTTGCAATGCTCTTATTGAGCTAAGATGAATACCATTGAGATAAAGATGAGATGTTTGGAAGTGTTGTGCCTCAACATTGTAAATGGGTTGAGCTACTTCCTTGTGTGGGTTTGGAAATGGTGGTACAGGTAGTTGAGTGGGAATGGATCTTTCAAATAGATGTGGTTGGGGTTGTGATTGTGTTGGAGGTGAATGGTAGGGATAATATGGAGTTGGGTATGGAGGATATTGAGGAAAATATTGTGGATGGATCCCATAAGTTCTTTTCCAACCTTGTTTCCAAGATAGGTTTTGGGATTGAAAATTAGGATCTTGCATCATATCAGGTTGAATAGGTTGCCATGGTCCTCTTGGAGCTACATAACATAGCTGCATTGATAACTGACTTGCTCCATTGTCCTCTTGGTAAACTTCCTTCAACCTTGATAATGAGGGGCAATATTTAACATCATGTGATTCTGCATGGACAACACAAATATCAACATCTTCTTTTTTCTCATTTTGTATTCTTAACATTTCTACTTGTTCACTTAGATTGCTAAGAATTTTTGTTTTAAAGTTATCAAGCAAATTTCCAAGTTTAGCTTGACTTACCGATCTTGATGTTGATTGACTTACTCTTTCCCTTCCTCTTGATATGTGTTTGCATGTTTCACAAATTTCTTCAAATGATAATTGGTATACATCACCTCTACTCATGAGATCAGGGAGATCAATCCATTCATCCCTAATTGTTCTAAGTAAGAGAGTTTTTAGTGTGTTGGGTCCTAAATTATGCAGTTTTGCCTTCTTAACATTATACATGAACCTCTCTATTAGATCCGCAAGGCTCTCATATTCTCTTTGATTCATTCTAAAGATTTCTTATTTAAGATCATGACCTTTATATTTTTCTAGAAATATCTTTTGCATATCATTCCATGATCTTATTGAATTAGTCCCTAAACTCATGAACCATCTAAGAGCTCTCTCCTTCAATGTTGCGAGTCGAGTCTATTCTATTAGGACTATCATTAATTGGAACTTTTTCACCATTTTCTTTTTTCACATCCTTATTCCATCCTTAAATGTTTTATGGACTTTCCTTATAGGTTGGATCTCCTTCTTTTCTTTGTTTTTCCTTATAGCTTGGATCTCCTTTTCTTGGTTGTTCTAATTCACACTCCTTGACTAATTCAAGTATCCCAAGCATTTGTTTCCCACAATCACATGACTTCATGAATATGGGTTCAGTGGATAAGATGGGCAAGAAACTATGTTCTTTCTAATTTCTGAGAGCAAGTTTTGATGTGATTACCTCTGGTCTATTCTAGATCAAAATTAGATATGTTAAGCACTAATTGGGGTAACTTGCGTATAATTCCATGTTAAACATGGAGAAATGAACTTGTGAAACTAGCATTATAACCTACCAATTGAGAAGGATCCTTGTCTATAGGAAAAGTAAGTTTTAACACAACCAACATTATATTTTCAAGAGTTGGTCTTTAGTGTTTAGCCTTTTTTTTAGGTAAACAATGGGATTCTGCTATAAAGTTTTCATTTTTATTTTAAGTGGCATGAGGCAAATGTTATACAAATTATATAGATGCAATTTCCTTTGACATTGTTTCTTTTCTAAGAAGGATATAATTGTCATTGTCAATTTGTTCATGTCGTACATACTCCTGCTTACTTGTTGAATCTTCCAGTGGTATATGCACGTTTGCTTGGATTTCACTGGTATCACATACTACTTGACATGTGTTACTTTTTCTTTCAAGGCAATGAGTATTTTCATGGTATTTTTTAGTGCTTGTTCCAAACTTGTATTTACAATTTCATAGAAACAATCTTGTTCTATCAATTTCTTGTTAATCCGATCTTTGCAATAGGATAGCTTCGTTTTACCTTTATAAGCCATCATTAATTAAACTACTTTCATAAATTTTGATATTTTTAACATTAATTTTTAAAATAATACAATATATATCTTAACATATAATAATGAAACAATTACTTTAATTTAAATTTTAAGCCACTCAAAACTATTTACAATATTAAAAATATAAATTTAAAATACAATTATTAATTTAGGCATTTCTAATATTAGCTTTCAAAATAATGCAATATATATCTGCTTTCACAATAGTGCAATATATATCTTACCATTACCAGTGATAAAACAAAAACCTTATTTTCAATTTAAGGCAACTCAAAACTATTTACAATATTTAAAGAATAAGAATTTAAAATGCAATTCTTAAAATATAATCTCAAAATTTGAAACAATGACTACTGTACTAAAATAACTATTTGTTAATTTATCTTTATTGCTGAGTTTAGATATCCAAAGATACGACAACAAAATTCGAAATAATGACTTATGCACTAAAGGAACTAATTGTTTATTTATCTTTATGGGTTAACTTTCCAATTTTTTCCTTGCCTTTGCCAAGTGCATGGGTTAGTAGCATAAATAGAACATATTAAATAAATTTATTGATATGGAATTTATAGTAAGTATTTGGACAAACGTTAACCACTTTTAATTAAAATGCAATTAATATTTTGACAGTGTAGAATACAATGTCAAGGTAAATGTGGAATTGAAATATAACTTTTAGTCTCTGCTATATCGCAATGAACTTGATTATAGTAATCGAAAAGTTGTCAATAATATTAGTTTGAGCTGGTTATCACGAAAGTTTTTAGGTTGTCCATATATTTTTTATAATGAAATTTGTTTAGCCATCTTATTTGGCCTCTTCTTGAGGAAGGAAGGCCAAAAGCATATGTTATATTCGTTTATTTCGTTGCCATTTTCATTTGTTTCCGTAGCATTTCCAATCTCTGAACTAATGCTAGCATTAGTTCGAGTAAACCAGGAGGGATCTTGGGATTTATCTGTAGATCACGTTACATTAACCTCATGCATGATTTACACATGGCTTAGCCTAACCTCATGCATGGTTTACACATGGCTCAGACTACCAGCACATTGTCATTGTTATCGACCACTGCTTCTTTCTCACCCAAAGCTGCTATTGTTTCATTTCACTTCAACTAGTCAGTTGGGTTAACCCAGGGCAGGGCAGAGGAGAGCTCTTAACCAGTTAACCAACAAACCACCAGAAAAACAGGTTCGGGGCCGAGGAGAGCTATTAACTAGCACAATAAACTGTGTATAATCATGGACTAAGTTGTTGAATCTAACACTAATCTAACACTGATATGCAATCTAAGTTTTTGGAAGCTTAGCAGAGTTTGTTGGAAGTTTACCAGTAATTGTAGTCGATGCCAAAGAGAAAGACACTTTGATTCAGACATTGCAGAGGAATTTCTTCTGATTCTTGAAGTGTCCCGCGGAGCTCGAAAGAGAGGTCTCAATTGAGGTGTCAATTGTCACTGGATTTGTGGTAACAAGGCTCCCAAATATTTCATCAAGCAACTTTCGGAGATACAGAAAACAAGCGCTTTCAAAGGGGGGATTTTGGGTATCAAACGGTGAGACAGAATAGACGTATATAACAGAACTAGATAACTATTGCTTTTGACTCTACCTTCGCCTTAACTATGCAGGTGTATCCTCTGATGGTGGATAAACCCCTGCTAGCTTTGACTTTGTTGTCTTTCCTGCTTTGCGGGGTAAACTGGATACTTTGACACTAGGGCACTGTTGCAAAGTCTACTAAATCTTTTCATTGATAAACTTCATCAATCGATTATGGATCAATAAGCTCACTGCATCATGGTCTTGATCAATTGGATATGGAAAAGGGTATGGTTCTCTAATAGAAAGGGGTGATGTGGGATTTCAATCTTTACCTGGAACCGGGCTAGGGTAAGCTGCCTCTATCGATGCTTTTGGAACTAAACTCGAAAAACACTACATGGATAGAAGCCAAGGTAGCGGGAGTAGTTGATCCAAAAGTTTATGGAGCAGTCATTGAAGCCGAAAAGCTTCTAAAATACGTTTTTTTATTTTCCCTGCGAGCTTTGTTTACAAATAACTTCATGTGGCTTCATCCACGTATTTCATGGCATGTTATGGTTCATGTGGCTTCATCCATGTATTTCATGGCATGTTATGGAAAATAGAGTGCCCAGGCAAGTGGACTCATGGCTTGTGGAAAATACAGCGGTGAGGCAAGTGGATCCATCGGGCCCACATGGATTAGAGGTCATCCTTTAAATATTCAGTTCATTCACAATTATTTGACAAATCACTTCACAAGGATTTGTTGGGGGTATTATAATGTTATGATGTCTGCATGGATCCATCCGTGCCCCAGAGCAGTACCTTATACTCTGTACCTTCTCTAGGTTAGCAAACATGTCCGAGAATAATGATTAGGTAGTTTCTTTCTTATTTTTTTGATTCAGATGAAAGTTTAAATTGTATCCAAAAGAACTCAATCCATCCTTGTTTAAACTGTATCCAAGAGAATTCAATCCATCCTTGTTTAAACGGTATCCAACAGAACTTAATCCATCCTTGCATGACTCAATTAACTAGTGTCGCCTAACTCAATTAACTATTGTCATTTTCCTTTGTGAAGGGCATCCAGAGACAATAATTTTCTTTGTGAAGGGCATCCATTGACAATAATTTCAAAGACCCTCAACAGGGAATGCTCGCTCTATTATTTGGTCGATCTCCAAGTTGCTTGTCTTATTGCATAACCTATGGCTTCAGAGCAAACCAGGTTCAACCATACATACCCAGACACAGTTACTTGGTTTACAAATCTACTCACCTTTTTAGAGTATTTAGAACTAGTACTGCTTGCTTTATGTTTCAGACAAGGGAAAGGATAGACATCCTGAAGGAAAGGAATGCCAGCCCCAGACAGTCGGACAAGGTGGAGCCTATGAAATTATTGGAGATTGAAAGTGACACTTCTAAGAGAAAATACTTTCCAAGAATATTGTCTCTTTTTTGTGATTGGGTTCAAGTTTCCAGCACTTTCATAACCATTGGTTCCTTGTGTCTTTGTAGGACACAAACACACCAGACTAAATCCTTCCTTCTTCTCCTTGCTTTGAACTCTAGCAACCTGAACAAAGTAGCTAATCTTTAACTCGATCGAGTACTAATAAATCATTTTTACAGGTCGACTATTCTGTACAGTGGGTGTACATCCTACAAGATGCAAGGTAAGTTTGCCATTCTTTCGCTCTTATGTGTCTTTTAAATTCTGTTGTTTATGGAACCCATGTGTGAAAACCTCATCCTTGAAGTAGATTTGGTCCAATTGCTAAGAGTTGGCATTTGCCAAGGTCGACATTTCATGGAACCATTATATATGTGCAGAATGCATATATAGGCTTCAATAGAATAAGCAACCGTATATGGCTATTCCTAGTTTGTTGGCTGCAATAGAATAAGCAAACTGTATATGGCTATTTCTAGTTTGTGCTTCTATTGCAATTTGTCTAGATAATTTAGCTTTTCATGGGTGCCTTTTTTGGCACACACTTGAGAAATTGAAACAATGGCTGATTGTGGTAAGTCGCTTTATTTTTAGGAATTTGAAGAGAGTGGAAACAGTGAACATTACTTTCAGGAGCTTGTTTTGCTTGCCAAGGAGGGTGTGAAAAGAGGAAAGGTTAGTAATTATTATCATATTTGGATGATGCCTCATGGTGATGTTATATTTATCCCATTTCTTAGTGAAAAAAATTGATATTTATATGGTTAAAAGGGATGTCATTGTCTTCCCTTCAAAAAGTACATTCTTAGCCATGTTATATCAAAATAGCATTCCAACCTACTCATGTAAAGTCAAGGAAAATGCATGAAATATAGCTTAGCAGAATTTGTTCCCAAGGATTCAGATGGGCTTAACATTGAACAGATATAGACTCTAAGCAGAACATATTTTGTAGTTAGTTATTGTATTTAGTTCTTTTCAGTAATAGTTTCCTTTTCAGACACATCATCTTTATTCATATTCGGTATCGTGCATGAGGTTGATGCTAGTGATACTTTTGACAATGTTTTATTACAGTTAGAATTTGAGTTGTATGCTATAGTGATTTCATTCCAAGGACATGCAGTAGTTGTAACTTCATTGAAGATAGTTTTGAAGTTTTTATATTGAAATTTTCTATGGATTGAAGATTAAAATTCATTTACCCTATACATTCATACTCAAAGTCTATTTTCGCTATTTCTCATTATCTGAGGTTGTGACTGAGTTTAGGGTGCATTATAATTGGTTTCTGAATAAAGACAAAACAACTAATTTCTGAATAAAGACAAAACAACTAAACTATTTCAGATATATACAGGTCCCTGAATATTTTAGTTAGGTCACGATGCTTTTACATAGATGTCTGATGAATAGTGTCAAAAGTTATGTTTTGTTTCTGTATTTAACAGGTTTTTTTATGTTATATAGAATGTAAAGTCTCCAACTGAAATGGAGTCCTTGCATAGGATAGTGTTTGAAGGATCAAATGCTACAACAGTTCTTGTACCATGTTCAACCTGGTTCAGATCAAGATATGTTGGAAGAGGTTTCAATAGTGCAGGATCTAGTCAATTTGTAACTGGGTGGTCTACCTCAACTACCTATGCCCTTGCTTCTGGGTTAAATTTTTTTGCTGGTCTACCTCAATTGCCTATGCCTTTGCTTCTGGGTTAAATTTTTTTTTTGAGCAAACAAGCATAAATAATTATTATGTTAAGCATAAATAAATATTATTCATATTTTTCTAATCATTTCTAACTTACATTTCGATGAACAGAATGTAAATCACTGTTGGTTGTTTCTTTAGTGAAACATTACTTTTATGTCTTTAGTGAAACATTACCTTTATGGTTATGTTTTTATTTTTGGTGTTAATTGTCAAAGTCTAGAATATTGTCTTTAGTGAAACATTACCTTTATGGTTATTTATTTTTTTGTTGTTAACTGTGTAAGTCTAGCATAGTTCTATTTTAAAGCTAGATCTGTTAGGTACCAACAGGCATGAAAATGAAACTAAGATCCAAACTTTCAAGTGCTTAAAATATTTAGGTTAATTTTTCTTTTACACTGTGATAATGTGACACCTCATTCATCTTGCCGTAGATGGCACCTTACATATCTCTGACCTGGGCTTTGAGTCCACCTGCAATCAACCTCTTTTTATTATCTTGGTTGATAATCATTACACATGGATGGACAGACAGATAATGTGACACACCCTTATTCACCCGATATATACCTCATTTACATTGGTTGTAAATGAGTTGTATATACCCCATGGCTATAAACTGGGCTTTGAGTGGACCTTGTTTCTCTCTTTGCAACAAGGCGTTCTTATCAATTGTCAATGCCCTGTTGAGGCAAGTGGCAGAGGCAAGTGGTATTAATGGTGTAGATTTGTTTTTTTATATGTAAATCATGCTGCTTTAATATACCAGACACAAGCCTGACTTCCAACTTCCAAGACTGTTACTATCTTGTCACTAGTCTACGTTTTTATGCATAATTGTTGTGTTTCATTTTGAATCAGCTTGAACTGGTCCCTTAAAAGACAAATGGTATTGGATCATTTTGTGTGCTTATGTTATATACAACAAGATCTATTATGGCATTCGAAATAATATATTTTATGTAAGTTCCTTATGCATTGAATTCATTTACTATCATGCCATACCTGCCTACTTTAGTTTTCCTGGCTTCATGACACCAATGGGTTAGGACATCATTTATCGAAGTTTAATTAGACTTGTTGAATATCTCACACAAAATCCTAGCAAATGTTGTAGCTTTACACATTTGGATCATTTATGCCTGAGTGGTCAAACAGGACCGGACTTGAATTGTTCAAGGGAGATTCTAGACACTATCATTTCGGTTTGAGACACCATGGAATGGACCAACGAGTCTCTTTTTCTCAAGATTAAATTTGAAAAAGCATATGATAGCATTCACTGGTCATCTATATTATTACAGAAATGCTTCACTGATTTTGCTCCACCTGTGTTTCAATGGCTAACACTTTTTTCTCATGTTTCTGCAGTTAATGTTCCCTTGCCAAACCCGTTTTTGTTGCATCGATTCATTAGATAGGGGTGTCCACTAGCTCCCTACTTGTATGACTTGTATGCTTTTTCTCATGTTTCTGCAGTTAATGTTCTCTTTCCAAACCTGTTTTTGCTGCATAACCACACACAAATATTTGGGGAAGTATATGAACAACAGTTTTAAGCAGTTCTTTGATAATACAGGCATTGAATTGTAGCATATTGTTCCGTACATCACTAAGTAGAACGGTGTCCTTTAATATATATATATATATATATATATATATATATATATATATATATATTAAATGGAAAATTGCATGTTGCAGTCTCTTTCCCTTTCTCCAAAACTCTGGGTTGAAGTTGTCAACTATGCCTACTACATTAAGAACAAAGTCTTCAGAAAGCCCTAAATGAAGTCACTCCTTTCGAAGGTTGGAGTAGTAGGAAACTAGGAGTTAAGCACTTCATAGTGTTTGGTTCACCAGCATGCGCTCACATTCCTGTGGAAAAATGCGAGGCCTTGGAACCGAAAAGCCGACCTTTCCTTTTTTCAAATGGTGCAAAGCGTTATTGTCCACTCAATGCTACCACAAATGCACTGATCATTGCAAGAATTTTTTGATTGAAAAAGGGATTCTTAAGTCACTCCCATGACACCTCTACTTCATTAGTGATTCCAATTTTCATTATGAATTTTGCTGACAGGGTAGTTACTGATCCACCTAGGCTTATTTTTTTATGATGAGGACACTACTTGCTTTTTTTCACATGCTAAGAGTTATGATGAGGATGCTGCTACAAATCCAACAGAAGTTACTGATCCTCTTATTGAGGATGCTGCTACAAATCCAATAGAAGTTGCAGATCCTCTTGTTGCAACACCACAATGGGCACGTCAGACACTACAGGTAGTAGCTATGAGACTGGGTATGACTAGCTATGGCTAGAGCTTCTAGCAATGACCTTCAAGCAATTACTAGCGACTGCTATCAGCAATGACAACAAGCAATTACCTTCTGTCAATGATCGGCACTATGAATGTCTTTGACTGATACTTATGGGTTGGTCTGATAGCCCTCCCCCAAGGGGGTTGGGAGGGTTCATGCTAAAGTCAATAAACAAAGATATTAACAAAGATATTCTATAGTTCATGTTTTCTAATGCTAAACGTTTTCTTGAACCTACCCCTCAAGGTAGGGACTTGTTGCGGTGCAACCCTTCTTGTCATTTTAGAGATTTAAAAATATATCAATAAAATTTGAAATAGTGAAAGAGAGCAAGTCTATCAATAGTGTTTTAAAATGTTCAAACATTCAAAATTGGTGTTCAACAACTATGTTGCCTCTTTATCCTTTTTCATTGACTAATTGCCTCTTTTATGGTTTATCTCTGGTTATGGTGTTTGATATTTTAGTCAACTTAATTTTCGCCTCGAACCCTATCGCTTGCTTCATAATACCTTGGGCGGGTCAATGTTCTTCATATTGTTTCTCCATAACACTAGAACAAGGTCGTCTTTCAAATTGGTGGCAGTACTATCACTATTGTTGCTCCAAAGCTCTGAACCTACCGGTGTATCCTTCAACTACCCTGTCTTGGTTTGTGGTGTATGGTACCCGGTCTCTTTCTCTATCTGGTTCTAAGAGGGTGAGTCGGGTGTTGGCCCTTGTTGTTTATTCTCTTCCCGTTGTTTTTCTCGAGTTCAAGAGCCCAATTTTCGCTGGTTTGTATATTTAGACTATCCAGGTGTGGTTGTTCGAGGTTCTCCTTATTTCTCAGTTGTTTTTCATCTCTTTGTTGCTAGTCACACTCCTTATTTGATTGACCTTACGGGGTGATACTTTTGTTCTTGGGGCTCTGGTCTTCCCACCTCTTATTAATGGTCTCCCCCACCTTGGCTTGTATTTAGTATTGGGTCACTCCACTTCCCTTTTTTTTTGGTTAATCCTTGGCTCTCAAGGCTCCTCGACAACACATGCCAAGTCATAGAGGAGGAAGGCCAAGTTCCTCTTCCTCCACACACAAGCTCTTTGGATGGGAATCAGTGGTGAATTTCTTCGACTCCATTCCTTCGGAAGTAAGGAGAGATATTCTTCTCCTGGAGTTGAAAGAATTTGGTGGGAGATCTTATTTTTCTGACTCAGAAGTCTCAGGAAATAGGTGCAGTTGGTTTTCGGACTTGTGGTGTTTTAGGAAATGTTGCCTACGTTTCCTTCACTTTGTAACTCTGCACCAACAACTTGAGACCTTGCTCCGCATGGTTATAAGGGATAAACAAGTCAACAATTATAATTTTTTTGCAGGTCAGGAAGACATCAAAGGATGCTCCAAAATCTTTGCTTTAACCTTAATGATATTGAATCCAGACTAGCTAGAGTGGAGAAATATGTAGTCTCTGGATCAAACACTGAGTCAGTGGAGAACCATGAGGCTCCTACAATTATAATGATGTGCCTCTCACTATAGCACCTCTGGTTGCTACCTCACCTCAACAAAACTCAATGTCACTCTCTCTATTTCTCATCTCTGACTAGTCTCCATAGAACGAACTACTCCTGCAAATGATGCGATGGCACTGAAATGGTTGGCTTAGCTTATGTTGCACTCCTGACTCTCTTTCAGGTCTCAACGGTCTTTGTTCTAGTTCTTCTGATAGTGTAACTACTTTTGGAACTTATTCTACAAGGTTTTCACCACATGTTTTGCAGTTCCTAACTTTTTGTTTTTTGCATACTGTCACCAGTCACGTAACTCAATACTGATAAAGTGGTGACTACAGATAGCGATAGTAAGTACTTGTCACATGGTTTTTTTGCTCTCAGTCACAAATAATGTAATTCCTTTTTGTTCATAATGACTACAACTGAATAACATTGATATGTGCCTTCGAAAAGGATACAAGCATATCCTATAGTCTAGTTTATATTAAGTAATGAACTAATCTAGTTGACAAGATAGGTCTCGTATGGAACTGCTATCAATGCAATGTTTCCTTTTTCTAAACTTAGAGTTATACCCATGGACTTGACTTGTATATTGCTCAATAAACTTAAAAATATACCTATAAAATGTCTAATAAAATATTTTACCAATAATAAAATTTTACAAATTATTACCCATATAAATTATTTCACTAAACCATATCCCTTAAAAAAATTCTTAATTAATACAAATTTAATAATTAATTATCTATTCAATTGATCCCATCTCCATATTTCCCTCCTATTATCCCAACTTCAAAATGGCCAATAAACTATTTTAATTATAGTAATATTCTACAAAATATTACCAATACTTACATGAAACCATGTCCATCAAAAAAATCATAATTAATACCAAACTTAAAAGTTAATTGTTTATTCAATTGATCCCATGTCCATGTTTCCTTTACGCGTTGGCCTAGTTATATGGGCTCCTCTTTTAGCTTGACTACTGCATATCGAAATGCACTCTTGGAAATATTGGGATGGGAATGTGGGAATTATCCAGTGTTTTCACATATTTTTTATCAATTTTATTTTTAAATTTTTTATTATTTAATTTTAACATATTATTATAATATTTTTCAATATTAATAATAAGATAATTTTATTATAAATTAGTATAGATTTATTTTAAATACGGATTTAATATGAACCAAGGATCTAATTTTTTATGTATAATTTTTTATGAGCTAATATTATTTAAATGTTTTACATATTTAATTATTTTTTTCTTTTTATATTTAAATTTTTTTATTTTAATTAACATGAACAAAATTTCAACTTTGATGATGGATAAACATTTTTATAATGATGATGATGATGATGATGGTTAACGTCCGCTGAGACCAAATAATGATCTATCGGACCTAAAAAGACAAATTATTTATTTTGATTTAAGATTTTATTCCTATGCTCAAAAAGCTTGGAGAGAAGCCTCCCGAGTTCACTATAATTTTGGCATTGTAAAAGGCTAGGAAGGTCAGTATTGTAACAAAGGTTGTGAAATTGAGATCTAATGTGGTTGTATGCAGGGCACTCTAAGAGGAAGTGGTTTTCATCCTCGATGCTCCTATTCTCACAAATATGGCAGATCCTTTCCATCCATGGCGTTTTAGGAACTGCCCAACGGCCAGTTTCACTATGGAGCTCATGAGAATTCGTTCTAATCTTTGCTATATTAATTTTCTTCTTTGAGCTAGTTAAAATAGAGAGATACTTTTGATCTTCAAGGGTGGGGTTGATGACCTTCTTATAATAACTTAATTTTCTTTTAGACGCTAAATCTTTCTCACACCACAATTTTTCTTTGAACTTAGAAGTAACGATATATTTAATGTTATTTATGTTTTGCAAAGTATCATTCTCATTGATTTCCCAATAGTTTAACCAGGCCTTTGTGTCCTTATGCCATCCTCGGTTAAACCTTAGGTGGTTTTGGCTGGAATTTAAAGCTAGCTTAGGAAGTCTATGATTGTCTATGATTGTCTATGTTTATTTTGTAGTGCAATAAATCATATTACACTACAAAATAAACCTCTCGACTCAATAATAAAATGATTTCATTTTTTTTATTAAAAAAAAAAACATTTAAATATACTATAATTATATGGCTAAAATACATAGATTATTAATTAAGAATTCAACAATATCATTTGTAAAAATTGACCCTCAGGGGAATAACACTTCCATCAATTACTCAAACAAAAGCCAATTGAGAATGAATTCATGTGATAGATTACACTTAATTTATTTTTTTCATGAAATCCTATCTAGTTATCTATTATCAATGGGGCTTGCGTCTAGATGTGCTTTGGCTACGTGTCATTACTCGTAGAATCCATCATATAAATGACGACTGTAAAAATTAAACCAGCGGGGATAGCTCAGTTGGGAGAGCGTCAGACTGAAGATCTGAAGGTCGCGTGTTCGATCCACGCTCACCGCATTCTTGCTGAAAGTTTCCCTATGGGAGCAATTTTTACTTCTAACCAACATTGAAAACCTGGCATTCTGTTCTGTTGGAAACAATTTCGAGCGTTGCATTCATTCTTTGTCCCAGAAATGTGTCTTTATATCTCTGCAGGATTTCAGTGAAATGTGTCTTTATATCTCTGCAGGATTTCAGTGAAATGTGTAATCACAGTCTGTTCTATTAGGGAATTTAAGTGGATTGAAGTGCAACATTGCGGTCAGAAGAATATATATATTGGGCCGGGAAGTTTAGATTTGCAGTTTCGAATTTTATATGGATAAATTATATTTTATTATTATATTTTTTACATTTTATATTAAATTTATGAGAAATGGTTAATTATTAAAATATATATATTAAAAGTGTATTATCTTTGATGCTGTGTAAATAAAGTCTTACTGGGTTAGCTCAGGCAGTGAAAATGAAATCTTATTGAGCAAGGTATCCAGGTTTAGGCTAATAATTTTAGCTATATAATAATTTTGTTATTGCTTTTAAGAATTTAAATGTAAAGCTGTGGGGATGTAGCTCAAACGGTAGAGCGCTCGCTTTGCATGCGAGAGGTACGGGGTTCGATACCCCGCATCTCCATTATGAAATTTTCCAGTTTAGGGTTTCTTGCATTAGGAGGAGTCGCGTTCTTGCATTAGGAGGAGTCGCGTTCTTGACAATTTTCGCTTTGCATGCGAGAGGTACAAGGTTCGATACCACGCATCTTCAATATGAAAATTTCCAGTTACAGGGTATGCGAGAGGTACGGGGTTCGATACCGCGCATCTCCAATATGAAAATTTCCAGTTACAGGGTTTATCGCAAGGTTCGATACCGCGCATCTTCAATATGAAAAATTCCAGTTACAGGGTATGCGAGAGGTACGGGGTTCGATACCGCGCATCTCCAATATGAAAATTTCCAGTTACAGGGTTTATCGCATGAGAAAGGTTCGCGTTAATGACAATGGGATTCGATACCACGCATCTCCAATATGAAATTTATTTCCAGTTACAGGGTTTATCGCATGAGAAAGGTTCGCGTTAATGACAATGGGATTCGATACCACGCATCTCCAATATGAAATTTTCTTTCTTGTTCGCTCTGCGGGATTTCTACCTAACAAATAGTGGATGGTGTACATACATACAAATGAACACACGCATATTAATAATATAATTATAAAAAACACCAAATGAACACACACAGATTAATAATAAAAATATTCTATTTACATGATATAAAAATAAAGTGGCTCTTCTTGTGTAAACCTCACCATTGATGTATGCTCCTTCCATGATAGAAGAACTATTTGTGGAGACGTGGTCACTAACTTCAATGATGGATACTAAACAAACAAGTTACAATACAAATATTTTTGCAAACCATATCACTAATGTTGAATAGGTATTCTCCACAAACTACTAGATGATACATTGAAGAAATTTTGAGAGGACCAATAAATTATAATGCTTATATAATCTTAGGACTATGTTGCAAACTATTTTTGCAGACCATATCACTAATGTCGACTAGGTATTTCCCACAAGCTACTAAATGATACATTGAACAAATCCCTTATCCTTTGCATCATGCTTGAAGATAAATTCCGAAAGGATCAATAAATTATAATGCTTATATAATTTTAGGACTTGTATTTCTCTATTTAGAACAATATTACGAATTTATGGTGTATAAAATTTAACGATTAAAATTAAAAATTAAAGATGAATGAAATTCACCGTGTGAATCGAATTTAATGAGTTGGAAAGTTGATATGAAATACCTGTTTTTTTGGACATTTTTCTATATAAAAGGGGAGTGTATCACTCAAGTTTTATATTTGAATTTATTTTGATCACAGATTTGGTGCATTCAATAAATATGAGCAAACTCAACAATTAACTTTGGCATATTCAATAAACATGAGCAAACTTGACAATTAACTTTGCTCGATACCCATTGGATACTTATAATCTACATTCCAAATAAGGATACCCCAATTTTATAACATCATTTTGTCCTTATTCTTGTTGCTTAATGGTGCATGTGGTGAAGAAGAGATCTCTCAATGATGTCATGGTCTTCAATTGATCCTTCTTGCCATGGAGGTGGTTGTTGTTGTTATAGGCTTTGGAGAGAAGTTAGTTAAATAAAATTGCTTCTTCTATGTTCATGGACAAATGTCTCTATTCGAGGATGAGAGAACGATTGTTTTAGAAGATAAAGAAATGATTATTATTATTTTAAATATTTATGGCATCCATGGAGTTTAGTAAGAGCCTTGCTCAATGCATTTCTCCCTAATCTTAAAAACATTCACCTGTAACTCACCATCAGTTTGCTTCTCCTAGTATCAATGTTTGAAGGATAGCTTTGGATGCTCTAATACTAACATTAACAAAAATTGTTTTTAATAATTTGGTCGTGCAACATTTACGTGTGTAGCATAATTTAACATACATAGTTTTATGATATCCTAAAGTTGAATGTCCTTGCCACATGTCGGAATGTTTATGTTGATTGTAGATTATGTGTATTCAACGAATATGTAGCGAAGTCAATTATTAACTTTGTTCCCTACTCATTAGATGCAAAAATATGCAATCGACATAAGCTCAAGTACCACAAATATATAGACACGACCACTTAACAAATTCAAAAGTTATATTGGTTGTTAGAAAAGGATAAAAAAGTTATCAAGCTTGAAATCAATACAACAATATGAATACAATGAAAAATGCCTATGAAAGCACATAGTCCTATTGTAAATATCCTACCTCCTCATGTCCAAGAATAACCATGATTTCATTTATGTTATGAGAAATGGCAACCAAACTAGTGTCAGCTTCCATGGTTAACTCCAATTCTCCATAAGAACTCAAAAATTGTGAGCTACACAACATATTCCACCAAATGTTTGCATGAAAGCTTCACCCTAAATTTAGGCAAAGAACTTCTATCAAATCAAATCCATTTACAAAAAAATGTATTGATGACATTCTTGAACCAATACATTGTAGTATCGTGCTTGCTCAACACTTGCATTTTGTAGAAAACACAAGGCCTTATGCCAATATCATGCCTTAATGTCCCATTTACTATAATTATAAACATTACCATTGTAATTTTGTAGAAAACACAAGGTCTTATGTTGGTATCATGCCTTAATGTCCTATTTCTTGTAATTATAAACATTACCATTGTAGGGTCCATTTGAACAACAACCTTTGTGAATGATATTTTTTTAAATGTTAGAATTGTGGTCATATACTTAATAGGTTATTTTTAATTTGAAAAATGTTTAAATTTAAAATAATATTTAGTTTTGTAATGCCCCCTCCCACATTTACCCGCTTTGACAAGCTCTCCAGGGTAAGCATGAGTTGAGTGCTACTTTGACATGACCCGACCTCTAAGTTCTAGTGATGGAAGTGGGATCTACAATCAAACAACTTACTAACATCCCTCAGAGACTACAAACCACTCAAGAGCCTGACAACCACCCCAGGTGATCAATCCCTGAGTTGGAACTCTTTTTAAATGACTTAACACCCAAACCTCATCCTTGACACATTGTGCATGCAGTTATGAGGCTCCAACACACCCATAAGCCTTCCTGCAGTCGCAAGATCTATGTCACTTTTCCAAGTAAGCCTCCAAACCTTTGCTTAGAATTTCCTATAAGTTTCCAGAAACATAACTAACGTGATAACAAGGCTAACCATTCAAAACTTGAACAAGATCATGACCAAAACGTGTCTACTACATGATAGACATTTTTGCAAACATATGGTAAACATGAAATCTACAGGTCAGGAATGCATATCTGATCATAAACTTCTGAACCTCATCTGAGAATCACCAAGAAGGATCAATGCCCTCTCAAGCTAGCTGCAACAACACTTGTTAGCCCATGCATTCATCAACCATTCAGTAAACTATCAAATCATGAATAAGATCCATAGCTACAACACATCATATAACCAAGTATATAACTATCATATAACTAGAATAGAAACCATGACAAATCAGCGATAAAATCCTCATAATAACAAGTAATTTTACTCATTAATTACATTAAATAACCCATATTAACTTATGCAAAATCCAACCAAGTCGGGGACTTCCATGTGCCACCCAACCATAGATTGGGCTAAACCAAATCTTTCTTTCATCCAATCTCCCTCGTGTCATATTCCAAGCATGAATGTGGGATATCATGGGATAAACTAAGATATAACCAAATAAGGACTCCATAGGTTAAACCACATCCACTCTCAAGCTATCGTGATCTCACCTAAACTGGTCCCGAGATCACAAAACCAATCCAAGCTTGGATGCCCCAGAATTCCTTCCTCATACCTTGAGGAATTTTCCTGTCTCCACCCACCTGTCGAGGGCTTCTCAGAGAAAACCATCTCCACCCCCAACCCTTGGTATTTTCTTGAGACCACCTCACTTGGTTCCAAAACCTTCTGGCAATCCAAAGCTCAACCAAGAATGAATCCCATCACACCATGGCTATCCAGGAAATGGCAAGGCAAGGTTGAACCATTGTCAAACCAAGAAAAAATCATGCCAATGACAATAAATGAACCAAATAAACAAATGCATGTACCATGCATTCACATCAAAGCAAGGAAATCACACACGTAACCTGTTACCTGCAAGATCTTCCTACTAAAGTTGTTGATCGACCATGCTCCTTGCTTCCCTTCGCTTTCCTTTGATTGTCATTTTCCTTCCTCTACTTGTTTGCTTCCCTTCGCTCGTCCTTTTCCTTCCTCTACTTTCTTTCTTTCCTTTCTCAAATTCCAAGTGAAGGCTATAGTGCTCTAAGAATTCTCTAAGTGTGCAAGAGTGAATGAGAGGCAATACTAAACTAAAAAAAGCTATGAATTGTTTCTATGTGGCCTTTTTATCATCGATGCCCCCTTTTTCTTAATTTTCCTCTACTTTCCATTGCATGCAAAGTTGTGTCTCTTCACCTTATTTTTCTCCTATTTTCCTTTATTTTCATAATTAATTGCAAATTATACCTCTTTGCCTTTGTCAATTTCCATAGCCATTATTAAACCATAAATGATGCCCACTGATGAGCCTAGGTATTGCAGCAAGAATGTTGCAACTCCCAGGGCTACCAGCTTTAGTATTTACTTATCAACCCGGGGTTCATACAAATTTGGAGGTGACAGTGCTATATGCACAAGTAGAAGTGAAGGTACTACATGTTGTCACTGCTCATCTGGCAAGAGACCCTAGGGGTTCCAAGCCAGACTTCTATAGGGTCAGAAGAAGCTTGATTTTGATGGAAGAAGAGCAAAGTTATTCTAAGGGGAATGTACTCTACTGCAGTAATGAAGGAAACAACTTGTAATGCTAACTCACATCAAACCCTATCTAACCAATTAAACAACTATGCTAAGCATAATTACTAGAACAACACTAATCTAATGTTAATTACCTACGTTACAAAAGTAAAAGCATTAAAACTAGACTAAGGGGTAAGCAAAGGAAACTAAGCTAAGTCTGTGTTTAAGCGGAAGAGCAATCGGAGGATGAAATTGGCGAAAGAAAGACGTGAGGGAGCAACAGTGCATGAGAACCATTGGATCAGGCAGGTGAAAGGTAAGTGACTGGCTGAGATCAGATCACATGAGGCTTAGGTGAATAGGTGAGCAAACAAGGTAACGAAGCAGATGAACGATTGATATTATATCGTGGAGGCTAATTCAAAAGATGGACGGACATGACTAATCGGAAAATGGATAGCAGATATTAGAGCACGGGCAAAAGAAATGTGTGGAAATGACAGAGGGGGTTTAGAGGGCGATAAGTTGTTTATCGCGCACCCTCAAAGCTGTAAGAAGTTTTCCAAAATTTCATGCGATTAGCCTCCCCGGGCGATACGTAGCACAGGGAAACCGCTCATATCACGTGCCTTTAGGCAAATAACGACCGGTCAGAAATCCACGCGATATGGCGCGATAGCCGTCAGATCTATCTAGGCAGATCAACGGTGGAGACTTAACCGAGCTGGTTGGCGAGCGGGTGCGTGATAGCCGTCGGATCCGACAAGGCATATCAACGGTTGGGATTTAAAGTGCACAAAGTCAAACGCTAAAAGTGAATTTAGGCGGTGATTGGTCAGTTTTTCCTGTGAAAGACGGTCTACTGATAAAAACCGTTTAAACATGAATTATCAGCTTCCGCTAAGTGTTTCGTGCTGAAGGAGAATGAAATGGGAATGTGAGGGAGATCAAATGACAGGAAGAGAGTGAAGGAACAGGTGACCATGAAATGACTGAATGACCATGAAATGAACCAAGGAAAAATGTAATGAACCAGTGATTGCATTAAATGACAAACTTCATGCAAAACTGAAACTCTGTGTTTTTGGGGTTGCTGCAGGGTTTCTTCCTCACGTCATGGTCCCAGAGGGAGGAGGTGAGGCCGAGACACCTATGGACAACCTTATGGATATTTTCTTTGCTAACCTGCTAACTGAATGAAATCATAAATGATCTACTCTGCACTACTATAATGAGACTGCAACTATTTAAGCAGATGAACAGTTAAACAATAAACCTCTGGAATGGAAATGAACTACTTAAGCAGATGAACAGAAAACAGGAAACTATGCTACTTAACAATACAATAAAGAGGAGCTTTGGCTGCTAGGGTCGGGCCCTAACCCAAGAGCTTCAACCCTCTGAGTTAACTCAGTGCTGGCTCAAAACAAAACTCATCTTCATTATAAAAGAACATTGTATTACATCAAAATTGTTACAAGTCTGCACTTGGACACAAAGTAGAGTAAAAAGTATGAATACTTCTAATGCTTGCTAACTGACTACTAGTAACTAACTAAAAAAACTAAGGTCCTAAGCCTCTCTACTTATACATCTGAAGTCTCCAATGACTTCTTTCAAAATTATGGAGGCACAACTCCCAATTCAATGATAAACTCGTGCTTTCCCTTTCACTAGCTCAGCTGCCTTCTAGTATGGAGGCTTGGCTCCCAACTCAAGATAGACTCACACTTTTCACTTGCTTGGCTACCTTCTAGTACACTTGATTTGGCTGTTTTCACCTTCACTTGCTTGGTTGCCTTTTAGTACACCTGATTTGGCTATTTGTACTTTCAGCTGATGGAGGTATATTTGAATGGAGGGGCAGTAAATGAGGAGGATTTACCTCCTATAATTCCTCTCCCTTGTCCCGTTAGAGTTTTTACCAAGGTCTTTACCATAGTTCCTTACTTTTATCTTTTATACTTGCATTTTCCTTGCTTTTATCCTTTATTCCTGCATTACATGCACATTAGACCACAAAGCAAAATATCCAACTCTACTCATCTCACAAAAAAAATATAATCAAAAGTATGCAATAAGTTGTGAGAATAGTTGGTTTGAATAAGCTAGTAGGTGAATTAAGGTCAATTAAGGCCCATATAATTACTCAATGATGAGGCTTATCACCTGCTAATGTGTTTGTCCAACATTCAACTTGGAATGCATGTCCCATGACCTTGGTCTTATTTTTCCTTGATTATCTTTTATTACATGAAACTTTAACCCGAGGTTGTTACAAACTCTTCCCCCTTGGGGGAACACTGTCCTCGATGTTCTATGACACCTATGACTAGCAAACCACTGAAAACAAAACATACTGCCTATGGAGCTTTATAACATATCTCGATGTCGTATTTAGAATGACATCCTGCTAAAAGAAAAACAAACATACCAATTATTGGGGCTTTATAACAATAACAACCATATATGCATATATACCAAAAATTCATTTTCTTGAAAAAGAAAATAATGAAGGATACAATCCTGCATCTAATCATCCATCTCCCATGTAGCTTCTTTGGGCCCAAAGTGCTTCCACTACACTTTACCTTGCTCTATTGCTTAGTTCTAGAGCATGAGTTATTTCTGCTGCAATATGCATTGAGGTTCTAGCTATAATTCTTTCTCTAGTTCCACCTACAATACATCCCAATCAATCGCATGATCAACATCCTACACATATCTCTTAAGTAATGAAACATGGAAAATATCATGGACTTTCACTGTTGGCGATAGTGCAATTTTGTAGGCCACTGGTCTAACCCTCTCAAGGATCTCAAAAGGCCCGCAATACCAAGGTGTTGACTTGGCACATGATCCAATCCTCAAGGATCTCTTCTTGGGCCTTATGCACAAGTACACATGCTCCCCAATCTAAAACTCCTTGAATGCTTTATGATGATCCTCATAACTTTTATGCATGTCTTGTGATGCTTTTAAATTCCTTTTAATAACTTGCAACTCCTGCTCCATCTCAACCAACATATTTAGTCCAATCAACACCTTGTTCACTAGATCACTCCAGCTAATGGGAGTATTACAACTTTGTCCGTAAAGAGCCTCAAATGGACTCATCTTCAATGATTATTGATACCCATTATTATATGTAAACTCTACCAGTGGAAGATACTCCTCCCACTTCTTCTGTTGATGCATGAAATACATCCTCAACATGTCCTCAAGAATCTTGTTGACCCTATTTGTCTGTCTATCTTTCTGCGGGTGATAAGTTGTATTGAAAGCCAACTTTGTCCCCAAACCTACAAATAGCTCCTTCCAAAACTTGGAAGTGAACTTGGCATCTTTGTCTAATATAATATTATCTGGAACACCATGCAACCTCATTATCTCCTTAATGAAGATATGAGCTACCTCATTAACTGGATTCGTAGACTTCTCTGCAATGAAGTGAGCTACCTTGCCCAGCTTGTCAACCATAAACATTATGAAATCATGTTGCCGCGATGTCCTCAACAACCCTATAATGAAATCCATGGAAATGACCTCCCATTTCCATTATGGAATCAGAATAGGCTATAATATACCAGTTGGGTGCTTACACTCTACTTTCACCTACTGACAGTCTAAGCATGTAGCAACAGAATTAGCCACCTCTTTCTTCAAATTCGGCCAATAATAGAACTTCTTAACAATTTTCAAAGTATTTTGATATCCTTGGTTTTACCTTAATATGGCTTGAGATGAAACTCCCTCATGATAAACTTTTTGAGTTCATTGTTATTTGACAAATAAATATTGTTCCTAAATCTTACCAAGCCATCTGTTGTGAGGTGATATTCCTCATCTCTATCACCTTCACCCTGTTGTTGTAACCTCTATTTTAGTTGTTGGTACCTCTCATCATGCTTCCCTACATGCAAGATCTGATCTTGAAAATTTGTCCCATAAAAGCTAACAACTGGACTATGATTTACCTGCAGTCTCCTACAAAGACCATATTCAACCTTGTTCTCCTTTCCCTTGACGTATCTGATCTGAAAGTCAAACTCACTAAGGGTAGCCAACCATCTATCTTGCATGGAATTCAAATTGGGTTGGTTAAACAAGTACCTCAATCCACTTGATCACTTATCATAATAAACCTCCTAGTAAGAAGACAATGCCTCCACATCTTCAAGGCATGAATGGTAGCCACCAACTCAAGATCATGAGCCACATAATTTTTCTCTTGCTCATTTAACTTCCTTGAGTTATAGCATACCACTTGTCCTTCCCGCATCACGACTCCACCAATTCATTTCTTGTAAGCATTTGTACAAACTCCAAACTCCTTATCAGGATCTGCAATCTTCAAAACTGGAGCATTTGTAAGAAAATTCTTCAACTGCTCGAAACTAGATGCACAATCCTCATTCCATTCAAACTTATTCCCTTTTCTCTGTAAAGATGTAATAGGATAGGCAATCCTTGAGAAGTTCCTGATGAACCTCGTGTAGTAAATTTCTAATCCCTTGAATGATCTGACCTCTTCCACATTCCTAAGAGTTGGCCACTCTATGATAGCTTTAAAATTTCCAAGTCCATTGTTATCCCCTCCTTGGAAATAACATGTCACAAGTAGTGAATCTGAGATTGAAAGAAACTACACTTGCTAAGCTTAGCATACAACTGATGCTCTCTCAAAAATCTCAACACCATTGCTAGATGCTCTACATGCTCCTCCACATTCTTGGAGTATATCAATATATTATCATTGAACACTATCACAAACTTGTCCAGATAAGGACGTAACACATTGTTCATTAAGCACATAAAATTGGTTGGAGCATTAGTAAGACCAAACAAAACTACCACAAACTCATAATGTCCATACCTTGTACGAAATGCGGTCTTGTAGATATCTTCTTCTTTGATGTGCACTTGATGATATCCTGATCTCAGATCAATCTTTGAGAATACTAATACTCTCTTCAGCTAATCAAACAAATCATCAATCCATGACAATGGATATATGTTCTTGATAGTCACCTTGTTCAACTTCCTATAATCAATGCACAACCTGATAGTATCGTCCTTCTTCTTTACAAATAATATTGGTGCACCCCAAGGCGATACACTTGGCCTTGCGTATCCCTTATCAAGAATTTCCTTAAGCTACAACTTCAATTCCACCAACTCTAGATTACTCATCCTGTAAGGTGCCTTTGATGTTGGTGTTGCTCCTGGTACCAACTTAATAGGGAAATCCACTTCCCTATGAGGTAGTAACTCTGAAATATCTATCGGAAACACATCTTGGAACTTTTACAAGATAAGATACCTCTTCATGACTTCATCATCCTCAACATCCTTCCCTTTGTCACTTGAAATATGCACTGCAAAAAATGCACACCCCTCCCTGTTATTGCGCTTAGATTGCATAGTTGTAACCATTCTCACTAATGTATGCTTCTTCTTGTCCTACAAGATTTTGTTTTCCCCATAATCATTCAGGCACTCAATAGACTTGTCATAGCGATCTACCTTGGTCATGTGAGTAAACAACCAATCCATGTCCAAAAGAATACTATATGATCCCAAAGGAAGCACATTTATATGTGTTGATGTAGGCATACCATTAAGCTCAATTGCACAAGCTCGCACCTAATGATGAACTATTTTCTTGGTCCCTGTAGCCAACTCCACCAACCAATACTCTGCATGCACTTATTTATTCAAGCCACACTTATCCACTAGGTCAAGACTAACATAATTGTAATTAGATCCAGGATAAATCAAAATGGAAACAACTTGATCACAGAGCTTACCTTCGATTTCAATAATTGATGCCTGATGATCTACTTGCCTGTTAACAAGTGTTGCACAGATCCAAGGAATGCTCTAATCAACATCCCCAATTGTATGAACCACCTGAGCATTTTAGATCTGAGGCCAACCACCTTGGTACAATGGACAATCCTTCTTGCAATGGTTTTTGCCACAAATCCAACACTACAATAGTTCTCTCTCACTACCTTTATTCTATTGCTTTCCATGTTGAGGTCCATGTCCCTTCTTAGCTGCATTAAACTTCTTGTAAGAAGCCACATTTTCTTTCTCACCTGCATCCTGAGGTCTTCCTCACTTCTGAGGTCATTTTACTTTAGTGTTCTCATTCCCTTTCCAATCACACTTAGGCTCATACTTTCACTTCAATTGCTGATAAAAATGCTTCAATTTCTCAATGACTTCCTCTAATGACCAAGGCTTATCATACTCAATTCGATCCTTAAATGTTAATGGCAGTTCAATGATGAAACTTTGGACCTTTGTCTTCGCATCCCTAGGATAAGGCACATACCTCAACAACTCCATAAATTTGGTCATGTACTCTTCATCTATCTTGGAACCCATCTTAAAGTCATATAATTCCTTGGCCTTTCTATCATAATATCTCTCCAACAAGTACTTCTTACTGAAGAGTCTTTTAAACTCATGCCAACTCAACTCTCCTACGTTGATGCCTCTAAAACACTTCACATCTTCCCACCAGATATTTGCTTATCATTAAAGACTGAAGATTGTTATCTTGGCTTTCATATTCTCTAAATAATTATGCAATCTGAATAACTTCTTCATCCCAAGCAGCCATGCTTCTACATCTTCTGATTTCTTCATCTCTCCATCAAACGTAGGAAGTTTGAATTTCTTGAACTCTTATGGAAGATACCACTTCTCACTCCTCCAATAAGATTGATGGTGGTGATAACAATGATGTCTATCTTAACCAAAACTAGAATAGAACTCATAAGCACCACTTCTCCTGTCAGGTGTATCCAACCATCTACAAGCTCTGATTGTATCATCTCTTTCCAACCTGTATCCTGATTGAGACCTGCTACCATATGCCCCATTAGTCCTTTCCTCCTGTCCATGACTAATCCTTAGTTGTCCATGTCTCTGCAAATATGATAGGCTTTGAAGAGATCACTGCGTTGAACTCGACTTAATTTTCTTGAGCTATGGAAACCCTTTCCTGTGTCTCAATCAACCTATTATTATATGCATTGCAACTTCTTATTTTTGCCCTTAGACTTCTCAATGAATTTGCTATATCAGGAAAATACTCATCTCCTTGCTACTCAACTGATCTGTAAGGAGAGTCACTTGAACTCTAATCCACTATTCTACTCGTCATATTTGACCTTCTCTTTCCTATAAACATGTCATGTTAGATAAACCAAATAGAAATCATAATCAAAATCATACCTTAATGAAGCTCAGGGGAGGCTATATAATCTCCACAAATCAGCCCAGATTAACACGATATATATATATATATATATAATGACATTGACATATCAACAACATGCATGATGACACAAGCCTACAATAACAACCACATGCATGATAAACATACCCATCACAATGCATGTATAGCAATATACATTTATCCCATCAATTCCAGTTGTTTGAACATGGAAGCTTTGATACCACCCTATAAATCCCCCTCACACGTTTACCCACTTTGACAAGCTCTCTAGGGTAAACATGAGATGAGTGCTACTATGACATGACCCAACCTCTAAGTTCCAGTGATGGAAGTGGGGCCTACAATATGACAACTTCCTGAAATCCCTTAGATACTACAAACATCTCCTAGGACTATTTGGATACAGTATGAGATTTATCAAAGATTTCAGTAAAATTGCTTCATCTTTCTTTATTTTACTAGCAAAAGAATCCTATTTCTATTGGGTAGACCATTGTCAAAAGGAATTCGAAGAGCTCAAGGAAAAGTTAAAAATTGCACTAGTTCTCAGGCGCTCAAATTGGGCCTTGCCCTTCTACATTCATACAAATGCATCAGACAAAGTAGTGGAGGCATCTTTGGGGCACTTGGAAGGTAAGTTTCCTTATGTTATCTATTTCATTAGTAAAAATTTATGCAAGGTTGAACTCAATTATATAGTCAGTAAAAAGGAGTTTTTGTCTATGGTACATTCCTTCAATAAATTCAGACATTACATTATTGAGCATCAAGTTGTTTTGCACATTGATCATGCAACAATTAGATATTTGATGAATAAACTTGATGTAAATGCTCAAATTATTAGATGATTATTTCTATTACAACTGTATGATCTAACCATTGTTGACAAGCCAAGGAAATAAAATTTTGTTGCAAATTTCATGTGTAGACTAACCCTATCTGCAGAGAATGAAGAGATGGTAGATGATCAGTTCCAAAATGAGCACCTCTTCACCATATCATTTTTGTCACCTTGGTTTGTTGATATAGAGAACTCCTTGGTTGCTAGCTAGTTTCATCCTAATTTCTCTTCCAAAGAAAATATCAAAATTATTAGAAAAAGTGCCCCTTGTTCTTAGATTGGGGGCAACCTCTTCATATTGGGACCTGATAAAATATTAAGGAGATGTATAAGGGAAGATGAATTATTTTATATCCTCTCATCATGTCATGGACCCTATGGAGGCCATTTTGTTGCTAAGAGGACAACCTTCAAGATTCTTCAAACTAGTTATTATTGGCCTACCCTACACCAAGATGCCAGAAGGTACATTGCTCAATGTGATGGGTGCCAGAGGATGGGGAAGCCTACAAAAAGGGATGAGATGCCACTACAACCTTAGGTGATTTTCGATCCATTTGAGAGCTGGGAATGGATTTCATTAGGCCCATCAACCCCCCATCTGGATAGAAGAAGTATATCATTGTATGCATAGATTATGTAACCAAGTGGGATGAAATGAATGCAGTCAAAGAAGCAACAAAGAAAAAAGTGGTAGAATTATTAAGGGAGAACATTTTTACATATTTGGTTATCCAAGGGAACTAGTCACCAACCAAGGAATTAAATTCACTTCCAACTTGATAGAGGGGATCATCATATTAGACACAGAAAGTCCACCCCATATCACCCTCAAGCAAATGGGAAAGTGGAAGAAACCAATAAAGCACTAGAAGGCATCTTGATTAAGGTTGTTAGCAACAACAAAATGGATTGGGAAGGCAGGTTTATTAAGGATGCTTGGACCTACAATACTACATGGAAGAACACCACTGGATTCACCCCCTTTGAGTTGTTTTATGGTAAGAAAGCCATGTGGTCCATTGAATTTGAATATAAAATAATGATAATGGTAGCACAAATTGATTTAGACATCAAAAAAGCTTAGGAAGAGAGGTTGAAATAGTTGAAAGTCCTTAATGAACTCAAGTTGCGGGCTCTTTTGAATACTAAATGGGTTCAATTACAAACAAAGGTTTGGCATGACAAGCACACCAAGGTTATAACCTTCCAAGAGGTTGATTGGGCCCTCTTATATGATTCCAAGTTCAACTAATTCAAAGGGAAACTCATGAACATATGGTTGGGTCCTTACCTGGTGGAGAAATGTCGTGATAATGGCTCGGTTCATATCAACACAATTTATGAAGAGAAAATACCACTTCTAGTAAATGGCTATAGATTGAAGTTTTATAGGAAGCCCCTTTCAAAGGTTGAATATACCAGTTCAATAAGAAAAGAGATGAATGTGATTGAGAGCCTCAAAGCTCCCAATCCATTCAACCCCTAATGAAAGAGAAAAAAAATAGTTGAAAACTTGTATGAGGCACTTGAAGCAAGCTCTTAAGTTGAAAACTTCTCTGAGGTAGTCAATGAACCTAATGAAGAAAAAAACAAAAAAATAAAAATATCCCTAAGTCAAAACCTGCTTTGAGGCACCTGGGGCAGACCTAGTTAGGTTGAAAACCTCAATGAGGCAGTTTGCAGGTCTCATTACAAAAGAAGAGAGAAAAAGAAAAAAGAGTAGAAAGAGAAAAATGAAAGCTACTTTTCTTTCATTTATTCTAACAATATTATAAGTGCAGCACGATTCCAATAACAATTGAATAAGGTCAACATCAAGGTCTCATATTCACCTTCAAGACTTTCAGTCGACCTCTATGCATGCATTCCACTCATTTCCTCACCTTTGCAAGGTTCTTCTATCGTTATCGAGTACCTCTCATTTGTTTCTACCATTGTCTTGAAATGCTACAGGAGAGTCCCTATATAGCTACAAGAGGTTGTCAAGCATAGAAAGGAGGGGAAAACTTGAATTTTTTCACCTAAGGGAAAGAGTGGAAGCATGTGGAAGCCCTAACACTTATCCACTCCATCAACTTTCAATTTTTCACCACTTTCATACTAACCATCCACTAAAAACTCAATCCTCCACCTATTTTTCACCCGTTACCATCAAAGGAAGACTCTCCAACCATCACCAGCAATTTCACCATGAATTATCAAAAATTTTGAAGGCCACACTTAGATAAAATTATGAACCTGAGGGTCCTATGTCACTACTACGGGAAGGCACACAATATTGTAGCAGCCTGCATAAACCTTATAAGATCGAATTTGTAGCAACATTTCGAGAAATTTGAAGACCACAACGCTTCAGGAGGCTCAGAAAATAGGTCCGAGTAGCTACAAGAATCCCTATAGGATTTTACAAGACCCTTAATAATCAAGAAGCGTCAGCACCATGTCAGCTACAACAACAGTACTGTAATAACCTGGACTAAGAAAATTCCATCAGTAATCAAAATTACAAAACACCTTCAAAGGCAATGAAGGGACGATTGAAACTTACCAATTACATCACTACCTACTTCAAGACTATCAGGAGGAATTCCAATAGTCATATTAGACTTCCAGTAATTATATCAAAGTTCTAGAAGTCACATCAAATTTCCAACAGTCAAATCACTTGCTCTAGCACCACTAGGTAAGGCTCACGTATGCAAAGCTCTAAACCTCTCTTACAAACTCTTATTAGCTTAAAAAGTATTATCAGTGCATAGAGGAAGAGGTTATATGGGCCAATTTTAGTAGATTAGTCCTAGCCATCTTTAGCAGTAAGCTCCATTCATCTCCTACATCAACCACACGTGCAGAGGAAACAGAGAACGAAAGAGATGATAACTCAAATAAGTGGGCCAACGTGCCTACTCATCACAAAGTATGGCGTGAAAAGGTGTTAGTGGGGCCCAACTCACACATCATGCTGATCCCATCCACTTAACCACCAACCACATAAGTCAGGCCCCAAAGCTTCATTTTGCATGAAAAATTTGCATTTTAAAGCCAAGAGAGGCTCACCATTGCTATAGGAGGATGACATAGCTGAGATATTCCTTTTGCAGATTGTTATAGGAAAGCTATAGGATCTACATACCACTACTACAGGAAAGCTATAAGGTGCTAAAATAAGCCCGATTTCAAACATTATTTCCATTCAAACCCAAGGAATCCAAGAGAATCATTAGGAAAGGGGTAAGTACGAATTCTCTTTGCCATTGTTTGGTATAAGGACTTGAAGAGCCCTTCTGTTACAGATCCATTTGAGCACATCAATCCCATCATCCAGATCAGTGTTTTAGGGCTCATCAAACCCTAATTTCAATTGCTACATGCCCTAAACAAGTCACCCCTTTGAATGCCTCCTTCCCATACAGTTTCATGACTTGAAGACATCCAGAAATAGCCTCTAGAGGGACCAGCGCAGGTAAGCCCTTGTAAGGGTGCACTGTAGAGCAATTGAGTCCATGCCAGGGTGCTCTACAGAGCACTTAGGGTTCCTTTCACCTGCGCTGGGCGAGATTGAGCGAAATTCACATAGGGTTTGGGGAATATTCTTATCGGAGTCATCTAGAAGGCTCCCTCACTTATCAACTCCTATGAGCTCGAAAATGGATGAGGAATGAGTTAAGGTGCATCCTATCCTCTCATCCCTTCCTCCATAGAACTAATTCTAAGTATGGAAGGCCATTCAATGCCACCATTTCTGACAAAACCTCCTTCATCTTCCTATAAATTCACCACTCATCTAAGTGATCAGGGGCTGGATTATGTTGAATTGTAAGGAGATAATGTTACTATGAGATTTGGCTTTGAAGCAAGTATTGTAATGCTATAAGTTTGTCATGCTTTTGATGTGATGTGGATGGGATCCAAGCTGGAGGAATGCCTTTGAATCAGACACCAATGGTTGTAGTTCCTTCTTCTATTCAATAAAGTGCTTGAACCTTTCTCCAATATGTTTGTATTGTTTCATAATGCTTATATGTGTGAATTGTATCTGATTACTTTCACTTATATTCAATAGAGGATGTGCTTTGATCGATTCTTTGTTTTCTGTTGTGTTTACAAGTACTTCTCAAGTGTAATAAGTATGGGAAGGAGCGACAGGATCGATACAAGGGAGACGAGAGGAAAGTGGAACTACAAGTAGGTCTTCTCATCTTCTCATCTTATCTATTGCTTATAGGAAAAGACTAGAACACTTTAAACTGTAGTTCTAGATACAACTACTTAACTAGGGAATTAGTATTTATCCGTAGATAACAAATTCTCCAAAACAAATTTCCGACTCTACTGGGGAACTATCACCTTTCCTAGTAGTTTATTCACCTCCTAGGACACTCTTGTAGACCCTACTTGTGTTCATTGATTGTATTTCAGCTCTTTTGCATTGAATTTTGGTCAAAAATTGAGGTTAGATAACTCTTGAGTGGCCTCTCAGGAATCAACGTAGGCTTGGTTAGGGGACAGTGCTCTGCAAAGCACCCTTGAGTAGAGACAGTGCTCTGCAAAGCACCCTTGAGTGAGAAACAGTGATCTGCAAAGCACCCTTGAGTGAGAGACAGTGATATGCAGCGCAGTTAGGCCCTCTTTGACATGCGCTGATCCACCTTAGGGAAAATTTTCCACCTTTGGATTAAGTTTTTTCCAAATTTTCTTTGTTTGTTTGCTTGTTGATTGATCAATGAGTGTCATGTCTCTGAAAACAAGTTTTTATCTCCTTTGCCAGCCCTACTTTGACTTGATCGATTAATGTTTCCTAAATGTTTTCTTTGCCATTATCAATCTATAGTCAAAGTTAGAATATTGTTAATTAATCTTTGTTCGAAAGAAAATGTCGTAAAGTCTTCTTTTCCTTTGAAACAGAACAATCATCAAAGTCTTCGTTTTTATTAAAGATTGATTGATTGTATGTGCATATTTCCTCTTTGTTCATCATAACATTAAGGGATTCGAAAAGAAAAACTTGTATCATTCATATTGTATTTTGTGAATGCTTGAAAGGAATAGCTAGGGAAATTGCATTAGATGTGTTATTTGCTCTTTGTCAAAAATTTGATTGCTCTATCCCTACTAGCTAAGGATTTTCATTGTTAAATTGAATGGAAAGAATGTTTATCATGATGGTTGCATTTTAGGAATTGCAAACATACATCACGTGGTGAACCTTGAAAGGCAAATTATAAAGAAGATCAACTTAAAATTTATCAGAATTTACCTAATGGAGCATTGTCACTTAACAAAAAACATTTAGAGTTCTAGGCTAGAGACGTGTTCCAGCGTCGTAAAATAATGCAACTATTGCTAACTTGTCTGCAATACATCCCGAGTGTGATACTGTTAGGCCCCTATACTACTAGTATAACCCCTTATTGTTATTAGTACAACCCACTTATTATATTTATGTACCCACGTAGTGCCCATACTATTATATTGTGCCCCATAGAAGCCCACTATTGTTATTATTGTGCCCTTACATTATTATTGTTATGTCGGCTCTGATTATGTTATGACCCCTTAGACTCCTATATATAGAAAGGAGGTATTTTCATTTGTAACATCCAAGAATTACTCATTTATGTAATGTAAAGGAGGTTTCCCCCTCGAAGAGGCTGAATTCTAAGGCGTGGATCTCTCTTTTCTATCTTCTTGTGAGCTGGTTTCATAACATTTGGTATCAGAGCTTTGGATTCTAGGGTTTCGTTGCTCCAAACAGGTCATCGTGGAATTTTCACTATAACTTTTTTTCTGCGATGTTTCAGAAGCTAAAAAAACAACCCATTTGAGAAAAAATCGTGCTGAATCTCGGATCCGAATTTTCGAGCTTTTCGCACTATATTTGCGGAGATATGATCTGAGGAAGTTAGTATTTTTGCAGACTCCTAAATTACATTCCAAACAGGTGACCTGCGGAAAATCGTCATAACTTTCTCTCTAAGCATCAGATTGAAATTTTGTAAGAAGGTATAGAAAGAGGATAGGCTGTAGTTTTTTGTATATCTTTTTCAGATCCAAAGGTCGAAACAGTGAAACGTGGCACTTCATACAAGTTCGCTATTCTGGAAAGGTCTATAATCAGGTCACCTTGGGAGATTGTGCATAACTCTTTCTTGGAGAATCAAATTTGGATCAGACTGGTGGCATTGGAAAGAGGACACAAAGGACTACTACAGGTCGCAATTTCAGAAATTAAAGATCTGAAAGTACAGAGTTACAGTCGTTTCAAGATTAAGCTCCTAAAATAAAGAAAAAGCAAGATGAGGAAGTTTGATGGCAAGGATCTGGTAAAGTGGATACTTCAGATGGACCAATATTTTGATCTACATGGTGTCCCACTGTTAAAAAAGGTATGTATTGCATCTTCATATTTAGAACCAGATCAATTTTTATGGTATGGAGGGCTTTGTTCTCGTAAACAACTTGTTATGTGGTCAATTTTCACGGAGGAAATGATAGCACATTATGAGGATACAAAGAGCAACACCACAACAATTGGAAAGAGTAAAAGAGCTTTGTGACATAGTGGAAAGCAAAATTATGGAAACCAGGAAGCATACCCCTCACAACTATAAAAATGGAAGTGTTGTTTCTCCTAGCCTTCCACAACCTACAAGGGTTACACCACAATAATTGGAAGAAAAAAGAGAAAAAGGGATTTGTTACAATTGTGATAGAAAATGCACTAAAGGTCATAAGTGTGCTGAGAAGAAATTATTTTACATAGAATATGAAGAGGAGGAAGAAAAGGATCAAGAAACATCAAAAGAAGAAGATATATGCCAGGACCCCACCCCGGAGAAAGAAGAAATGAATCAGACCATATCTTGTAAAGCATTGGCAAGAATTACCACTCCTCAAACTCTCAAGATATAAGGACATATCAAGAAGAAAAAGGTGAAAGAAGTGAAAGATCACATCGAGAAAGAAGAAATGAATCCAACCATATCTTTTAATTCATTGGTCGAAATTACCACTCCCCAAACTATCAAGATAGAAGGACATATCAAGAAGAAAAATGTTCAAGAAGTGAAAGATCACATCGAGCATCAAGAAATGAATCCGACCATATCTTGTAAAGGATTGGAAGAAATTACCACTCCTAAAACTCTAGAGATAGAAGGACATATCAAGAAGAAAAGGTTCAAGCAGTGAAAGATCACATCGAGCATCAACAACAAGTTCTCCAACTTTTAAAGGATAACACCACTTCGGTGTAAAATCAAACGAAACAACAAGGTAGATTAACATCATAGTGAAAAATGTTTTGATGTAGGTGATTGGGTATTTTTACTGCTACATCTCAAGCAAGCTATTTATGAGAAGGAAATGTTGGCAATACTACATGCACTTAAAAAATGGCAACCTTACCGAATGGGAAGACTCTTCAAGGATGAGGATGTGGAAGCATTGTTTTGTGCTATTTCTATTATCCAACCAAATTGGATAAACGAAGCAAGGGATGAATGGAAGAAGGACGAAGAAGTATGGCCACTTATTCAAAAGTTGGAAAAGATCCCAATTCAAACAATATTGCCAAAAATTGAAGAGGAAGGAAAACTCATATTGGAACCTGGAGCAGTCACACAAACAAGAACCCGACAGCTATGAAATCGATCAATTTCAGAGTATCTCATCAAGTGGAAGAACTTACCCGCTGAAGATTCCACATGGGAGGACAAGAATTTTATACAGAAGCATCAAGAACTACTCAAGCGTTGAGGACAAAGCTTTTTGAAGGAGAGGGGCATGTTAGGCCCCTATACTACTAGTGTAACCCCTTATTGTTATTAGTACAACCCACTTATTATATTGATGTACCCATGTAGTGCCCATACTGTTAGTATTGTGCCCCATAGAAGCCCACTATTGTAATTATTGTGCCCTTACATTATTATTGTTATGTCGGCTCTGATTATGTTATGACCCCTTAGACTCCTATATATAGAAAGGAGGTATTTTTATTTGTATCATACAAGAATTGATCATTTATGTAATGTAAAGGAGGTAGCCCCCTCGAAGACGCTGAATTCTAAGGCGTGGATCTCTCTTTTCTATCTTCTTGTGAGCTGGTTTCATAACAGATACCTCATTCCACGTACGTGAGTATATCGTAGCTCATCCACGTACCTTCGGGTATATAGGGCGGTGTTACAGTACGTAAAGTATATGGGAATGCTCTCACCATGCAGTTTTGCATTAGACAATGCTTATACGGATTGGACCTCCACGTACTTTTGGATATATATGGGAGGACAACACTAGGTTTCTATCCATCCTTAGGTAACCGAGTCGGTCGCCTTGTACACTGTGATACACCGAACACAACATTTGGGGAGATTTCCTACCCGTACTTCTTAGTTCGCCAAGAGGTATTCTGCAGTTCACAGTTGCTTGGTAAACCTTTTGCCTAGATTATCCCTCTTTTGTTTTGTTATGTTACTTTGATTAAAATAAAATTAATTGACCGTGAATAACATTCTCCATGCTCACTCCTTAGCTTATCTTAGGTTGAAACATATGGTGACAAATCCGGAGTCCACTGATCAAGGAATTCCTTTTGATGGGAATCCTAGTCCTTTTCCTCCTTTTGGAAATATTGGTGCTCCATATATGGCTACATTGTCCCTTCCGGGATTTACCATTGGCTTTCCAGTATGGTTGTTTTCAACCTCCTTGGTTCAAAATGTCGTGATTTCTTTGCAATCGAGTACACCTCCAACTGGACAAAATCAACCTCTAGTTGATCCTAAAGTTAACCCTTTGCCTTCTTCCTCAGTTGTTTCTTCCTCCCCTTCTTCCTCTTCGCCTGGTGAAAGTATTGGTACTAGTAACCAGGTGGCTAAGAAGAAGAAGAAAGGGAAGAAGAAGAAGAAGAAGCAAATTCAGCAGAGGGGCAACCAAGCAACCATTGCTTTGAATGCAACATCTAATGAGAAATTGTCCATCAAGCCTCACAAAGTTCAATATCCATGCAAACTTTGTGTGGGAGACCATCTTCTTCGAAATTGTCCTGATATTCCTTAGATCTTAGAAGAATGGTCTTCTCATTCACATCATCCTGTGTCATCAACTTCTCGAGATCATGCTGGTGACACACCATCAACTAGTGGTAGTAAAGGTCATGGAGATAAGCGTAAAGTTAAGTTTCCCTGTAGGTTATGTGAAGGGAATCACCCCATTCACCTTTGTCCCTATCTGGATGAAGCCAAAAAAGTGTTGGATAACCATCTTGCTTCACTGCAGCGACTTCCATCTGGTTACAAGAAACTATCCCTTAATCCTTCACTAGTTGATAAATTGACTGACCCAAATCAACTGTCGGTCAAACCCACTCTCTCTGAAAGTGAATCCTATGAGCCTATACCTGACCCAAATCAAAATTTCGTGGTAACAGTTGACCCAATTTCACCTTCAGTTAATCATACCTTTCCCGTAGAGAGTGAATATGATACCACTCAGGTTCTTTTTGTTTCTTCATATTCTAATGAGCTTTAGGGCAGTCCTCTTGTTCCATCAAGACAAGAGGAAAATCCTCTTGCTCTTGTAACTCAAGGGGATAATTCTCCCATTCTTACAGTACCCCCTCTAAGTAGTCTGGTCACTTCCTTTGATTGGAATTGACTGGCAGGATTCCTTCCTTCTTATGTGCCTTTCCATATCATAGTACAAGTTTGTAATATGATTGTATTTGGCACTATTATAGATGAAGGTGCATCTGTGAGTATCCTTTCCTCTACTGCTTGGAAAGCACTCGATTCGCCGCCGCTTGTGCCTGTTAGTCAGAATCTGTTGGCTTTTAGCAGAGGGACCAGTCAACCATAAGGGATCCTTCCTTAGTTGCTTATTACTTTGGGAGGAAAAATCATTTATCTGAATGTGATGGTAGTCGCAGGCCCTTTAGATTACAATTTACTTCTTGGGCTCGACTATGTTTACGATATGGGAGTTATTGTTTCAACACTCTTTCGAGTGATTTGTTTCCCGCATGAAGGCATAATTGTCACCGTTGACCAGCTTTCATTTCCCAGTTCAAATATGGCTTCTAGTCAACCATCTTGCCTAAATGGTCCTTTTGTACCAATGGTATCATCCCCGCCACGGGTTAATTATGTGGCAACCCATTCCTTGCCTACATCAACTGGTGATCAATTCAGTGATGTTGTACATCATGTACTGGGGGCATTAGTACCATATCTCTCCTTCCAAAGCATTGTTCTCCCATCTGATGAGAACTTCTTGGAAGTCATGACCTCTTACGAGTGGTGAACAGTCCCATGAGGATAGTTCCTTGTCTTGTGCCAATCTCGTTAAAAAATGAAACCAAGGATATGAGGAGAGTTCCTTGTCTTGTGCCAATCTCGTTAAAAAATGAAACCAAGGATATGAGGAGAGTTCCTTGTCTTGTGTCAACCTCATTAAAAAATGAAACCAAGGAATATGAGCATAGTTCCTTGTCTTGTGTCAAGCTCCCTAAAACATGAAACAAAGAATATGAGGATAGTTCTTTTATAGTGTCAACCTCATTAAAAAATGAAACAACTCCCATGAGGATAGTTCCTTGTCTTGTGTCAACCTCGTTAAAAAAAGAAACAAGGAAAATGAGCATAGTTGCTTGTCTTGTGTCAAGCTCATTAAAAAATGAAACAAGGAAAATGAGGATAGTTATTTTACTGTGTCAACCTCATTAAAAAATGAAACAAATCCCATGAGGATAGTTCCTTGTCTTGTATCAACCTCGTTAAAAAATGAAACCAAGTATATGAGCATAGTTCCTTGTCTTGTGTCAAGCTTGTTAAAAAATGAAACAAGGAAAATGAGGATAGTTCTTTTACTGTGTCAACCTCATTAAAAAAATGAAACAGGTTACGAGGACAGTTCCTTGTCTTGTGTCAACCTCGTTAAACAATGAAACAAGGAATCTGAGCAAAGTTCCTTGTCTTGTGTCAAGCTCATTAAAAAATGAAACAAGCTCCCCTGGAGCAAAGTTCCAAGTCGAGTCTTTGATTAGATCTTGTAAAATCCCAGTCGAGTCTTTCACTTGATCTCGTAAATGAACCTTCATTCCATCCGTTAGATGACAATGCTCCATGAGTAGTCTACTTAGGTGAATGTAATGAAGCTTGGGGGGCATGCACCTAGTGGTAAAGTTAAGTTTCCCTGTAGGTTATATGAAGGGAATCACCCCATTCACCTTTGTCCCTATCTGGATGAAGCCAAAAAAGTGTTGGATAACCGTCCTACTTCACCACAACGACTTCCATCTGGTTATAGGAGGCTCTTCCTTTCATCATGCTGGGGGCATGTAAACCAATTTCAAGCATAGTTTTTCCTCGTTTCAAGCTTGTGTAAAAATGAAACCAGTTTCAAGCAAAGTTTTTCCTCGTGTCAAGCTTGTGTAAAAATGAAACTAGTTTCATGCATAGTTCTTCATTTCAAGCTTGTCTAAAAATGAAACTGAATCCAAGCAGAGTTTTTCATTTCAAGCTTGTCTAAAAATGAAACTAAATCCAAGCATATTTTTTTGCTTCAAGCTTGTGTAAAAAAGAAACTGAATCCAAGCATAGTTTGTCGTTTCAATCTTGTGTAAACATGAAACTGAATCCAAGCATAGATTCCTATGGTTCAAGCTTGTGTAAAAATGAACCCATCTCTATTTCAACCCTCATGATTTCCATTCTATCAGCCTTTTCCATCATATGAGCCTTGGTTTTTCTCCTTCCATCGTAACTATCTGCTTGGCTAATCATACGCTTTCACTTGGCTGTTTTACCCTTTTTGAGGAACAATTGCAATGAGTGGTCTTATTAGCCAATTTCTTCACATAAATGAATATGTTTTGAGAAGTTCCAACATCACCAGAACCAATTTCTATCCTAGACACCACTCATTCCTCAAATTGGAGTCCTCTTTAAGCTCTTTTCAGACTCTCTAAGCATGAAAAGATTGTCGAGCGCTTGTCCTTTCCAGCTCGTTAACGGATTAGAAACGATATCTCTCTTGTATTATTTTACACTTTTTCAAGCTTGAGAGATTAATTTATGAAAAAGAACTTGTGGAGTTTTCTTTTTTTCCCTTTTCAAACTCTCTAAACATGAAAAGGACCGAGTTATCTTTGTCGTTAAACTTGTTAAAAACATCAAATAGCGACAAACTTGTCCATCTAGACAAGACTGAGTTTCACCTTTGCTAGACTCGTTAAAACATAAAATAGCGATGGATTCACCCGAAGGGTGGAATTATACAACAAGCATATGTTATCCTCTTCAAGCTTGTTAAAAAATAAAGAGGTACTGGTCAGCAATGACTGGGGAAAATGGGAAAAAGGGGAAACCACTTTATGGTAGCAGGTTGCTCTTGAACATGACACTTTCACTTCATCTTTGTGACTATTTGGGTTGGGTTATCTGCTTGATGGTTATCATACCTATGGTCTATCACACCATCCATCACTTTTGGTTTTGGGTCAATTCTGCCAATTCATTCAGACTATTTGGGTTAGGTTATCTGCTTGATGGTTATCATACCTATGGTATATCACACCATCCGTTACTTGGTTTTGGATCAATGTTGCCAATTCATTCAGTGTTGCCGATATGTTCAAGAGAATTCATCTTTTGCAATACCATAAACCTTAATTTTCATGACCGCCATTCCTGAACCTTGTGTCATCAATCAAATTCCATCTCCAAAATCACTGCACTCGTTTCATGTCGTTGATGTGGGATACATCACGACCCTCCTGCGACGACTCGCTTCTTGTTGACATCAGCACATTATCCAAGAAGTTGACTTAGAAACACCCTTCCAGTATCTTGAGGCTTGCATGCATCAATGGTAGGTTTCTCGCTTCCGGCGATAGGTTGACATCAATGGCCTTCGACCAAAAGACTTTGTATGGTGTTCGACATCAAATCATCCACTCACACCATGCAGAATGTACTGCAGTACCTTGAGGATCATTATCATTATCGGTGATTTCTCTCACATCTGTTAATAGCTTACATCATTGGCTGGTAATCAAATGGTGTCTTCCCATGTTCGACTTCAGATCACATATTCACATGGTTAGACTTGTACTTGAGCGAACGATTGAACGAGATATAAGACCCCGGATCTAGTTTCATCTATCTGGGCTGCGATTTCAGGAGATCATATGTATAATGGCTTTACATTGATGGTCATTCCAATCATGGGTCTATATCTGTAGACGACCTTTTATGTACATGTAATGAAATTTTATAAGCTGAGCGTGGGTATGCCTTCCCTTAGCAATTCATGTAAAATCAAATATCATGATATATGTATTGTGATTAATGCAGGTCACCTTCCACTTCGATACCTCCTCATCGCATCGTAAACTGTTTCATTTGACATTGGTATTTTTCTGACTTCATGCTTTAGGGGGCAATTATTACAGATCCATTTGGGCACATCAATCCCATCATCCAGATCAGTGTTTTAGGGCTTATCAAACACTAATTTCAGTTGCTACATGCCCTAAACAAGTCACCGTTTTGAATGCCTCCTTCCCTGACAGTTTCATGACTTGAAGACATCCAAAAATAACCTCTAGAGGGACCAGCGTAGGTAAGCCCTTGTAAGGGTGCGCTGTAGAGCAGTTGAGTCCATGTTAGGGTGCTCTGCAGAGCACTTAGGCTTCCTTTCACCTGTGTTGGGCGAGATTGAGCGAAATTCACATAGGGTTTGGGGAATATTTTTATCTTTTGGAGTGATCTAGAAGGTTCCCTCACTTATCAACTCCTATGAGCTCGAAAATGGATGAGGAATGAGTTAAGGTGCATCCTATCCTCTCATCCCTTCCTCCATGGAACTAATTCTAAGTATGGAAGGCCATTCAATGCCACCATTTATGGAAAAACCTCCTTCATCTTCCTATAAATTCACCACTCGTCCAAGTGATCAGGGGATGGATTATGTTCAATTGTAAGAAGATAATGTTACTATGAGATTTGGATTTGAAGCAAGTATTGTAATGCTACAAGTTTTTCATGCTTTTGATGTGATGTGGATGGGATCCAAGCTAAAGGAATGTCTTTGAATCAGACACCAATGGTTGTAATTCCTTCTTCTATTCAATAAAGTGTTTGAACCTTTCTCCCATATGTTTTCATTGTTTCATAATGCTTATATGTGTGAATTGTATTCGATTCATTTCACTTATATTCAATAGATCGTGTGCTTTGATCGATTTTTTTCTTTTGTGCTTACAGGTACTTCTCAAGCGTATTAAGTACGGGAAGGAGCAACAAGATCGATACAAGGGAGACAAGAGGAAAGCGGAACTACAAGTAGGTACTCTCATCTTCTCATCTTATCTATTGCTTATAGGAAAAGACTAAAACACTTTAAACAGTGGTTCTAGATACATCCACTTATCTAGGGAATTAGTATTTATCCGTAGATACCAAATTCTCCAAAACACCTTCCAATTCTCAAAATCATATCCTATAATTGCCACAACTTTAATTTTAGACATGGAGAAATATGTTAAGTATTCATGTGATGAGCATAATGGAATGAAGGAATGAAGTGTCTTGAGTTGCATTTTGAATTTTTCTCTCTCCTCAACATTATAAAAATACTGTCCATTTTGCTTCTATCTCAATAATCTTGATTGCACAGAAAATTTCATAATCCTATAATAGAGAAGGGTAATTACTTTTCCCACTCTGGAAAAATTTGTATTGAGACCATGGGAGGAGGATTCAACTGTAGAGAACCCACAAACTCCTCCAGAATTCATCATCACCCTGATGACAGGAACATTTTATCTAATCACCAATGGCTAGGATTTTTTTTAAAATTTAGGGGCTTTGATGATGAAATCACCCAAGAATTTTCCTTGAACCTCCAACAACAAGGAGGACATGATGCCATCACCATATTAAGAGGCATACTTATTCACTTAAATGAGTAAGTTGTCAATAGGGTCACCACACTTCCCATGGGGGTGAGTTGGAGAAAAGAGGAAATAACTATGGCCATCATAGTAAAGAAAAACTTATTTCTTCAATATGAACAACTCATACAAGACAAGAATGGAGTAAGAAGGGAAATTTTGCCCTATCCTTGGGATGAAGTAGCCTACCATGTCCTAAAATATATCTCATGTGAAGGGAGACTCAATATTGTTTATGCATACCAATTTAGGATGCTCTATCAACTTAGATTTCAAATGAACCTACCTATCGAAGAAAGGTTGATCATCCCTCATTTCCTTCTTCATTCAATCAAGGAAATGAGCCAGAGGGTGAAAGGAGGGATGCATCGTACCTAGCACACCATCGGCTGATAAAATTGATTGTCATGGATGCTTTAGAAGGTCTCCAAAACCTTGTGCCTTGGGTTGATTTTGTAGATATGGATAGAGAGGCTTTCCTAGAAACCCAATCCCAAGCTCCACAAGGACTCAAAGGAATAGAAATAGAGGGAAAATATTAGGAAGAGGAAGTTGGAATTGAATAAGAAGAATCAAAATGAAAGGAGAGGAGTAGGACCCACAAATGGATGTATACTTCCAAATAAAAAGGCCCTAGCCCCAAGTTTCATTGAACCCCACATAATCGTTGACAGGGGCATCGGAGAAGGGCTGGCGCATGACACCCAACCCGCAGCCACATGGCCCATGATATGACCAAGGGCATGGAGTCAGCGTCACGTGGCCTTTGGCCCATGATATGACCAAGGGCATGGAGTCGACGTCACGTGGCCTTTGGCCCATGCCCCTGGCCACATTATATGTCATATGAAAAAAATTGAGAGCGGAGGAATAAGTGCGTGACCCTATATCCGACAAATTACACCATTTGCAGCGGAATCAACACCGAACCCATGCCAATTTATCGCCTGGAAGAGCCGCCAAAGGGGGACTTTGTTGCCATTTTAGCTAGTTTTACGAATTTGTAGAGCAAATAGCAAGGAAATGAACAAGGGGGCCTAACTTGGCCATTTCTAGCCATTTCTAGCCTTTTCGAGCCGAAGAAAAGCCTACACAGGGGTTTTTGGGTGTTCTTGACACAAATGCAGCATTATTTTTGTGATTTGAACATTGTATTCTGATGTAATTGACATTTTGAGCATATAATTTAAAGGGACAACATTGGAAGCTGGACCCGCAGATGTAGCCCAAGAGGGGTGAACTCCGAAATCAAATTACTATTTTTTGATGCTGCAGGTTGTCTATTTTTCTTTGTTTAAATATTGCAAAACTTAACTAAAATTATTGATTTTATGTGCTTTTTCAATTTCGATCCATTGCCCACAAGACATAAAATAGCTTTAGCTTGCAAACTTTTTCAAGAAACCTTCAATTTTCAATTTCAGATCAACATGGGATATTTCCTCTTTCTCTTCGTGTGTCTTGGGACACAAATATGTAGATAAATTTACACCTGAATGAATGGGCATCTTTACCGATTCACATTCCTACATATTAAACCTCTATAATATTGTTTCTACATACTTTCTTTGACTTAACCAAATTTTCTTGTTTTCCCAATCTCTTTTAATCCATGCCCACAATAAAAAATTAACACCAATATCCTTCACGTCAAATTTAGAGGACAAATGAGTTTTCACTTCCTAGATGATTTCCTTTCCATTTCCAATTAACAACATATCATCTACATAGAAGACCAAATAAATAACATTATCACCAACAAAATTGAAAAATCTATGCAATGATCAGTTTTGCTCCCTGTGAAGCCAAGTCCCAATATATCAGTATCAAAACTTTGATACCACATCCTTAGCGATTGCTTTAACCAATATAAGGAATTTTTAGACTTGCATACTAGCTCTTTCTTTCCTTTCACGACAAATCCCTCGAATTGCTTCATGTATATTTTTTCTTCTAGATCCCCATGTAGGAATGTTGTCATCACATCCATCCTTTCTACTTCAAGATAAAAAAAAATAGCAATAGAAAAAAATTAATACAAGTTAACTTGGCAATAGGAGAAAAAATATCACCAAATTCAATTATGCCTACCTAGGAATAACACTTTGCTACTAATCAAGCTTTGTATTTCTCCACTTTTCTTTTTGCATTCAACCTCTTCTTAAACACCCATTTTTTTCCAATAGAATTTCTTATAGCCAATAACTACACTAGATCCCAAGCCTCGTTCTTGTCCAAGGTTGTCATTTATTCAAACATGGCCTTGTTTCTAAAATTTTCCACCCTCCAAATACACTACCTCCATAACAATTCTAGGAACAACATCAGTAATAAACAATGAAAAATTTAAACGAAAATTAGGTGGAGTATACCTTTATGGTTGCTTTCTTTGCCGAATTGATCTCCTCAATGTTAGAGACTAGAGTTATTATTCTTCTTATTCTTGTTCTTTTGTAAAGTCTCATTCATCATCCTTCAATTCAAACTCTATATTTTTTGGTTCTTTCTCCATTGCTAGGGCTTCATGTTTGGAAACATCTTTGACTTGTCTAAATATAACATCTCAACTATGCATAAATTTCTTAGTTTTTGGATTCCAAAGCTTGTAACTTTTCAAATCATCTTTATATCCAAAAAATATATGCTTTTCAACTTTATTATCCATCTTACCCTTATTCTCCTTTGGAACATGTACAAAAGCATCACAACAAAATACCCTAAGATGTTTAAGAGAAGCTTCTTAGCAGTCCATACCTTATGTGGTGTTTTGTTGTCCAACATTGATGAGGATGATCTATTAACCAAATAAAATGCCATGCGCACTGCCTCTGCCCATAATTCCTTTCTTAACTCAGCACCATTGGGAAATCTCCTTGCTTTCTCCATCTGTGTCATGTTCATCCTATCTACAACTTCATTCTATTGAGGTGTGTATGGAGTAGTCTTCTACCTTATTGGACTACACTTTTTACATAATTATTTGAATTCATTCCCACAAATTCTCCACCATTATATGTTCTCAACACCTTAATTTTCTTCTTTATATAATTTTCCACCAAAGCCTAAAACTTTTTGAACTTGCAAAGACTTTGGATTTCTTAATAAGGAAATAAATCCATGTAATCCTTGAGAATTCATCTATAAATGATATAGTACACACATTTACACAATTATGGACTCGATAGAGGCCCAAACACATCATTGTAACTATAATTTTCCCTCTTACCTTGTAGAACCAAAGAATATTTTTGCCTGATATTGCTTCCCATATAAATAATTTTCATAGAAATCAAAATTTAGATAGAAATGAGACATACCTTCACCCATACTATTATTATGTAGTACTCGAAGGTCCTTCACTTCGATATGTCCGAATCTCTGATTCCACAACAAAGCCTTTTCTCTAGAAGTTGCAAGGATTTTTCCTTCTTCTATTCCACTCTTGAGAATAATGGAATTGTTGAATCCATCACTAATTATGGTTCTTGATAGATTATATAGAGTTCCAATCTGAACTTCCTTCAACAATACCATTTCTCCTAAAACCATCCTGTAGGTATCCTTTTCAAACATTACTTTTACTCCTACATCACCCATCTTGCTTAGAAAAGACAAATTTCTCGCTAATATTAAGATGTGCAAAACACTAGGGAGTGTTATAATCCTTCCACAAGTGAGCTTCAACTTGAATTTTATTTGTCTAATGATTTTGGTTATTAAGTCATCTCAAAATAAAACATCACCACCATCAAATCTTTTAGACTCAGAAAACCACTCCTTGCGAGGAGTCATATGAAAGGATGTGCCTAAGTCAACCAACCATGCCTAATGATCTACATGTGTACTTGAAGAATCCAAATTCACATCCCCTCCTTCAATTGAGGATGTATTTTCTTTTGCAAAATGAGCATCTTTATATCCCTTCCCTTTCTTAGGAATTTTAGATCTAGAATATTTCTTGTAATGCACTTCTTTTCCACATCACCAACATACTTTTAAGAAATTTCCAGGATATTTAGATCTCCCACTCTAGGACTTATTTTTATTTCTGTTATGGGGGTGTCCTCTTATAAACAAGGCATCTATGTTCTCGCTTTCCATGTTTTTCCGTCTCATCTTCTACGATAACAAGGATGATATTATTTCATCAAACTTTAAAGTAAATTGTCACAACAACCAGATTGTTCCATGAGTATGGTAGAGAACATAACAACTCGATGCACTTATCTTCATCTAAAATCTTAATATAAATAAATAATTACCAACTTACCATAGTATTGAATGCATTTATATGCTCTATCACTATGTCTGCATCCTTCATCCTCAATTTATACAACTTATTTCATAAGAACAATTTGTTCACCAGGGACTTACACTGATACAAAGCCCTTAACTTGTCCCACAAGGCCTTCATTGTAGATTCCTTTGAAACATTTAGTAATATTGAATTTAATAGACAAATCATATTGTGTTATTTACCTTTCAATCTAACTTGGTCCAATCTTTTGTTGACATCCCTATAGGTGAAATACCTAGATCCACAATGATCCACTGGTCTCTATCCACCAATAAATCTTCCATTCGGAGCTTCTGTGGCTCAAAACGTTTCCCATTGAATTTCTCAATTTCTATCTTTGAATTTCTTTCCATTTCCTTTTCACCACAAGAATCATTTTTATATATCTCCCATTATGTGGGGTCTACCATAGGTCCGAGCCAAACCTCTTAGCCACAAAGGCATCTCTTTAAAGCCAAAATTGCTAAAATATCATTGTAGGTTTTAACCCTATACAATTAATTGTTGCAAACATATTATTAATAAAACATAAAATATGCAATGTTATGAAACCAGCTCACAAAGAGGTAGAAAAGATGGATCAACGCCTTAAAATTCAGCCTCTTCGAGGGGGAAAACTCCTTTACATTACACAAATGAATGATTCTTTGATGATTCAAATGACAAAACCTCCTTTCTATATATAGGAGTCTAAGGAGTCACAATATAACCCAGCCGACCTAACAATAATAATATAAAGGCACAAAAATAACAATAGAGGGATTCTATGGGGCACAGTAATAACAATATGGGGACAATAGGGGCACAACAATATTAATAAGGGATAAAACTACAATAGTAATGGGGTAATCACTAGTATTATAGGGACCTAACATGCCCCTCTCCTTCAAAAAAGTGTTGTCCTTAACGCTTGAGTAGTTCTGGATGCTTCTGTATAAAATTCTCATCCTCCCATGTGGAATCTTTAGCGGATAAGTTCTTCCACTTGATGAGATACTCCGAAATTGATCGATTTCGTAGCTATCGAGTTCTTGTTTCTGTGATTGCTTCAGGTTCCAATATAATTTTTCCTTCCTCGTCAAGTGCTGGCAATATTGTTTGAACTGGGAGCTTGTCGCTTATAACCTTCTTTAAACATGAAACATGGAAAACTGGGTGCACTCGAGAAGTTGCAAGAAGCTCCAATTTGTATGCCATAGTACCAATATTTTACAACACCTTGTACGGACCATAATACTTTGGTGATAATTTATTATCCTTCTTAGCTTGCTTGAGGGACATTTGTTTATATGGTTGTAGCCGTAGGAACACCCAATCACCTACATCAAAACTTCTTTTGTTGCGATGTTGATATGCCTATTGTTTCATTCTATTCTGCGCCAACACGAGGTTATCCTTTAAGAGTTGGAGGACTTGTTGTTGATTCTCGATGTGATGTTCCACTGCTTGAACCTTAGAATTTTCTCTTAAATATGATGTGATGGATGGTGGCTGATATCCATAAAGTGCCATAAATGGGGTCATGTTTGTTTCTGTATGGAAGGAAGTGTTATACCACCATTCAGCTAGAGGCAACCATTTGACCCATTGTGTCTATTTTTCAGATACAAAGCAACGAAGATATCCTTCCAAACATTTGTTTACTATCTCAATTTTCCCATCACATTGAGGATGATAAGATGAGCTATGAGCTAACTGAGTACCGAGACAAGAAAATAATTTTGTCCAAAAATTTCTAGTGAAAATGGGATCTCTGTCACTTACAATAATCTTTGGGTTTCCATGTAGCTTTTGAATTGTTCCATAAATGCAGTAGAAACTGTACTGGCTTTAAATGGATGTGATAATGCACAAAAGTGTGCATACTTGGTAAGTCTGTCAACTACCACCATGATGACACTCTTTCCCTCAGACTTGGGTAAACTTGTGATAAAATCCATTGAAACCTCCTCCCAACGTTGGCTTGGAATGGATAAAGGTTGTAATAGACCCGGGGTCTTAATTATTTCAACTTTATTTTGTTGGCAAACCAAACATTCCACCACAAACTTTTGAATATTCGATTTAAGGCCATCCCAAAAAAATTCAATCTTAACCCTGTGGTAAGTTTTTAAAAATCCTGAGTGCCCTCCTAAGGGAGAAGTGTGCAATTCCATAAGAATCTTTTGTTTGAGTTGGGAATTCTTAGAGAGGTATAAGCGATATTTGTACCATAACGAATCATTTTTCCAGCTAAATGTATCAGATGTACTAGAATATTGTTGTAACTTTTGAATAAGTGCCCACACTTCTTCATCATTCTTCCATTCCTCCCTTGCTTCGTTTATCCAATCTGGTTGGATATTAGAAATGGTGCACAACAATGCTTCCACATCCTCATCCTTTCTTGAGAGTGCATCTGCCACCACATTTTTCTTCCCTTTTTTGTAGATGATTTCAAAGTCATAACCCAACATCTTTGTGACCCACTTTTGTTGCTCTTCAGAGGATAATGTTTGTTCTAAAAAGTATTTAAGGCTATCATGATCCATTTTTACCTTGAAATGTCTTCCCATTAGGTAGGGTCGCCATTTCTTAAGTGCATGTAGTATTGCCAACATTTCCTTCTCATAAATAACTTTGTGTAAAAACTTTCCCTTTATTGGACGACTTTCAAAAGTAATGGGTCTTTCATCTTGCATTAAAACAACACCAATTCCATTTCCTAAAGCATCACATTCCACAATAAAGGTTTTTGTGAAGTCTGGTGTAGCTAAGACCGGTGCTTGGCACATTGCCTCTTTAAGATGTTCGAAGGCCTTTGTTGCTTCTGGAGTCCATGAAAATGCATCTTTCTTCAATAATGTTGTTAAAGGTGCTGCTATTCTCCCATAATTCTTAACAAACTTGTGATAATACCCTGTCAACCCGAGAAATCCTCGTAGACGCTTTATGGATGTGGGGATTTTCCATCCCTTAATGGATTTAATTTTGCTAGGGTCTACCTTAACTCCTTCATGAGATACAATATGACCCAAATCTTCCACCTCTTGTACTCCAAAGAAACATTTGGATATTTTTGCATATAATTGTTTCTCCTCCAATAGTTGTAGCACCCTGTCAACATGTTCAACATGATCCTTCCAAGACTTGTTGTAGAATAGTATATCATCAAAAAATACTAACACAAATTTTCTAAGGAAGGGTTTGAAAATGGAATTCATCAAACCTTGAAATGTAGAAGGTGCATTGGTAAGGCCAAAAGGCATGACCAAAAATTCACAATGACCCTCATGAGTTCTAAACGCTGTTTTCGGAATGCCTTCAGTCTTCATTCTGATTTGATGATATCCTGAACGAAGATCCAACTTGGTGAAGTAAATTGATCGATACAATTCATCCAGTAATTCATCAATGATAGGAATGGGAAACTTATCTTTAATAGTGAGATTTTTGAGAACCCTATAATCTGGACACATGCGCCATGATCCATCCTTCTTGTGCACCAATACTACTGGAGCAGAGAAAAAACTTTGACTAGGTTGAATTATACCAGCCTCTAGCATTTCTACAATCATACGTTCAATTTCACTCTTTTGGGCATAGGGATATCTGTACGGCCTGATGTTTGGAGGAACACTTCCTGGAATCATATGAATAGCATGATCATGATCACGAATAGCTGGGAGACCTTTGGGAGTCTCAAATACCTTGGAATGACTGTCCAAGACATTTTGGAGATCTGGAGAAATAGATGATTTTGATGTGGAAACATCTAGCGAACATAATTGTGAAATTACACCTCTTTGTTCCTTTTTTAGAAGATTTGTCATACCATTAGAGTTGATTATCTTTCTCGATTTCCCTGCAATACCCCTTAATTCAACTTCCTTTCCTTCCGCAGAAAATTTCATGAAAAATTCTTGAAAATTAAAATCTATTGTACCCAAGGATTGTAGCCATTGGACTCCTAGTACAACATCAACACCTCCCATTGGAATGGAAAGCATTGGACTAGTCAATACATATTCTCCCATGGATAGCTTGATATTATGGCACTTTCCAAAGCAATTTATCGTTCCTCCATTTGCAACCATCACTTGACACTCTGCTGCTGGATATAGGAAGCAATTCAATTATTTTGCTATCTTACAATCAATAAAATTGTGGGTACTTCCTGAATCAATCAACACTATTACCTTTTTCTTCTTGATTTGTCCTTCTATCTTAATGGTTTGAGGAGTGGTAATTCCAGCCAGTGCATTGCAAGATATGGTCGGATTCATTTCTTCTTTATCTAGGTTTTGTTCCTAGAGTATATCCTCTTCTTTTGACCTTTCTTGCTCCTTTTCTTCTTCCTCTTCACAATCTATGTAGAATAATTTATTCTCAGCACAATTATGACCTTTAGTGTATTTGCTATCACAACTGTAACAAAGCCCTTTTGCTTTTTTTTCTTCCAATTGTTGTGGTGTCAACCTTATAGGTTGTCGAAGACTAGAGGCAACAACACTTCCATCTTTATAGTTGTGAGTGGTATGCTTCCTGGTTGCCATAATTTTGCTTTCCATTTTACTTGCTAACCTGAATGCCTTCTCTAATGAATCAGGTTCCCAAAGGCGAAAATCTTGTTGGATATTATCCTTTAAAGTCCCTATGAACACATCAATCCTATGCTCCTCTGGAATATTTTTTACCCTTATGTTCAATTTTTGGAACTCCTCAATGTGCTCCATTATTGAACCCTTTTGTTTGAGACTTATCAATTGGCTAAAAAAAGTGTTGCTTTTTGTATCCTCATAATGTGCTGTCAATTCTTCCGTAAAAATTTCCTAAGTGATAATTTGTTTACGAGAGCAAAGCCATTGATACAATACAAACTGATTTGGTTCCAAATATAAAGTTGCAATACGTACCTTTTGTGTGTTTTGCACATTATTGAGATCGAAAAATTGCTCCATCTGTAAAATCCATGTTGCGGGATCCTTGCCATACAACTACAATAGTAATGGGGTAATCACTAGTATTATAGGGACCTAACATGCAATGGGAAACACACACATTAACATAGAGAATTTATCCTAGAAACCCAAACGAGGAAAATAAGCAAGATTATTTTCAACATATTATTTTGTACAATATTGCAATACAGTATATATCTTGTGTCATCCATGAAATTACAACCCATTTACCCTATATTATAATAGAAATAGTTCCTTAATAGAAGGTTGGCTGTTGGATGTAGTGGGGGTATTTGGCAAAAAATTCCCTAAGTTGTCCCTATTCCTACGAGGCCTGGAAGGAAATATTTTTGGGTTGGTTTTGTATTCTTTTTAAACTTAGAAAGTATTTGCAGAATTGAAATTGTTGATTGAATTAAAATTATTGACAGAATGAAAAAGCTACTTGCTGAATTGAAATCCTACTTGCAGAATGGAAAGGAAAGCAGATAATGCAAAATGAAAGAAAGGAAACAACTAGATTACTTTTGCAAAAATAAAATAATGGCAGAATATTAAAGACAAGAAATAGAAGAAGAGAAAGAACTAATCATGTTCTACTCAGACACCTCCCTGGCAACGACGCCAAAAAGTGATGAGCGCCAGTATTACAGAAAGGATGTTGCAACTCCTGGGCTGCCAGCTTTACTTATCAACCCGAGGTTCGTACAAACTTGGAGGTGACTGTGTTGTATGCACAAGTAAAAGTGATTGTTCTGCCTATTGTCACTGTTCAACTGGCGAGAGACCACTAAGGTTCCAAGCCAAAGTTCTATAGAGTCAAAAGAAGCTTGATTCTTTGATGGAAGAAAGGAAAATCTACTCTAAGAGAGTTAGTCTACTGCAGTAATGGAGAAAGCTAACATGTAATGCTAAACCACACCATACCCTAATTAACCATTTAAGAAGCTATGCTAAGAAGAAATGCTAAATCAACAATAAAAAAATTCTACCATATAAGTTGCAGAAGTAAACAACATCAAACAATACTAATGTGCAAGTAAAGAAACTAAACTAAATCTATTTTGACTTTTTTGGTCTTTTTAGGCAAAATCAAGTATGCAAACTATTTGTTCTTATGGATGTGACAGGTGGATTGAAGGTGTTTGAGGATGGCTAGAAGGTTTATGAAGTTTTTGGATGGTGTGGAGGAGTCCTAGGAGGATTTTTGTGACTTCCTAGAGGTTTCCCATCAATTCAGCCTCAAAACAGGTCGTTTCAAGAAAATCTATAGGATGTACTAGAAACCTACAGGATGATCCTATAGGAATTATAGGAAACCTACAGGATACATCCGAGAGCTAATTTTGAGGTGTTGGGAAGCTTAGGAAAGGTGTGTGATGGGTGGAATGGAGTGTTAGAAGGTATAGGAGCACTCAGGAGTCAATATCCCAGATAAGAGATAACTAGATTCACTCAATGTGTTTAGGAGAATATCAATGAAAAATGGTGAAAAGCTAGTGAGGGTGATGGTGGAGACAAGGGATGGCTAAGGTGGATGAAGTGGAAGGTGGTTGTTGGCCCTGAAGTCTTGGTCTCCTCCTAAAGCACCTGCTCTGCATAAAACATGTGTGTCTTCCAAAAAGTCATGCAACAAGATACATTTTCATAAACTAGGGAAGCATAACTAATGAATCAATTGCCTTTTTTTGGGCATGAAGAAAGTTGCTTAAGGGAATGAAACCATGAGTGAGACCTACTATAGAAGTGGAGATGGAAAATATGACAATGAAATATACCTTGAAACATTAACCAAATACTAAGTTAAAGACATCAAACTCCAAAGCTCATAAAAGAACTAGAAATCTGTGTTTTTGGGGCTGCTTAAGCGTCCCTTCCTCAAGTCATGGTCCCACAGGGAGGAAGTGAGACCGAGACACCTACTAAAAACCTTGTGGTGATACATTTTCTCCTTGCTAACTTGCTACTTGCAATAAGGCACAAATGGAAGCAAACTATCACACAACCAATCTAATCTACACTACATGTAATGGGAATGCATCTAATAAGAAAATTAGCAATTAAACTATGAATCTACACTAAAAATACATGTACAATCAAGAGGAGCCTTGGCTACTAGGGTTGGGCCCTAACCCAATATCTTCAGCCCTCTGAGTTAACTCAGTGTTGGCTCAAAACAAACCTATTCTTATTACCAAAACAACAAATTACATCAAAAAGAATTGTCACAAGTCTTGCAGCTCGAAAATAGAGTCAAGTTTTACAATGAAAATCTGAATCCTACTGAGGTCCTAGGCCTCTCTACTTATACATCTGAAGTATCCAATGAATTCCTTAAAATTAGGGAGGCTCGGCTCCCAAACTAAAGATAAACTAGTGCTTTGTCTCTCGCTTTCTCGGCTGCCTTCTAGTCCTCATGATTTGGTTGTTTGCACTTCAAGCTGATGGAGGAATATTAGAATGGAGGGGTAGTAAATGAGGAGGATTTACCTCCTATAATCCCTCTCCCTTGTCCCATTCGATTTTTGACCTTGGACTTTGCCAAAATTACTTGATTTTCTCCTTTAATCCTGCATTAAATGCACATTAGACCACAAAGAAAAATATCCAACTCTAACTCACCTCATAAAAAAAATATAATCAAAAGCATGCAATAAGCTATGAGAATAGTTGGTTTGACTAAGCTAGGAGGTGAATTAAGTCCCATATAATTACCCAATGATGAGGCTCATCACGTGCTCACCCTCTTTATGTGGCCTTTTATCCTTTGGAGGATTATGTTTAGGTGCTAGTTGTCTGATACCCTAGTAGCTTCCGTTCCTTGTTGTCATTTGTGGCTGGCATGAGTTTCCAGCGTCGAGTCCCCTTCGATGATTAGAGGCCCAAAGTTGTGGAGTTTGGCAATGGCCATCCCATGTTCCAGGGCCTGCAATTCCACTACATTATTGGTAGTGTTGTTGAGATTGACCGCATAGATCCATATGATTTCCCCTTGCGAGTTCCGGAAAACACCCCTGAAGCCTTCTCTTCCTGAGTTACCTTTCGTTGCCCCGTCATAGTTTAGTTTGAGAGTGCTTGTCTCCGGGGGAGACTAGTCATCTACAGTTCCCATATTTCTAGAAATCCTTGAGGCCTTGGAGTACTGGGTGATATGAAGATCCAAGAGGGTAAGAATACGCATATCTGAACAACTAGGAGGGTCGTTGGGGCTCTGAAGAGTGGAATAAGCCACCATTTCCCTGATAGTCTACTTGACTATGGACATAACCACCTCTTCTTGTTTGTGGATTCCCCTGAAAATTCTTGCATTCCTCTCCTTCCACAGAGCCCAACAAATGATACCTCGTATAAGGTTCTAGGCTTTATTCACCAGAGGATTTAGGGATCGGGAGGATCTCCAATTCTCAATGGTATTGAGGATGGAGGAGATATCCCTATCCAAAACTTTGAAAACTAGATAAACCCAATTCCACAGCTTGTTTGTGAAGGGGAAGTCGTTCAACAAATGGTTAGTTTTTTCTTCACTTTGCTCACAAAGATTGCATCTAGAGGGGTCAGTGAACCCTTTCTTCCTTAAGTTGTCCCAGGTTGGAATTTTTCTGTGCATGATGAGCCATAAAAATAGGGTGATTTTTGGCCAGTTTTTTCTCTCCCACAGAGTCTTCCATTTTCGCTTCGTTTGATGTTGGTCATGGAGTGTAATGTAGTTGTAAGCTTCCTTTAAGTTGAAGTGCCCGAATGGATTCTTCCCCCATATGATCTTTTCCTCATTGGTTTCAACTTGAACTTTTCTTTCCTAGAGTTCACTCCAGAGCTCCTGTCACTCCAGAGGGTTAGGTGGGCGTTCCTAATATTTTTCATCTAACCATTCCCTCCAATTGTCACTGCCATTGCTAGGTTTCCAGTATTAGTTCAACCTGTTCTTGCCCTTGTTTTTAGTACTTATCCAGATCTGTATAAATTGATCTTTGTTAAGGCCTGACCTTTATTGCTAGGCATCTTCCCAAAAGATATATTTATCCCTGTTTTCACCTCCCAAAAACTACGATTCTGTATGGAAGAGCCCTTTATGGTCCCATTGAGCGTGATGAGATGTTCATGCGAGTGGGTAGGAACACATTTCTATTTCCAGATGATGCTCGAGGGGGAGTTGTGATTTGCAATCCATCGCCACCATGTTTTGGCTCCAAGGTTTTTCCCTAAGAGCTCAGGGTCCCTTAGAGCGAGATTGCCTACTTTCTTGGGTTTACACAACTTGTACCAAGCCACCAACGCCCACTTCTGCTTCTTTTCCGAGCCCCTCCACATGAAATTTCTCTGGAGGATTCTAAGGGTGTTGGAGATGGATTTGGGGGCCGTAAGGGCAGAGTACAAGTATTGGGGTATGGACTACAACACAGACTTGACTAAAACCAAACGAATTTCCAAATTGATAGATATGAAGGTCCAATTAGCTAGTCATTTTTTTCCATTTTGGTGATAAAATCTTCCCATTTTGAATGAGCCAGGGGGTTGTCAATAAGCGGGACTCCAAGGTATTTTGAAGTTAGGTTTCATCTTTGAAATTCCATTAATTTGGAAATGTTCCCTTGGATGGCTAGAGGGGTGTTAAAGAAAAACAATTTGGACTTCTCTTGGTTTATGGAGGTGCTAGAAGAAATAAAGAAACCTGAGAGGATGGCTTTGAAGGATAAGGCTTCTTTGATTGTTGGGAAGCCCATTAACAAGGTATCATCAATGAATTGCTCATGTGTGGAGGGAGGAACATATGTATAAATCTTGAGGCCAGATAGGGAATTGGTGGAAGAGGCAGTCGTGATGGATCTGCTGAGGCCCTCGACCATAATGACAAAAAGGAAGGGAGAAATAAGATCCTCTTGACAGATGCCTTTGGATGGGAAGAAGGGTTGAGATGAGGAGCCATTCAGAAGAATCGAGAAGAAAGCCCCAGAAACCATCGCCATAATCCATTTAATGTAGTACTTGTGAAAACCAAAAGCTAGAAGGACATCTTTCATATATTCCCAACTAATTTTATTGAATACTTTGGACATGTCCAACTGAAACATCATTCTAATCTTCCTCTGAACTTTAAGAGAATGAATTAATTCATGGGAAAGGATGATGCTATCCAGGATTTTACTCCCTTCCACATAACCAGATTGGTGTTGGGAAATCAAAAGAGGCAGGATGGTTTTTATTCTATTGGCCAAGACTTTTGAGATGATCTTGTATATGACGTTGCAGAGGGCTATAGGATGAAATTTTTTTGGGGAGTCAACGCCTTCATCCTTGGGAATTAAGGTTAGAAAGGTGGCATTTAGAGCTTTTATAACAATTTTTTGAATTCTAGAATCCTCCACCAAGGCGTGAACCTCAATTTTTATAAGAGGCTAATAGGATTTGTAGAAGTCTATGGTAAACCCATTCAGACCTGACGCTTTACCATTGGAAATATTCATAACTACTTCCTCCACCTCTTGCATTTAAACTTTCCTCAATAGCATTTTATTGTGATCCTCGGTGAGGATAGACAGAATGTTGTTAGTTATTTACTAAATAGCCCTTGCCTGATCAATCCTAGGATCAGTTAGGAGATTGTTGAAGTATTGATTTAGTTTGGTGGCCATGTCCTCATGAGAGTGGATAAGGTTTCCCTCTCTATTTTTTAGGGCCAAGACCCTATTGTGTCTTCTTAGCTGTATCATCGAACGATAAGAGAAAGTTGAATTTCTTTCCCCACACTTTAGCCAGTTAATGCGGGATTTCTGATGCCAAAGTTTCTCTTCTTGAGAGATTGTTTCCTCCCAAATTTTTTTAAGATTAAGCTCTTCTGTTTCATTTGTTCAGTTATGCCCTCACTAATGATATGTTGCTGGAGGATTTCCATTTTAATTTCCAGGTTCCTTTTGTCAGTGATGATGTTGCCAAAAGTTTCCCTGTTCCAGAGTTTGATCTCATTTTTTACGGATTTCAGTTTCTGCTGGTGTTATCACCTGGATTGAACCTCAGGGTGAAGGAAGGCAATGCTAGCGTAACCATAAACCATGCTTAGCCAAGTAGCTAGCCCTACTAGTCCAGGAGAGGGCTCTCTCCATGAGTATCTCAGCCAAGGTGACTAGATCAGGAAAATAATAATATGCTAGGTATAGTAGCACGAGGTTTTATTTGATTTGAAGGGGTTTTGCTGGATCAGGAGGAGCTGGACAGTTTGGGCAAGTAAACTAGTTCAAATTGCAGGGTGTTCGATGGGGAAAGGTAGGTATGAAGCTTAGCACTCTAGGGTTTGATGGGTGAGGTGATTTAAGAATGGTGAGAAGCTAGGAAGAGCATGCGATCATCATGGATCCTTCCTAAACTGTAGAAAACATAAACTGTGAATATTTTCCCAAAGCAGAGCATTAATGTTATGGATTCTGCCTATCAACTTGAAAACATCCACTTAGAAGCAATGAAATGATTAATGAAGTACACAAAACATTTAAACATATGATCACAAGAGAGGAAACTGAACTAAACACCATACCATATGGATCCCAAGAAATAGCTGCAATTTTTTATTAATCTCCTGCTAAACTGATACAAAATGATGTCCTTTCAAAACCTAAGCATCCAGCTGAGTCCAACCCTTTACAATGAGAAAGAAGAAGAAGATATAGACATGAATTCAACCTCCTCCCATCCTCAGGGATCGAATCCCTAAGATGAGGAGCTAATCTAACCAACACTTAACAAGAAACAAGAATCTAGGCATCCTAACAAATTGCCTCTAAAAGTGAGGAAACGGATTCATTTGTGATCAAAATGACTTTTAATCTAATGAATCTATCCTCTACTACTAAGTATCCATCATATTTACAAGCCAAGTCATCATTTACAGTAGTAAAACATCCTCCATGAGAAAGAATCCATGAACACAGTCAAAACACAGTAAAATAGCCATCCTGTGCAAAATTTGTCCTATGCACAGTGCCACTAGTCCAACGCGCAACACCATTTTCAAGTCCCTTTTAGAGGCCTTTTTGACATCCAAATTGAGCTCATGATAGCTCATTGGAAATATATTCAAGTCTAATTTCCAAAACACCTGAAATTTCTTCATTTGAATCTCATTTGACCCCTCAAACGTTAAATCTCCCAACTTCTTTTGTGTGTCCAAAAAGTGGCAGAATGGTCATTTTTTGTGTGTTTTTTGACTTTTTGGTGGACTAGTTCTGCCCCAAAAACTTAGCAAATGCATAGGATGCATGTACTCATCGCTATGAATCCAAAAATGCAAGCCATTTGTCCATTGGGTTCCCCTAGGAAAAGCACAACGCTAGTGGCGCTACGCGTTGAGCCAGATTTTCTGTGTTTAAAATTTTCAAAATTTGCAAATAACAAAAACTCCTCCAAACTTGACCAAAATTGGTGAGTAGCACCATCATCAAGTATTCTGATGAGCCAATGAAGCTTCAGCAATCAACCTAAGCCTATCTTCCTCTTTTTTTCCTTTTAGAGCCCATCTTAGCCTTGCTTTCATCTGTTTGACCCTTACATTGCAAATTTTGTTTCGGGTCCTGTAATGGTAGGCCATGTGCCCGATGATATAGTTGTCTCTATTGGCCTTTTGAAACAGCTTTTCTAAATGCAAATTGACTCTTTCATGCCAAATCTCTCTATCACCCTCAATTTCCTTCTCAATTGGAGTCAAAGTGACTGGTGCCTCTTCCTTTTGTGTTGCTAACTTACCCTTGTCACTTCGTCCTTTTATCTTGAGAAGTTCTAGCTCCATGAGGACCTTCTTATCACTCAACTGCTTGTTCTCTTGTTCCAGATATGCGATGACATACTTGGCTCTCTCTAAATTATCCATCAATGATTTGATTTGAGCCTTTTTCTCCTGTATGATAATGTTCTCTATTGTTGCTTCACCCTGAGCCTCTAAGTTAATTTTTTCTATGCCATGATGAATATTATGTTGTTCTGGCTCATCATGCTCCATCAAATCATTCTTTTTCATCCTCATCATCAAAATCTTCCACATGCATTTTTTCTTTCCCTTTGTGCAGCTATTGCACCTGTCCCTGCTGTGTTGATGAAGAAGGAAAAGCCCCTTCCACATCTTGTGGAGCAAGAATTTTCCTATGAGTGGTTGAAGAAGGAAAAGTTCCTTCCACACCAAGTGGAGCAAACACTTTCCTGTCAGCTGCAAACAATCTTCTCCTCTGATATGTCTTGTAGGTTTCAGGCACCTCAGTAGCTCTAGTCTCTTTGGCCTTCTCATCTGTCTTCACTTGAGAATTGCTAGAAGGTCCTCTTGATTCTTGAGACACTGGTGGAGGAATTTGAGGACCCCTGAAAATGTCATGAGAAATAAATGTCTCCCAAGAGATGTTGAGGAGGTTAAGATGATGAAGCACAATCATCTTGATCAGGGAATAATGATAAAGACTAATCATCTGCTGAGGGTATGGCTTTTTTTGTACAAAGTGGGCCATCTTCTCAATATTCCTGAACAATAAATAAGGGAGGTTTAACATCCTCACCATGGTAAAATGCATGAGAAGCCTAATGTGATAGGTGTACAGTCTGGAAAATCTTCCCTCACAAGTGAAATATTTCATGATGATTTTCATCATGGGGGCATACTTGTCTTCAAGGAACCTAAAAGGAAAAAGCCTTTTTGCTTCATTTCTGTACCTAGGTTTGATGTAAGGCTCATAATAGTGTTCATCCAGGTCCTGTGCCTTGTACCATTTCTCTCCCACATTTGGAATCCTGGTCACATCCACAATGATGGAGGGTGAAACTGTGAATGTCACCCCAACAAGAGTCACTTTGTTGTCATGAAGATTGGCCACAAAAAGCCTAGTGAGTTCAGGATGGTATTGAACTCTCTCCACCTGCTCATAGAACTCATAGCACCCTAGATGCCTGAAACAAGTGACAACCAAATGAGAGGCCTGCAACTCTCTGAGGTTTGATGGCTCTTCCCTAATAATTCTACCTCCTTTGTGTGGTTTTCTCTGATGCTTAGGTCTATCTATTGAACTGTCACTGCCAGTGTTTTCCTCCTCATAGTCTCTGTCTTCTTTGTCCATGTTTGCAAATTCTGAGGCTGTGCACTCCTAGAAAAGGGATGAAGGGAGTGAGCAAGGGTGATTAGGAATAAGGGAAGGGGAGGTGACCTTGTGGGCTAGAAAATGAATGGGAGGGTATGAATCATAAAAATAAGGGAGAGGGGCTTGGTTTTTTGAGATATTTCTTTTGGGAAGAAGGATAAAGGGATGTGAATGTTATGTAGTGATATAGGGAAAGGGTTTAGAGTTTTAGTGATAGGTGATAGGAGGAATAATTGGGGTTAGGGTTTTAGGCATAACTAGGGGAGGATTTAGGGTTTCACATTGCCATGGTAAATTATCCTTAAAAGCTTTGATTGCAAACCAATAATGTAGTATGGGAAGAAAACTTACTTGTTTGAGGGAAAGGAGGGCAATTTTGATGTTTTTTAGGGTGGTAGGAGGTCTTTTGGCACTTGTTGGCCCAATGCGCAATGCCTCCTACAAGCGTGAAACGCCCTTCTGTAAGTGCAAAGCCGTTATTTTCTCCACTGCAAAAACCGGCCTTCATACAGTCCTCAACCTGTACGTGTAGCGCCAACTCCAACTGCCTAGATGCGTAATGCCAATATCCCTAAGTGCAACACCACTGCTCCTTGGACCAAAACTCGCTCAACTCCTCCTCTCTTCTTCAGTTTTTGACTCCTTTGCCAAATAGGAATGATAAGTTTGAAAATGAAATGTGACACCTTATATAGGAGTAGATTTTGATTTTTCATTAGAAAAACCCACTTTCTAATGTTTTTTTTTACCTTCTCAAAATCTTTGTTTTAATGCCATTCTTCATCGTTCCTTTTTAGGTGGATGATGCTCAATTTAAACTGATTTTTGTAGTAGTTCATTGTCTTGTAGCAAGGAGAGATGCATTGATGCAGCTGGGATAATTTATTACATAAAGTGACTTAAATTACATAAGAATATAGATTAACCTAAAATGCTTTGTTTTCACCTCAAAAACATGTTTTTGAGGTGAAAATTACATTAGCGAAAGAGATAATTGTAGAGTAACAATGTCTTACTAGCAATCATTCTTAATTTATTTATCATCCTCATACCCTTGCTACCCTTTATTTACACTGTTAAATCATGCCTTTGACCTTGGAAATAAACCCTAAAACCTAATGAAAACATGTCCTAAGACCTAATGGAAACATAATTGCATTTGACTCTGAAACTATGGTTGAATATAACCTGGAGATGGATCAACAAGTGTAATTTATGAGGGAGAAATTGGATTTGACAACCATCAGTGGATCAGTTTGACATGACCTAATGAAATGATGCAAAAATTTCAGAATGGGACCCTAAAATGAAAATGCAAAGAGCAGATTTGATTCCTGAAGGAAGTATGCAGATACTGACACTCATGGCTGGAATTTATACATCTTGTTTCTAGTTTGGGGCATCAGTTTACTCCACCATTATTTCATTTTTTCCATGAAATCTAGGTGTTCCATCCAAAAGGATTCGAATCTAAAGAGTCTATTCTTCGGGCTAGAGGAAATGTGAAACTTCAAGGATATTCGACAATGGTTGGATCTTGATTGAGGAATAATTCTTGCCTCTGTTTCCTAGGAGGTGAGATAGATATCTTCTGAAAGAAGGGATCGGTCAAGCCTGGAAGCAATTTTCCTGTCTCTCCCCATCTGTTATTCCAAGTGAAGATTCCATTATTTGTAGGGATGTCAATTAGAGTAAGGCCCTCGATGGTGGACTGGAAGGCTTCAGAGTCCTTATCAATTTTTATTATGCCTCTCTTCTTTTCCATGAGGTTTATCACCATGTTGAAGTCATCCGTAACAAATTTGAAAGGCAGGTGGATGGAATCAAGGAGTTTACTTCTGCTTTGCAACATCTTGATTCGTTCAACTTGCTTGTGTGGAGCATAGATATTGGTCACACAAATGTTGTTGTTGGTGCCAATGATTTTCAAAACGGTGGTGATGGAATGTTTTGTGGAAATTGAGGAGGTAAGATCATATTGAGATATTTTCCACATAGTCATGATTCCCCATGCTGATCCTGTGAGCAAGTTCACGGTATAACTATATTCTTGAAACAATTTTTTTGAAGGAGAGTGAGGTTAGCCATGTCAAGTTTGGTTTCTTGAATTAATAGGATATTTGGTTTATCAACTAGGAGTATGTTTTTCAAGACTCTCTTCTTTCCAGGACCATTGAGTCCTCTAATATTCCAAGAGATGCAATTCATTGGTAAAGAGTGGGAGTTAGGGCTAGGGCCTTTACCTTTCCTTCGTTAATGAGTCTAGCGCCAAGTTCCTGAAGAAGCTGACTGGTTGTTTTCCTTCCTCTTTTATGACTTGGGCCTTTTGGGTTGTATTTTCCTGTTGCCATATTTTCCATAATGACGTTAACTATGTTGTTTATCGGTGGTGTTTGACTTGATATTTGTTTTAATTCCTCTTGGAGGAGGTAGGCTCCTTCGATTTTTTGGATTTGGTCTTCTGGAATCACATCCATATCGTTTTTCTTCCATTCCTCTATGACTGATAAGAGGTAAACTCCGTATAATGCCTCTTCTATTGTGTTTTCCTCTGGGGTAGAGTCCACCAATACTTGTTCCATTTCTATGTCTTCCTGTCAATTCTCGTCTTTCGTGTTGTTGCGTTCCAAGTAATGATCCTCTTACCTCTGGTTTGATGTGTTTTGTTTATCCTCTTTGGCCTCCTCGTCATTTGAGCTGTTTTAGAGTGGTTGTTCTTGTAATTTATTCAGAGCTTCAAATTTATTTAGGTTGGTTGTGTGTTGCTCCTCTTTCTTGTGTTAGTTTTCCTACTTTTTTTGTTCCTTGTGCTTACTTCGATGAAACCCTGTTCATCCTTTTCCTTGATAACCTACTCACTTCTTTGATGAATTTTATTTTGCAGACAGTCCCTAAAGAGGTGTCCATGCTCATGGAATTTTCTACACCATAATGGGATGTGTTCGTAGTCAATGCTCTGGAGCCAGAACTCATCCCTGAATATTAGTTTTATGGCTTCTGAAAGGGCTCTTGAGACATCGATGTAAACACATATTTTGGCATATGAAACATAATGTCCACTTTGTGTGCCCTCAAACATTTTTATATATTCACCTAGTTGGTCTCCAATGCCTTTGAGGACTGATGGAGCCCAATAATCAGTTGGCAGGGAGTAGAGGCAAACCCGTACCGGGACCCTAGTGAAGTCCTGTTTCTTAGGAGTGAAGTTTTCTTTCCAGAATCTCATTTACAGTCCTATAGAGTTGAATAAGTAGGGTCCTCCCTCAAATATCATGTCTCTGTCTTCTAAGAGATCGAAGATGACTGTAAAGAACCCCTTTGAACCTAGTTGTAGTATGATTTCTCCCTTTGGTTTCCATTTGGATTGAATCCACCAATTTAGTGCTTTCTTTGTGGGCCAAATGCCCATGAATTTGCATATTACTGCATGTTCTTGCATATAATCTCTATAAATAGCTACCCCCGAGTCTTGAATTTCCAACTCCGATATTTTTTTGGCTTTTGGGTTGTAGTTGCTTCTTAGTTTTGTTCTTTCCTTTTGCAATTGTTCCTCTGTGGTTTCTGCCTCCAACATTGTTGAAGCATTTGCAGAGGTGGTGCTTGTGGTTTTTGAGCTTCTACATTTTTCCCTTTATCCTTCCTTTTATCGCTTACCTCAGGGCCCGTTCTAGAGGAGTGAAAGGTTGTGCATGAAGCTAGCTTGGTGAAAAAATAAGACTCCTGATCCGGCGATCGACCAATAACCATGTCACGAAAGGAACGGGCCTCAGGGCCATCATCCAATTCCTCCATGGAAGAAGGAGAGTTGAGGGATAATCCCAGGCAAATTAACACCTCGGCTCTCCGAGGGGAGCTTCTGGGAGAGCACAGAGGAGGCAAGACCTAAAGCTCTTGTGCATCAGATCGCCAGCCGAGACCTAATCCACCTCCAACACTTTTAGCTTGTTTATCACCATATTATTATTGTATATGTATATGATGAAATAAATATGAGATAGACACATATGAATTGTAAATTATGTATTGAACTATAATATAAGTACATCATTGTCTATAGAATATGAAAATGGAAATCTTAGATTCATTATCCATAAAACTAGATACCTTCTAAATAGCGAAGAAGTAAGAGGATGCAAAAATGGTTGTGGCAATATTTTGTCTAAAATATACCAAGAAAAATGCTCTCTGTGAATTCCTACAAAATAGTGTAGAATTCCTGTAAAATGCTCTCTTGCACCTAGAGTGACCTGGAAGATCAGAAAGAGAATTATTAGCCCGACTCAAAGAAAAATAAAAAAATGGAATGCATAGAGCAAGAGATTCTAGGGGAAGGTTTTTAGCTAGAGCCAAGAGTTCGATTTTTACAACTCCTTCTACCTCAAGGAATAGACAAGAGACACCTCCATCATCTCCAACCTATACTCCTAGCCCTAGGATTCCTGGAATTCAAGAGACAGTAGTTGAGTTAGGAGACTCTTCCTCACCATCCATTGAATCTGAATTAGGAAAAGATCCTTTCTTTTCTTCTACTAGGAGACACATTGTAATTGAAGAAGTAGAATCACCTGAGGAAGAAGAGGGAGAAATTCCTCCTCGTTCGCCATTAGTAGAGGAACCAGAGGACTCTGAAATCTCTGAGAAAACTACCATGACAGAAGAGGGAGTTAACGGATTTGGTAGAGGGAGAGGTAGAGGAGGGGGAGGAGGAAATAATGGAGGAGGTAGAGGTAACAATGGGGGAAATAGGGATGGAGATAACTCATTTGGATTTCCTATAGTCGATGAGGATTCTCAAGCAACAATGAAAAATATTTCACCATCTGTCCTCCCAAAATTTCATGGGTTAAGAAATGAAGATCCTGAAACATTTCTATTTGAGTTTGAGGTCGTGTGTCGAACCTATGATTATCTGGAAGACTCTCAAAAACTCAAACTGTTTCCTTCAACATTGAAAGGAGCTGCTTTGAAATGGTTCATGGGATTACTTACTCAATCCATTAGGACTTGGAATGATATGAAACAAACATTTTAGGATAGATACATGGATTATTGTATGCCTACCAACCACAAGGATGAAGTATTTAAAATGGTACAAAGAGAAGATGAAAACTTGGAGGATTTACTTGAAAGATTCCAATATAATTTGAAAAGAGCAAAAATGAGTAACTTAGATGAGGAGACCTTGAAAGCCCTTCTATTAAAAGCCATTAGAGATGAATGGATAGATATTTTGAACATGATGGGAAAAGGAGACATATCTCAACTTCCACTTCATGACATAACAGAACTGTGTGTCCATCTCTCAAGAGGAAAATCTAAAACTGGAAAAGGGCCTAGAGATCCTTATCTCATCAGAGCAAACAAATCTGCAACTGGATTAGTAAGTAGGGCTGAGATTGGCAATATGCTTGATGAATTCAAAACTGATATCTTAGGGAGTCTTAGTGAGCAACTAGACACTCTTAAGATCCACAATAAGCAGAAAGCAGAAGTTGAAGCTTTAGCCATCTTTTGCCCAAAATGTAGAAAAAAACATGCTCTCAGGGAATGTCCCTTGGATGCAAAAGTTGTAGAAACATGTGCGATCTGTTCAGAGAATCATGAGACCAAGGATTGTCCTTCAATTCCTGGGCTCAAAGCTGTCTTTCAAGAAGATCCAAATACAATTGAGTCTCTCTGTTTTGTTGCAAGCAGACCTTGGTAGGGGCAACAAAATCAAGGGTTTAACAACTCTATGAACTTTCAACCCCCACCAAATTGGAATCCTTGGCAACAACCTTGGTCCCAACCTCAAAATCCTTTTCAATCATGGGTACAAGGTATGAAAAATCCTTATGGGAGATTTGCTCAATTTTATCAATATCCTCAATCTTTTCAAAACCAGCAAGCTCCACAACTTCCAAATCAAAACCCACAACTATCATTGCCATTTCAACAACAAGAACCCTCTCAACAAAACCCAAACTCTCAACTCTTGCTTCCATTCCAACAGAAGTCAAATCAACTTCCTTCTCAGCCATTGCCAAACCCCAATAATAAAAACCCTCAAAATGCTTACATGATAGAAGGTCAAAAATTTCCTGCCTATATGATTGTTCCTCTCAATGATGTACAACTCAGATATGGTAGAATTCTAGATAAACCTTCTATAGATGCCCAAAATCAAAGCATTTCTGAGGAAGAATCTCTTGAAGCCAATAAGGGTTCTGAAGCATCTCTTCAAAACCCAAATACTCAGAAAGAAAAAGAAAAAGAGCTAACCCCCACAACTCCTATAGTTGAGCAACCTACATCTTCATCCACACCTCCCTTTCCTGAAAGATTACAAATTGACAAAGGGGTGGAAAAACAAATCTTGTTGCCTGACTATGATTTTCTAGATGAATTGAAGAATGTCTGTATCAAGATTCCGTTGTTACAAGCCATTAGAGAGATTCCTATTCTATCAAAAACAATAAAGGAGTTGAGTCTTAAAAGACTAGGAAGGAAAACTAGAGATACAAGAAGAATCCACCTGGTAGGGAAAATTGCAGACATCATGATGGGAAAAATTACTATGCAGAAGTATGTAGATCCCGGTAGTCCAATTTCCAAAACACATATCAATGGGGTTGAAATTCCAAATACTTTGATTGATTTAGGGGCTGCTATCAACATTATAAGTAGACAGACTATGGAACAACTGAAACTTCCTAACCTTCTCTTTACACCTACTTTACCGCAACTTGCAGATCGATCAATTATTAAACTAGATGGTGTATTAGAAGACATTTCAGTCTCCTTAGAATCTTGGGAATATCCAGTGGATTTCATGATTTTAACTCCCAAAAGTAATTTAGGAGGACGTCCTCTCATCTTAGGAAGACCTTGGCTAGCCATAGCCGATGCTTTCATTAGTTGTAGGTCTGGGGATATGTATATTTCTGATGGTAATTCGACAAAGAAATTCAATCTGTATCCTCCAGCAAAAGCAATTACAGAAATAGGAGATAATGAATGGATTGATGATGAAGATACTATACAACCTGTCTTTACCATTTCTGAAGTTAGTGAAGATCGTCAAATTCTGAACACATTAGAAAATTTTGAAACATCTTCAGAATATGACCAAACACAATTTCAGTTAGATTTTGACATTGAGTATCTATCATCTAGACAAATGTCTCTTTTCTCTATGGAAGAATTTGGTAGTTCCGTCATTGAGATCTTTCCAGGAAAAACATTGAATATCAACAAAAATTTGGAAAGATCACAACAGGAATAACTAACCAAAATCTTGCAAAAACATTCTAATGCATTTGCATGGGAGTATACCGATATGAAAGGTATTGACCCTAAGACTTGCATTCATCACATCTACATTGAGGAAAATAGTAGACCAATCAGACAACCTCAGAGAAGGATGAATCCAATTTCAGATAGCCGATGGGTTTCTCCTTTGGTTATAGTACCTAAAAAGAATGGTAAATGGAGGGTATGCATTGATTACAGAGAATTGAACAAAGCAACTTTGAAGGATCACTTTCCTTTACCCTTTATCGATCAAGTATTAGATACTTTAGCAGGCAAAAAGTATTTTTCATTTTTGGATGGTTTTAGTGGTTACAATCAAATTCAGGTAGCACCTGAAGATCAAGACAAGAACACATTTACCTATCCATGGGGAACTTTTGCTTACCGAGTACTTCCTTTTGGATTATGTAATGCACCTGCAACATTTCAAAGGGCAGTACTAGGAATCTTTTCCGATCTAATCCATGATTGTGTAGAGGTTTATATGGATGATTTTACAGTTTATGGTAATTCGTTTGAAGAGGCATTAGAGAATTTGGAAAAAGTCCTTATAAGATGTAAAGAAACAAACCTATCATTAAGTCATGAAAAATGCTTTATGATGTTTACTGAAGGGATTGTTTTAGGACATCATATTTCAGGAGATGGGATTAAAGTTGATAGATCAAAAGTTGAAGTCATCTCCAAGTTGCCTATTCCAAATTGTCAAAAAGATGTTAGAAGTTTTCTTGGATTTACTGGATACTATAGAAGATTTATTGAAAAATTCACCAAAATAGCATCTCCACTCTTCAAATTACTCACAAAAGACTGTGAATTCAAATGGGATCCTGATTTTCAATCTGCATTTGAAACTTTGAAAACAAGAATATTTGAAGCACCCATTTTGAGAGGTCCGAATTGGAAACTTCCTTTCCATATTTTCACAAATGCTTCAGATACAGCTCTAGGAGCTGTGTTGGGACAAAAGGATTTAGTTCCTTATGCCATTTACTACACCGGTAAAAATTTGACTCCCATTGAGTTAAACTATACTGTGACTGAGAAAGAGTTCTTAGCTGTTGTTCATGCAATCAATAAGTTTAGACACTATATAACTGGCTATGAAACTTTTGTCCATACTGATCATTCTGCAATTAGATATCTCATGAATAAACCTGTTCCTAATGGCAGAGTTACAAGATGGCTCTTACTTTTACAAGAATTCAATATTACTGTGCTGGATAGACCAGGGAAACAAAATACAGTAGCTGATTTCTTGTCCAGAATCCAAAATACTAACGAAGATTCTCCTGTAGAGGATAAGTTTCCAAATGAATATTTGTTTGCAGTAACTACTAAGACTCCTTGGTATGCAGATATTGCTAACTATTTGGTTACAGGGAATCTACCTCCACATCTATTTCCTGGTGAAAAAAGAAAAATTATTCAGGAGAGTTCAAGTTATTCATAGATTTCTAATGAATTGTTTAAAACAGGGCTAGATTGTGTGATCAGAAGATGTGTTCGGGAAGATGAAATGCCTGACATCCTCAAGGCATGTCATGATGAACCATGTGGTGGACACTTTGCTGACAAAAGGACGGCCTATAAAATCCTTTCTTTAGGATATTATTGGCCTTCCCTTTTCAAAGATGCAAAACAATATGTCAAAAGGTGTGACAGCTACCAAAGAGTTGGGAGATCGACTCTTTCAAATGAAATGCCATTACAACCACAGGTACTCATCGAACCCTTTGAAAAATGGGCTTTAGATTTCATTGGACCCATTAATCCACCATCTAGACAAAATAAGTATATATTGGTATGCACTGATTATGTCACTAAATGGGTAGAAGCCAAAGCATTACCTTCTGCCACTGAAAATTCAGTTGTTCAATTTCTTTTTGAGGATATTTTTACTCGTTTTGGTGTCCCAAGAGAAATTGTGACAGATCAGGGAAGTCAATTTACATCTAACTTGATGGAAAAGCTAATGGAAGAATATAAAATCAAGCACAAAAAATCTACTCCTTACCATCCACAAGCAAATGGCCAAGTGGAGTCTACAAAAAAAGTTATTGAAAGCATCATCACCAAAATTGTTCATCTACATAGAAAAGATTGGGCAGAAAGGCTTCCTGAAGCCTTATGGGCCTACGGAACTACATGGAGGAATACAACAAGACATTCTCCCTATGAACTTGTTTATGGGAAAGAGGTCCTTCTCCCCATTGAGTTTCAATTCAAGACTTTCAAGATGGCAGTCCAGTTGGGGATGAATCTATCAGAAGCCCAAAAGCACAGAATGGAGCAGCTGAATGAGCTAGATGAGATTAGACAAGATGCAATTTTAAGGACTGATCTAGTTCAACATCAAAGAGCTAAGTGGCATGACAGATACATCAAAGAGTGAAAATTTCGAGAGGGAGATTGGGCGTTACTGTTTGATTCCAAGTTTAAAGGCTTCAAAGGAAAATTTCAGACTCATTGGCTTGGGCCATATGAGATTGACAAAGTCTTTAAAAATGGAGCGGTAAGAATCAAGACTATTGATGAATTTCAAACTCATCTCATTGTGAATGGCCATCGATTGAAAATTTATTATAAGCCACTCTCAAAAGAGGAATTTGTCAAAATCTTCCAAGAAAATTCTGCAATAAGGCTGGTGGAGAAGAATCCTTCTCCCCCATCAGCCTAGCCTTTGTTTCTTTCAGTAAAAAAATAAAAATAAATCATATAAGCCTGAAAACCAATCATAGATTGGCGGTCTTATACAAAAAATGTAGAGTGAAAATCAGGGACACCTGACACTCTATATTTTCCAAAAAAAATCTCCTCTCCTTCTCTTTCCATCTTCACTCCATCTCATTTGCCATTTCACTTCACCTCCATCTCATTCTCATTTCCATTTCACTTCACCTCCATCTCATTCTCATTTCCATTTCACTTCACTCCACTTCATTTTCATTTCATTCCACTCATTCCATTTCATTTCATCAATAAAAGTCCCTTTCAGGACTATTTTCATTCAGTTAGTTCTTCTCTAACTATCTTTGTTTAGTTAAGGGGGTGCTGTCTCAGTTTCCGCAGCTGGAAACCATTTCCGTAGCCAGAAGCAGTTTCCGCAGCCAGAAACGATTTCCGCAGCCAACATCACTCTATTTTCAAATTTACAGTCAACTGTTAGTACAATAATCATGAAATGCAGGTGTAATTGAGCTAAAGACATGGGGCATCTCTAAGACATCAAGGAAGAGCAATTGGTTAGAAGCCTTGAGCAAGAATTTACAAAGTTTCCAAAGGTATGATCAATTTTTTTTATCAAATAACAATTCAAGTCATAATTACGCATAGTTATCAAACCATAACAAGTTCTACTATGTGCAATGATTTGATACGATAGCTCCATTACCACTCCTATTCCACGATATCACTCCACACACCTTACATTCATTTCTCCAATGGTATCATGATTATTCCGAGTTTAAACTCAAGACTGACTGCACTTCCATTTATTACCCGTACTCTTGAGACGTGACCTATTGTGTTACGGTTCTTCTTAGCCATAATTTCCGCAGCTGTCTGTTGAGACGTGTAAAAATTCCATACACAGTCATCCGATTCAAAAGAATCCCGACGTTACTCCGTTCGTTTACTACTCCACTAATACCATACTCCCCGCATGCATCCACATTTTATTTTGAACTTGTTTACTACTGCTCACCCTCTGTTCCTTCGGTAATTCAGGTACTTCCATTCCCTGTTCTCCATTTTCGACTGCAGCCGCTACAGTTTGTTCTAAATCCCGACTGCAGTCACTACAGTTATCCTAAACCCCGACTGCAGCCACTACAGTTTGTTCTAAACCCTGATTCTAGCCACTACAGTCTATCCTAAATCCTGTAACCGAGCCATTTTTTTTTTCTAAACCCTCACACGCAGAAGAACTCTCAGTTGGAATTTAAAACAGAGGATGGGAAAATTACTGAGAGCCGAGCCAGAAGGACCAAAATACTTGGAGGGTTATCCTCAAACTAAGGAATTGCTGAAAAAAGCCAGATGGCTACGATTTATCCAAAAGTTTAAAGGCCATAACAAGGAGGTGACCAAAGCTTTTGCATGGTCTTTTGATGGAAAAAAAGTGGAGATTGGAGACCTGAAGTTCACAGTGACTGAGGCCACCGTAGCAGCTGCCACAGGCCTACCTCAAGAAGGTGAAAGGTGGTTTAAAAATAGAAGTGTGGACGATCAGATATGGAGAATCATGCTACAAAACCAAGGTATGGATCCCACCGTATTTACAAGAGGCATCCCTGTTCATGCACTAAAAGAGGAATGGTCTAGTCTACTGTTAGTCATCCAGAAATTTATCACGTGTGAAGGTCTTTTTGGTTCTATGTATATGTATCATGCTAGACTGATGATGAATTTCCTAGAGGGTCACACTCTTAATTTGCCTCATTTTCTGCTATTGAGTCTGAAAAAGATGAGTGTTACAGTTCAAAAACACATAGGCAACATTGAACCTCATCTCTACCATCATGGACTCATAAAAATTCTTATTGAGGACCAGTTGAAGAAAACTAAAGATACTTGGGAGCAATTCTTGACAAGAAACTACTTCCAAGAGCCATCTGAGGCCTCTGGAAGTAGTCCACCAAAGATTCCAAGGAAAAGTAGGAGGAAAGAAAAGAACATTACAATCCGTTGAAGCCCCGAAAATCGGGTCAACAACAAGGGGGATACCCACCCGGTCTGGACCTTGGCTGGCAGCTCCTTATCCATTTGGTATAGCGGGTCCGACTGGGGATAATGGGACCAGTTTCCCAATCTAAGGGTGTGTGTGTGCAGAGTTGGATGATGTTGATCTACAAGTTCTAATCTAAGCTACTTTAGTCTAATTCTATGATATTGTAATCTAATGAAAACAACACATCTAATCTATGCTAACCCAGGATGTATTTCTTCTATTATGCGATCTAAAGAGATTTTAGACAATAACTGGTAATAAATATCATTCAGCAATCATAAGAATAGAAATCAATTAATATGAACCAATTTGCATAAAAATTTAGGCAAAACAGTTGTGAACAACATATCACATAATAAGTTATTCATATATCAAACATAAATAAATGACTCCACCGTACAAAAGTGCCAAATGGTAACTCACACATTCATGCAATAACATATAAACAACTAAAAATTGTATATCACTTCAAGAATATAAGCAGAAATGGCCAAGAGATAAAAGTACCATTTATGATTGGTCCTACTCATAAGCTTCAAGTAATAATGATTTATCTCTCCTTGTTCTGATATCTACCAAGAGTACAGAAGTGCAACATCAGTAGCAGATATCAAATGCAAAAAATTAATAAACCTTGATCCATTCATTTATCAAAACTTCCTCTGAGGGTGCAGAAGTGCATGTTCTGAGGACAAGTTTTTGACAAATTTCTGGACCTTTCTCCAAATGCATGAGAAGGGTTTAAATACTGCTAACTAAAATAACTTAATTACATAAATTTCAGATATGGTTTAAAATGACCGCCCTTTATCTAAGCAAACTTATTTCTAAAAATTGAATCTAATTTCTAACTATTTCTGCATTTGCTCCTTAGTGCTGTGAGCATGCAACATTTGCCTGGGAAGAGTCGGCTGGTCGTCTTTTGCTTTTGTTTGAGCTACGAAAATAGAAATGGCAAGCGCTGGAACCTATTTTTAGTAAACTAGAAGATATTTTTGAGAATCATCTTCTGGTTGGGCGAATTCACTCCGTGTATGCTTGGTAACAACCCAGATTCTTCTTCAACTGCCTCTGCTTTTGCTATCTCGGCTTCCGGACTCACAGATGACTAAGCAAGTTAGGGACTTTGCTTTCTGAACAATTTTCAGGCGCTAATCGAGCATCAAAAACTGCCTCCGTTCTTTGATCCGGACCTTTCTGGTGCGTTTTCCACCTTTAGCGCTTTTTCCTTTACCGGGGATGAGCTTCAGAATTTTGTAAACATACTGCTTTTGTGACTTTCTTGACCTTGAGTGTCGAATCGCCTATTGATATCAGTATCTGTTCAGCAACATTCTGAAATCTACGTTTCTGTTGCATGCGGCATCTGTGTATGAGGGCATCTCTTTTCTGTTCTCCGAGCATTGACGCTTTCCCTTTTTCTTTAGATGTTTCCTGCACATTGCTTCATGTTGTTCCCTGTTTTTTATTCCTGCAGTTCACGCAAAGGAAAAGAGTAATGATAGTAAATTTTGACACGAAAGCTTTGAGCTCTATGAATGCATAAAATCATGACACCCACAGTGAACTGACTCTTTGAAAAACACAAAACTGTCCTACATGAATAACTTGGCGTACATTCATTAATTTTCTTTAAGCCGTGCGCTCAATTTTTGGTTTAGGGACAGCTTTTCTTGGGTGCTGAGCTGAGGAAAATTTGCGATGGGTGATTTCTGCGACTCGCAGATCGCAGTTATCGCAGATCGCGGTTATCGCAGATCGCAGTTATCGCAGATCGCTTTTAACGCAGATCGCTTTTATCGCAGATTTCTTTTATCGCAGATCGCTTTTATCGCAGATCGCGACAATTTGTCAAGTTATTCGTGTGTTGTTTATGCGACGTTGCGATATGCGATATCGCATATCGGCCATCGAAGATTTTCTTAAGATTATTCATTTATGGGCGCTTCTCAATGTATGCGATGTGATGAATTTCGCGTTGTTTTAATGTGCTCATAAAGGAATGCTTGACTCTTCTCCGTGCGATGCATTTTTTTTTTTAGGAGTATAATACAAAAAATTTTATAAAATCTTTTTGGATTTTTTTTTTACTAAGGGTCCCCACTTATTTAGCGTTATTGCTAATACTAAAGAAGGAGGGGGGTTGTTGGTGGTCACAACACAGTCCAAGACTCCCCTACAATAGAAACTCAAGAAACTGTCCAAAAAGAAGAAGAAGATAGAACTAAAAATAAGAAACAGAAGAAAGAAAAAGGAAAAATAACCATTCAAGAAGTCTATCCATCCCCTGAGCAATCCATAGAGGAGGATTATCAACCACTGTCAGAAAGATTAGTACATCTTCAGGCTGCTTCTATAGCAAAGAAAAAGCAAAAAGGAAAATAGAGTGCACAAGAAAAGAGTACTAGTCCATACTTAAGGAGGAGCACTAGGCTAAAAGGAAAGGTGAATAAAACCCAAGAAAAACAGCCTCACTTTATTGATTTAGGTAAAGAGACACTTGAGAAATCTCCAGCTTAGCCAAGCATTGAACCAAGTCCTCCACATGATGAAAGCCCTTTTCGGCCGGAAAGAGAGAGTAGTACTCCTCCTCCACCAGATTTTGAGCTTAGTCCGAGAAAGACACCTGAGGTAGATCCTAATCAGCAAGAGGTATATAACTACCTAGAGTCCTTAGAACAATCAGCTGCAGGACCGAGTACCACTCTGCCACTAGATGCACAAGTTCAGTCTTTGAAACAGGAGGTATTTGAATTAGAAGTCCTAAATAGGCATATCAAACAGGAAAATGAAGCACTCAAAGAGCAGAGAAAGGTAGATAAGATTGTCCATGACAACACTATGCTCCATTTAGGACTGTGGCAAAAGAAAAACAGGAAACTGAAGAAAAAGTTCAAAAAGTTAAGCAGAGCGTTGATTAATCTCAAGTTCAAATGTCTAGTCAGGAAACCCAGGATGATGTTAGCATCAAAGAAGAAGAAAAGAGGGCTAGATGTCCTAGCAGAAGCCTCAGAACATATGGATTAGAGGGAAATAACTAAATTTTGGTTGCATGAGGACATGCAACACCTTCACAGTGGGGGTATGTTGAGCCTCAAACCTGCACCTTCCTATACACCCTCTCAGCCTTCTTTTTCCACTTACTTCATCCATCAAGCTGTTAAATCATTGCATTATAGTCTAAAAAGAGCTTCTGACATGGTTTTCTAACTATGCTTATGTTTGTTGTTTGGTTTAGATTTTTGTTCAGGCAGCTGCGGAAACTTGTCAGTTTCCGCAGCCAGCACAGGTTTCCGCAGCCAGCACAGGATTTCGCAGCCATTTTGTTAAAGGCTATGCTATAGGTGTCCTATGAAGAAACGATCCACATGGGCAAGCTACAGGTGACGGGTACATGGAACGTGTCCCTTCAGATCAGCCAAATCATCCATAAAAGGTCACGGTCAACAAGGGTCAAAGGCAAACCCAACCAAGGAATTTAGCGGTGGCACGTCTCTGTTTTGAGCACGTGAAAGTTTACGTGGCACAGTCCTCAGCTCATGGAGACATCGGCACACCTGGAGATCAACCCCGTAACCTGAACAGCTACCACTCTGAAGATTTAATGAACATGATGACCGTTACGCTAGATCTCGGGCTGAGGAGATCTACGTGTCTCTGGCAACGCAGTTGACATCATAGGATTTAGTTAGTTAGTTACAACACTTTTCCATTATAAATAACGTGTTGATAAACGCTGTGTAGAATCTTTTGGCGATGTAATTTTTGAATTGTTGCTATTATCACCCCACTGTACTTTGTTTTATATATTTCGCTGCTTCTTTAATACATGAGAAGACTACTTTCCTGAGCTCGTTCTTGTGATTGTTCATTGACTAGATGAGGTGGCAGAGGGCCCCTGCGCACTAAAGCCATGTATAGTTTTCATTTGATTTTATTATGTTTATGTTTTCATAATAACTAGCTTGTATATAACATGTTGTTTTGATGTTTTTAATTTACCGCTGTTTACATTTTCATTTATGTTTTCTTATAGCTGTCAGCTGATCAATGCTTTTCTACAGGTTTTCTTAGGCAGCCCGGGCAAATTTTCATCTTTTTGATAACTATTGACATATGAGATCATCTTGCCCTTCCTGCTAATTTTCATTTTCTGAAGTTTAATTCCAGCACTGTCCTTTTTCAAATTGTGTTTTGCTTATTTATTTTTTGCTACTTAGACATCATACTACTCATGTGTTTATGGTTTCTTTCTATAGTCAAGTGACTCTATTAGTAAGGAATCAGAATATTACTTATTGTAGTGTGATTTAGTTATCATATTGCTTAAACTTATTCATGATTGCTTCCCATAAGGTAGATTGAGCTGAAGGGTAAAGGATCAGAAGAGTTGAAGTAGTGTGATTAGTTTCCCTTATGCAATTTAATTTCTTGCAATTTAGTTATCATATTGCTTAACTTATTCATGATTGCTTCCCATAAGGTAGATTGAGCTAAAGGGTAAAGGATCAGAAGAGTTGAAGTAGTGTGATTAGTTTTATGCAATTTAATTTCTTGCTATTTAGATATCATATTTCTTAACTTGTTCATGATTGCTTCCCACAAGGTAGATTGAGCTGAAGGGTAAAGGATCAGAAGAGTTGAAGTAGTGTGAATTAATTGCTTTGCTTTTAGCTTTTGAGTTGCTTTAAGTTCAGTTTTTACTTTCTTTTTCATACAGTAGCAAGCATATTGGGCCATTGTCATTAGTTCACTGTTTGATACATTTACTTCCTCTTAAGAATTGATTTCACTACAGTTGTTTTAAAGCTTTCTTTTTGAGCATTTTTAAGTTTGGAAAACCACTGTAGAAATCACCATGACCATCCATACTTAACTTTCATTTTTGCCATCACACGTTAGGGAAAGATAAATCCAAAAACAAACTAAAAAAAACTCAAAAACGACAAAAGACTAAGGAAATGGTTATCTTGTACAGATAGTACACTTCACTTCGTCAGTTTACGAATCCCGGATTGACATTTTAAATAGCAATTTAGAACACACTAAATTGACCAAACAGTTGGGTTTGGCCAGGGCCAACTACATTCCTTAAGTATATGATTTTAGGAAGTCATCCACATTTATTCTCAAATTTTTGATGCCAAACATAACATTGTAGAAGTGAGTGAAGTCAACAAGTCACATTTGTCTTTGGCACTTGCTACCTTTATAAATATGTAAAGACTCCTTGCATCAACCACAAATATAATTTAAACCAACATTCACTCACTTCTTGCATCTAATTATTGATAACATCATATATTTCCAAATTGACATTTTAGACTTCACAGAGCCATACTAAGAAGTTGCATCATTTTTTTCTATGATTGATGGTCAAGAAAGTATGTTGTAGGTTCATAAATATGTCTTGTATGTAATACATTATGTGTTAAATAAGGGTTGCAACGTTTTATCTGGGAGAGATAATATCAAATGGGATTGCCCACCAATTAACGAATTTTAGAAAAAACCAAATATTCTTCCTAGCCTGATATTTGGTGTATGAAATCCTCTTTTATAACTAGTTTGAACATTTTCATCCCAAAGAGGATGTTCATATAGATTCAAACTTTGTACCATTATAGTCTCTTATGTTTTGGAGGCACAAGGCCCCTTTAAATTTCTATAACAGTTAGGATTAGTTTGTAATGAGATTTCGATAGATTTTTATTGGGCATGAACCAAAGAAATTAATGAAATGATCCCAAGACCTCCTTCACGGGAAGGGTGAATTTATTTTTGAGGAAATAATTGCATACATTTGATTATAAAGTTGTGAATGGAACCATTTATGTTACCCAAATTCATGGCTAATAGGATTTTCTAAATGAATTATGCAAAAGTGCCAAAAATTATCTTTAATTTTTAAATGAAGTAAATGGAAATAATTCCTTACTACTTTGTTTAGATTCATAGGCATCATGGTGAGAAGCATGGTTCACCCAACATAGTTAGGCCAAGATTTGCAAAACCTTGATTTAAATTTGGTTAAGGCCATTGAGGGTTACGACCCTAAGTTCCTCTACAACTACTTCCCGAAGGAAGATGTCAGAGGAAATAGTGGTGTTAATTATGAAGGATAAATTCAAACCTACCTAAAGATAAGATGGAGAGTGATCATTATTTCTTAAAGAGTAAAGGCTCACTAATATCTCACAAATTTTATTAGATTGGAAATCATGTTTCGAGAAGCATACATGGTGACATCAATATATTATTTAAATCAACATTCCTTGATAAAGTAGAGGATATCCCATAGAGGCAATAGTTTTTCCAAGGAAAAAAATCAAAACTTTTTATTAATTGACTATAAAAAGTTTTACAAGCTATAATGGTCTTAAGCCATAACAGGTGGCTCAACAGTTGCTGATCTGCTCAACATTTTGGATCTGCTTCTACTGGTTTTGTACCTGCACCATCTTCCTCCCAAAGGAGTCAAAATAGCACTCTTAATGACAGCCGAAACATAATAGCTGGGGTCTCCTTCAGCAGAAAGAAAACAACCCCATAATATGAAAAGAAATTAGGAGTTTATAATCCGGAAAGAAACCAAAAATGTAGTATGTATCAAAAATCTGTTTGCTGTGGTTATATGCCTGTAATTTCTGAAAGGGTAACAAAAACTGATAAATATATACACAGAAAAACCATATAAATCCGCGAAAACTGCTGTCAAAAAGAGGGAAATGTATAGCAATCAAAGTGACTGTAAGAAAGGAGGCTGATGTGAGATGACTGTCTGACCCTGTCTGGTCTCTTCTACTGTCCAGCTGCCCATAACCTATTGAAGACCAGCCTTAGAAAGCTGATCAGCTTCCTCATTCTTGTCCCTGTAAATATGGCAGATAGAGAACTTATTAAAAGATGCCTTTAATAATGAAATTTCTTCAACAAGAGTCATCAAAATCTGATTTTGACAGGTTGCCTTCCCAGTGACCCAATTTATGACATTTAGTGAATCCCCAAATATCTGAATTGTGTTGATATTTCTGTGAATAAGCCAACATAAGAGGTAGCGCAGAGCAGATAATTCAGCATAATTATTTGTGCCTGTACCCAGTCCAACAGAAGCTTTTATAGAGTGATTCGGATTGATATGAATGCACAGGCCAGCTCCCGCCCTGTTGTTTTGGGAAGCCCCATCAAAGAAACCACCAGGAATGCCTTCCTGTATGTTGATTTGATTTTGGTTTGGTTTTGGGTTCTTAACCTCAGGGGGCGGTAAGGCAGAGTAGATAGCAGCTATATTAATAGCAATGACTGAAGGAGGGGTGTCCTTATCTTGGAAGAGACTTTTGTTTCTTGCAAGCCATATACCCCAGCAGAAAATAAGAGGCAAATTTCTTAAGTTTCCCTCCGGATAGGCATGCCACCATCTCCTCCAGGCTGTCTCCAAGGGTTCAATCCCCCACTGAGCTTGTATCTTTAGCATACCAGTGGCCTCCTCCCATATCTTTCTTGAAACAACAAAGTTTATGAAAAGATGACTAATGGTTTCATCTTCAGACTTGCAAAGGGGGCATCTACCAGGCCCAACCAAGAACCTAGCTTGTAAGATTTACCATGTTGGGATCTTCCTTTTTAAGATGCACCAAAGAAGAAGCCTGGCCTTAGCTGGACTTTTGAGTTTCCAGATGTTTTTGGCCCACCAATCCGGAACCCCCCAACCTTTCTTTCCCATTAAGAAAAGGTAACCATCTTTTGGGGAAAAATTCCCTGATTTGCTTTGTGCCCACATCAAACAATCAGGTTCATCTTTTATCCTGACATTTGTACGTTTTAATTCTTTGATGAAACCCTCCCACTCAAACTTCCATCTGACATTTAACCCCAATTCTACATCATCCTTCCAAGCCTGGCCCCATATAGTAGACTGCCCAACCTTCTCCACCTGATTTAATGCTGAAATACCTTTACTTTCCAAGTGTCTGAGAAGCCCTGGTGATAAGGCATAAGATTCGTTGCATCCGACCCATGGATCTCTGCCAATCCTTACCTTTCTTCCATCTCCAACTTTCCAAGCTAATCCTTGCTCGATCACTGAAAAGGCTTCCACCGTGGCTTTCCAAATGGCAGATATATTTTTTGTCTTCTTATTTCGACTCCGAATCCAGTCTTCCATAGGGATAGGATCGATGTATTTTCTTTTCACCACCCGTGTCCATAAATTTTCCATAGTTATCAGCCTCCATCCAGATTTCGCTGCTAATGAGAGGCAGAAATCAGGAAATCTTTTAATGCCCCACCCTCCCCATTCTTTTGGTCTGGCCACTTTGTCCCATGCTACCCAGGGTAGCACAGAGGACTCCTTTGATCCCGCCCATAAAAATCTGCAGCAAATTCTTCTGATTTTTTCCATTACGCCTTTGGGGATCCAAGTTAGTGCAGCCCAATAAACCGGAATGGCTATCAGAACTGATTTAATAAGGGTCAGCCTACCAGCTCTGGAAAGCCATCTGAAGCTCCAATGTGAGATTCTAGATTCAATCTTAGCGATAAGCCAATTCCAATCCTCTTTTTTGTAACCTGCTGGCTTTAACCAAAAATAGAGGCAATAGTTGCTTGGCGGGGGGAGTCATTTATGACCTAGGAGGAAATATTGTAAATACTTTATCTTGGAAACTTGGCATAACCACAAAAAATCATTACTATTTACTATTGGGGTTCAAACTTGCATCCTTTCTCAACATCATGACTTTGAATACCGTAGGAGACTCCAAAAACATTATATTTCATTTGTGTCTAGGCACTTTACCCTCTAATTTGTCATTGAAATCTATTTTGCTCAAAATCCACCTATTCCTTCTTTCCCTTTCCAAAATTTGTTTTATTCACACTCCTTAATCCAACAACTCCTTTGTGGATTTGTAAATGAATGAGGGAATTTTCAAAAAAATTGGGGACCAATTCATCAATGAGAAATGTTCCATAAATCGTATTCCATGACAAGACTCACATTAAATCAATTCCATCAATTCATGAATCACGTGTATGAGATCCATCCTAGAAATATCATGCAAAATTCATCCTATATATCATCACATATATCTTCATTATCACTCTCTCTTGATCATAATCCCCTTTGCATAACCCCTTGGTTTGAGGTGGTATCTTGCATGAATATTTTACGATGGCTATCTAGTCAAAACATGGCATTGTGTGGTCTTTGGCCCAGCTAGTATATGTTATAACCAATTGTAATTTAATTCCTTCAAAACCCTTGTTCTCTTGTAAATTATTTTTCGCCTCCCTTGTCTCTACTCCCTATATGCCCCCACCTTCTCTTGTGCCCTCCTTGTTACTACTTTGTTCCTCTTTGATTAACATCTCTCTCATGTCCTTTCATATCCTTTCAATTGTCAAGTCTACTTTGAATTAGCTAGAAGATGATTTTATTGACCTTTGCTCCTCGTCACTCACCTAGAATATTCAATTGGAAAACCTCACAATATGAATAGAAATGATGATGGATTTATTGATTCAACATCGAGATAATATTCTCAAATTCCATGATGAAATTGATGCAATCAATAGCCATCTATAGGACATCAATGCACCTTGGCATCAAAATTTCATGTGGTTTTAACTTTTCTTCCATTGGGTATTTTGATTCATCTTATTTACCTTAGGTGAATTCTACTCTTCCAGACCTTAATGAAGCAACTCTTGGGAGTTCTTATACAAATCCATAATCTACTACTAATACTCCCTCCATGGGTTTAACTTGAATTTTTTCTTTCATATCAATGTTCTCAAGTGTATCTCTATATACACATCGTCAAGTTTTTTTTTTTTGAACTTTAATATCTCTACTTTATAAGTAATTAATGTATTTTTAGAGCCCATAATTAATGTATCTCTCATTTTGAAGGTTATACTTGCTTATGTACACTTGTAGTATTCATTAAGATGCAATTTTAACAATTTAGTACAGGTCTTCCAATTATTGTGAAGAGGATATTCCATAATGTTAAGAATTTTGTAGATATGTCGTATATGATCTCCCTTATATTTTCCTTCTATATATTTTAGGTTTGGATAATCCCTATTCTACCTTAAACGGTGAATGTGTTTCAATTTCTTCTCTATGTATTTGCCTTTGAGATTTTGGTAGAGGTTGTATCAAACCCATTTATTTCAGACAAAGTGAACTATATTACTTTGTAGAATTTTTCAGTTGTGTTAAAATGTGCCCCCCTCCCACCTACCCCATCTCATAGATAAAGAATTATTCAAGTGCTCATCTTGTTTTTATGAATTCTAATAGGTTTTTAATCTATTGAAACTGGAGCAAATGACTCTTCACATCTCCTTTAGTATGGAATGAAATCGTCTTTTAAAGTTTGTTGGTTTGTCATGTGTTCTTTCTTTCATTCATCTTATGAAGTTGTGTTTGATAATACACTTATAGTATTTAATGAAGGAAAATACATGTTATGAGTAAATTTGGTTAGCTTATGATACTTGCAGTTATATTTATTTTCTTCGTATTAATGATTGAGGCTACTTGGTTCTTTCGTAAGAAGCACTATGCTTTAAAAGAAAATAAACAATTTAAAATATTTTTCTATGAGTGAGTATATTTTGATGGGGTTTCCTATTTAGAAATTCCCCATTACACATTGAAATAACATAATAAAATATGGGAACTCAAGACGAAGAATGACACCTCTATGAAAAGTGAGGGATTCCTAAGACCTTATCATGACCTCTCTAATGTTGGTCCCTTTTTCTTGGTAGGAAAAGGATGTTAACATAAGGCAAGGAGTATCTGAACATATTCACTATGCTATGACTTATGAACATTATTTGAACTTTGATTTTGTATTGGCTAATAAAATGAACCACATTCCTCCCAGAAAATGACTATTTGAATCCTCAATAATGGTCGACCCAAACCCCATCTATGTATTTATATTTGATTTTTTTTATTGTATGATGTATTAAATGATAAATTTTTTGTATGTAATGATATTATAAATGCATGGTACATCGTCATCCTAATATTTGTTGTTAGGCATAAGTATGAAATCCTTTTCCACATGGAGGGTGGAGGGCTAAGGTATGCTCCCCCTTCTTCATTCCCTTTATTTGTTGTGTAAAATATGGTATATTATGGTGTTCTTTTGACTACAATAGCATTCATTCTTGAAAATGGAGGACTAAGGTATGATCCCCTTCTTCATTCCATTTATTTGTTCTGCACATGAACGTATATGGGGGTATTCTTTTGACTACAATAGTATTCATTCTTGAAAATTGAACTTTTTCCATGGGAAATAAATATAACATATCTCTGTTATGGTGTTTAGATGCCTAGCTATCATGGCAAATTGGCTCAATAATTTTGAGAGGCAATTAATGGTAGAAAATCTAGTTTTCATGTTGGATAATTCTTCAAAAAATGCATCCCATAGTGAATCTAAGTCCATTTTGGATTCTTTGTTCTCATGTTGGTGCTCCCCTTGTGGCCTTCCAAGCCTACCTTTCTTGGGTTATTCCATGGATCTCAAGGATATTTTTTCTTTTACCATGGAAAACTCTTTTCTCCATTACAACCCTTGAGCTCTAATTATCTAGGGACATCAAGCTCAAGATTGTTAATATGGAGCAGAAAATCAGTTGGAAACAATAGAAAATTCCCAAGGAACAACTAGATTTAATTTAAATAGTTGATCTACAATTTTGGATTTTGTTGGTCCAAGGAAACAAAGATTGAGAAACTTACTAAATTCTAACAACTCAACAAATTTTTCATTTCTTAGATTTTAGACAATCATGGTAATCCTCACTTAACTCTTTAGCATAAGATTCATTCATTAGAAGTTTGACATGTTATGTAGTAAGCTTTTCCATTGAAAATTCTTTGATTTCTTTGCTATATTGTGAAAATTCCAAAACTAGAATCCTATTGCAGCAACTGGAATTAATTCTCTAATTTTTAATTAATTTAACAATTTATCTGGTACGAAAAATATTGAATAAATCACATTGGAACCTTCACAAATAAAAAATGCGGAAATAATAGCGCTGGAAATTGAGAAAATTCTAGCACACACACATGAAAATAAACTCCATTGTTTTTGGAAAAATGTCCCCGGTAAAACCCAACGCGGGAAAACAGGTGCAGCATATGAGGGTTTTATTTTATTATGCAACAATGAAATCTAAGTACAATCTATGGATTCCCAACTGGAAATCCAAACAAAAAGAAAATATGGACAAAATAATTTCAGGGAATTACCCTTCCTCCACAAGCAACCCTAACACAAAATTTCTTCAGAAACTCGTCCTTCTAGACCCTCTGCACCAGCCTCTGCATAGACCCTATGATGTCAAACCTATGGACTATCTCTGATGAAGTCAATTTTCCTATCTCTGTTGAGGAAATCACTTCTCCAACACTCTGGACCCTTTGCCTGGCCTCTGGAACTGAAAATGAATTTCTCTCCAGCAAAATCAAATTGGTTCTAAAGAAACTGTGTTGCCTCACTAGGAATAACTCAACCCCTTGTTGTTGCCTCTCTAGACGTGGAAAAATTCCTTTGGATCACTGTCCCTTCCCCTCACTGACCCTGTTTCGATCTATGGATTTCTGGAAACTACTGCTGCTCCCTCAAAATCGATCTGCGAAGAAAATCGAACTACAAAAGTATCTTCTCCAAGTGCCCATCAACTTCCTCTTATAATCCACTGTTGGAGCACCAACGAACAAGATTAAAACTTAATCAATGACTAGGATCGTCTTGGAGTCGATCCGTGTGAGTTTCTATATGATTCGCACCTTGAATTAATTAATCATATTCCCTAATTTTAGACTTAGGAAATATTTAAAAATTGGTTAATAATCAAATTAAGTCATCTCTAGGTGGAATTTCTAGAAACAATTTCTGAGTTTTGGATATCTCATATATTATAGCCTCTCCACCAAATTTCATGGCTATAACACATATGATAATATGGAAACTAACACTCCCTCTTAGCAAGAATTGTGTTCTCTCCAACTAGTGCTCAACAACTCATGTTGCAATATGTTGCATCCTACTACTACAACACCATGTTTCTATATCACCTTTGTCACACTACTGATGTTTGACCATACTGCCACCAACCACTGCAAAACTCTAGTGTTGCATCTTTATTTCTATTGACATTGCCATATTTTTTCCAACACTACATTTGCATTACAACTCCCTCATATGTTTCTGTTTCAACTGCAACTACTGCAACTGAAAAGCATCCAAAATACTGAACCAACTGTGTTAAGTATGATGGATCTATCTCCTGAGTCCCTAATTGCTACTAGCATTTGCACGGAATAATTTACCCTACTGCTAACTTTTCACTGAGCCACCTACTTTGTTGTCAACATTGCACTGTGCTCCTTAGCATCAGTGAAAATATGAGCTGCAACTACTCCCTCTAACTACTGGAATCACTTTCCTAGGAAAATCAAATTTTCTACACCACTGCAACCGAAAATCGAATTGTTGGCCCAATAATTCGGCCTGCCTGTCTGAGCACTTCATTGCCTCAAGAATTTCAACCTGCTACTCCCTCTGAACAATAAAATTCTTTCTCCACTTTTGAGCTTCCTAGCTAATCATTCACGCTTTGATACCATGTGAAAATTTCAAAACTGGAATCCTATTGCAGCAACTAGAATTAATTCTTCTAATTGTTAATTAATTTAACAATTTATTTGTTATGAAAAACACTGAATAAATCATATTGTAACCTTCACAAATAAAAAATGCGGAAATAATAGCATTGGAAACTGAGAAAAATCTAGCATACACACATGAAAATTAACACCGTTTTTTTTGGACAAAAGTCCCCGGAAAAACCCAACGTTGGAAAACTAGTGCAGTAGATGAGAGTTTTATTTTATTATGCAATAATGAAATCTCAGTACAATCTATGGATGCCCAACTGGAAATCTAAACAAGAAGAAAATTTGGGCAAAGTTATTTAAGGGAATTACTCTTCCTCCACAAGCAACCCTGACACAAATTTTCTTCAGAAACTCATCCTTCTGGACCCTCTGCATTGCTTTGCATAGAACCTATGACATCAAGCCTCTAAACTGCCTCTAATGAAGTCATTTACTATCTCTAATGAGGAAATTTCTTCACCGGCACTCAAGACCCTCTGCCCAACCTCTAGAAATGAAAACAAATTTCTCTCTAGCAAAATTGAATTGCTTCTGAAGCAACCGCATAGTCCTCTTCACTACCTGACTGGGAATAACTTGGCTCCTTGCCGCTGCCTCTACAAATCTAGAAAAATTCATTCGGATGACTGTCTCTACCCCTCACTGACCCTGCTTTGATCTCTGGCTTTCTGGAAACTATTGTTGCTCTCTGGAAATCGATCTTCCAAGAAAATCGAACTACAAAAGTAATTTCTCCAAGTGCCCATCGAATTCCTCTTATAATCCATTGTTGGAGCACAAACGACCAATATTAAAAGTTAATCAATGGCTAGAATAATCTTGGAGTTGATCTATTTGAGTTTCTAGATGATTCACACATTGACTTAATTAATTCTGATTAAAGACTTGGGAAATATTTAAAAACTAGTTAATAATCTAACTAAGCCATCTCTAGGTAGAATTTCCATAAAGGATTTATGGGTTTTAGTTATCTCATGTATTTTATCCTCTCCACGAAATTTTGTGGCTGGTACTCATCTGATGCTACAAAAACTAACATATAGGTTATGCAAGAACCATCACTCCTCAAATTAATCTTGGCTAGCTATGAAGAACCACGTCATTGAATTCCATTTAGATGTGTATGCATTTGGAGTAGAAATATCTTGAATAGGGAAGTCCCAAAGCATCTTGAGGCTTCCTAGTTCCATTTTCCTTGTTTCTCTTGCTACTAGTGTAGGGAACATGCATCTATCGTATGCTCTTCTAATATTAGGTGAAGCTCACAATAGAGTAGTAGGTTAGTTTGATGAGTCTTTATAGTTTCAAACTATGATACTACTATCTGTGTTGCCTTAGTTTCTCTAATAGAATTCCTTAAGATATGATGTCTATATATTTTTTATTTATTTTATAAATATTAAAGATTAACTAGCTTATTAGAAAAGAAAACATTTATTTAATATATGTAATATTACATATTTATATTTGTAATTGGATTTTAAATTAATTTAAATAATATGATTTTATTATTAATATTTTTAATTATATAACAATAAATCAGTATGGATTCTAATTTCAATTTTTTATCCGATTTTATCATAATATATTGACAAATTGTCTTTTTATTTTACAATATATTTTTTCTGATTATCCAAAATAATTTGTCAATTAATTGAATTTATATTAAGTGACGGGAAGAAATAATTATTATATAAACAACCCACTAAGTAAAAAATGTAACTTTAATAAAATATTTTAATGAAAATTGGCTTAGACAATTACGCTCGAAATAAGAAATCTATACTGCTTTATTGCATCTTAGTCTATATATAAACTTTTCAATGATATGAGGGTTTTAGTATTAATCCCTTGGCTTTATTATTCCCTTGGGTTTATAATATCAAACCCTTGGATTTATTAATCTAAGGGTTGAACCATGGTTGAGCACAGTCCAACGTCGCATTGTAATAAAGATTGTCTCAATATGAAAATCAATCTTCGTCCACCATGGTCCAAAATCGCATTGTGACAAATATTGTCTCAATATGAAAAGCAATTGCAGTCAACCATGGTCCAATGTCGCATTGTGACACGCATTGTCTTAATTTGAAAATTAACCATGGTCAACTACGATTGACATTGTTTATTTTAGGGTTTATAATATTTATCTTAGTATTTATATGTACCTTGGGTTTATAATACTAATCCCTTGGATGTAATATTATGCCCTTGGGTTCATCATCTCTTGGGGTTTTAGCATTAATCCCTTGGGTTTTAGTATTAATCCCTTGGGTTTATTATTCTCTTGGGTTTATATTATAAATCATGATCAACCATGGTCAATCATGGTCAACCAAGGCTAACCATCTTTTGTAAAATCAAACATGTTCAAACATGGCCAATCATGGTCTACCATGGTCCACTGCCACACTGTAACAATCATTGTCTCAATATGAATATCAACCTTGGTCCAACATTGCATTGTAACAAAGATTGTATTGATATGAAAATAAATCATGCTCAACCATGGTCCAACATCACATTCTGACATTGATAGTCTCAATATGAAAATCAACCATGGTCACCTATGTTTATTTTAGGGTTTCTAATATTTATCTGAGGGTTATATACCTCGAGTTTATAATATTAATCTCTTTGGTTTAAAATTAATCCCTTGTGTTCATAATCCCTTGGGACATTAATCCCCTAGGTTTATAATATCAAACCCTAGGATTTATTAATATCCCATGGGTTCAACCATGGTCAAGCATTATCCAACATCGCCTTGTGACAAAGATTGTCTCAATATGAAATCAATCATGGCAAACCATGCTCAATCATGGTCAACCATGGTATTTCATGGTCAATATGAAGATCAACCATGTTCAACCACTGTCAACCATGGTTAACCTATAGAAATTTCTACAAATCTAGCTCTGATACCATGTAGAAATAACTTGTAGATTCAAATTTCATATTGTAATATGCTAAAACAATTGACTTGAATCTACTTTACTCATCAACGGAAACAATAAACGATCAATGGAATCACGAAGCATATAAGAGAAAGAATTCAATCACACATAACACAATAATTTTCTGGGCAAAGTCATAGCTAAAAACCTCTGTTATCTGTGTATTACATTAGTCAAAGAATCCGGATGAATACAATATACTCTTCTTAACCTTAAGCTCAACCTACACAAGTATTTTCTATCCTTTTCCTCACCAAATGACTTTGGTCAATACTTAGCCAAATTTCCAAGCCTTCAAACTTCTAATTCCTTGCGTTGTTCCCTTGGGAATTAGCCTCTATTTAATGTGGAAATTCCTCAATTATGAGTTGTGCAATCCTCATAGGTCTTCCTCTGACTGCATACACCAGTTTAATTTAGATAATTTTATAATTGATAGTATACTATCCCTGAACTCCAATCTCAACTGCTTCTTTCTCTCATCTAACATGCATGAGTTAATTATGATTGAATCTTCAATTTACTAGTTGATCACTACAGGTTACACCCCACTATAGTAAGTTACACCCCACTACTGCAAGTTACACCCCACTTTTGCAAGTCACACCCCACTACTATAAGTTACACCCCACTACAGTAAGTCACACCCCACTACTGCACATCACACCCCACTGCTGCACGTCACACCCCACTATTGCAGATTAGACCTCACTACTGAATCTCCCATTAATTCTTCCATCAATTGGAACTAGTTTAACTGACTTTAACTCAATTGGATTGAATTAAATAATTACAACTCAAAATAAACTCAACTATTGCTCCTAATTGTAGGAGACACTCTACATGACTCTAGTTAGACCCTCAACTCAAATTAACTGAGAAAAGTAAGTAAAACTAACTTAGTTAACTATTACAAGTTGTCATGAGATATGGAATTACAATTTAATTCAAAGACACATAAAATTAGGATGTTTTTTCTTGATGCTATTTTTAACATTTCTTGTTTCTATTTTCAACACAACTAGTCACCCATGTTCCTACATTGCATTGTGAGAAAGATTGTCTCAATATGAACATCAACCATGGTCAACCATGGTCACATTTTGACAAGGATTGTCTCATGGTCCAACGTCACATTATGACAACCATGGTCAACCATGTCCAACATTTCATTGTGACAACCATGGTTAACCATGGTGTAGCATTTCATTGTGACAAATAATATCTCGATATGAAAATCAATCTTGGTCAACCATGGTCCAACATTGCTTTGCGACGAAGTTTATCACAGTATGAATATCAATCATGGTCAACCATGATCCAACACCACATTTTGTTTGTAATATTAATAATCCCTTTGGTTAATAATATCTTTTTTTGCTGAAGCAAGAGTCGAACCTTCATATTCATTAAAACAGAAAAATATTTACATAGAATAAAACCATCCACATGTTAACATGGATATTGAAACAAACACTACTTTCTAGAAAACCTAGGATCACGAGTTAAGAGTTAAAACTCCAACCCTAATCCAAAAAATTACACCACCCAAAATGGCAACAAGTGCCAAGGCCACATAAGCAACTCGACCAATTTGAAAAGGGAGGAGAAAGCCTGTTAAATTTTGCCTTCAAAACACTTAGCTCCCACCAACTGCAGCGGAGTACCTCGTAGAGCCAAGGTTCTGTTATGAAACCAGCTCAAGAAAAGATAGAAAAGAAAGATCAACGCCTTAGAATTCAGCCTCTTCGAGGGGGAAACCTCCTTTACATTACATAAATGAACAATTCTTGGATGATACAAATGACAAAACCTCCTTTCTATATATAGGAGTCTAAGGAGTCACAATATAATCCAACCGACCTAACAATAATAATATAAAGCCACAAAAATAACAATAGAGGGATTCTATGGGGCACAAAAATAACAATATGGGGGTAATAGGGGCACAACAATATAAATAAGGGGTATAACTACAATAGTAATGGGGTAATCACTAGTATTATAGGGACCCAACATGCCCCTCTCCTTCAAAAAAGTGTTGTCCTCAACGCTTGAGTAGTTCTGGATACTTCTGCATAAAATTTTCATCCTCCCATGTGGAATCTTCAGCAGGTAAGTTCTTCCACTTGATAAGATACTCTGAAATTGATCGATTTCGTAGCTGTCGAGTTCTTGTTTCTGTGACTACTTCTGGTTCCAATGAATTTTTCCTTCCTCGTCAAGTTTTGGAAATATTGTTTGAACTGGGAGCTTGTCGCCTATAACCTTCTTTAAACATGAAACATGGAAAATGGGGTGCAATCGAGAAGCTGCAGGAAGCTCCAATTTGTATGCCATAGTACCAATCTTTTGCAACACCTTCTACGGACCATAATACTTTGGTGATAATTTATTATCCTTCTTAGCTTGCTTTAGGGACATTTTCTTATATGGTTGTAGCCGTAGGAATACCCAATCACCTACATCAAAACTTCTTTCACTGCGATGTTGATCTGCCTGTTGCTTCATTCTGTTTTGTGCCAACACGAGGTTATCCTTTAAGAGTTGGAGGACTTGTTGTTGATGTTCGATGTGATGTTCCATTGCCTGAACCTTAGAATTTTCTCTTAAATATGATGTGATGGATGGTGGTTGGTACCCATAAAGTGCCATAAATGGGGTCATTTTTGTTGTTGTATGGAAGAAAGTGTTATACCACCATTCAGCCAGAGGCAACCATTTGACCCATTGTGTCTGTTTATCAGATACAAAGCAACGAAGATATCCTTCCAAACATTTGTTTACTATCTTAGTTTGCCCATCAGATTGAGGATGATAAGATGAGCTATGAGCTAACTGAGTACCAAGACAAGAAAATAATTTTGTCCAAAAATTTCCAGTGAAAATGGGATCTCTGTCACTTACAATAATCTTTGGGTTTCCATGTAGCTTTTGAACTGTTTCCATAAATGCAGTAGAAACTGTACTGGCTTTAAATGGATGTGATAATGCACAAAAGTTTGCATACTTGGTAAGTCTGTCAACTACCACCATGATGACACTCTTTCCCTCAGACTTGGGTAAACCTGTGATAAAATCCATTGAAACCTCCTCCCAACGTTGGCTTGGAATGGATAAAGGTTGTAATAGACCCGGTGTCTTAATTGTTTCAACTTTATTTTGTTGGCAAACCAAACATTCCGCCACAAACTTTTGAATATCTGATTTAAGGCCATCCCAAAAAAATTCCTTCTTAACCCTGTGGTAAGTCTTTAAAAATCCTGAGTGCCCTCCTAAGGGAGAAGTGTGCAATTCCATAAGAATCTTTTGTTTTAGCTGGGAATTCTTACAGAAGTATAAGCGATCTTTGTACCATAACGAATCATTTTGCCAGCTAAATGTATCAGAAGTACTGGAATCTTGTTGTAGCTTTCGAATAAGTGCCCACACTTCTTCGTCATTCTTCCATTCCTCCTTTGCTTCGTTTATCCAATCTGGTTGGATAATAGAAATGGCACACAACAATGCTTCCATATCCTCATCCTTTCTTGAGAGTGCATCTGCCACCACATTTTGCTTCCCTTTTTTGTAGATGATTTCAAAGTCATAACCCAACATCTTTGTGACCCACTTTTGTTGCTCTTCAAAGGATAATCTTTGTTCTAAAAAGTATTTAAGGCTATCATGATCTGTTTTTACCTTGAAGTGTCTTCCCATTAGGTAGGGTCGCCATTTCTTAAGTGCATGGAGTATTGCCAACATTTCCTTCTCATAAATAGCTTTGCTTAAAAACTTTCCCTTGATTGGACGACTTTCAAAAGCAATGGGTCTTTCATCTTGCATTAGAACAACACCAATTCCATTTCCTGAAGCATCACATTCCACAATAAAGGTTTTTGTGAAGTCCGGTGTAGCTAAGACCGGTGCTTGGCACATTGCCTCTTTAAGATGTTTAAAGGCCTTTGTTGCTTCCGGAGTCCATGAAAATGAATCTTTCTTCAATAATGTTGTTAGAGGTGCTGCTATTCTCCCATAATTCTTAACGAACTTGCGATAATACCCTGTCAACCCAAGAAATCCTCGCAGATGCTTTATGGATGTGGGGATTTTCCATTCCTTAATGGCTTTAATTTTGTTAGGGTCTACCTTAACTCCTTCATGAGATACAATATGACCCAAATATTCCACCTCCTGGACTCCAAAGAAACATTTGGATCTTTTTGCATATAATTGCTTCTCCTCCAATAGTTGTAGCACCCTATCAACATGTTCAACATGATCCTTCCAAGACTTGCTGTAGATTAGTATATCATCAAAAAATACTAACACAAATTTTCTAAGGAATGGTTTGAAAATTGAATTCATCAAACCTTCAAATGTTGAAGGTGCATTGGTAAGGCCAAAAGGCATGACCAAAAATTCATAATGACCCTCATGAGTTCTAAATGTTGTTTTCAGAATGTCTTCAATCTTCATTCTGATTTGATGATATCCCGAACGAAGATCCAACTTGGTGAAGTAAATTGATCCATGCAATTCATGATCCGGATTTAAACAGGAACGCAACAAATTACAGAGATAACCATATACACAAAGATGCAGCGGAAATAATACTTCATTTCATTAATGGAAAATACTGAAATATGCTTACAACCAGAAATGGAAATAAACCAGCTAGGGTGATGGTAGCTTATCTCTGAGAAGAGATGTGATGGCTACATGCCTCTGAACTGTATTACAATGAGGCTTGAAGGCCTATTTATTGTTGAGAAACAATGGAAAACCCTTAACATTCCAAAACCTAACCCTAGGAGATGAAACGCTAAACTGTGGGCCCCGTTTGGGGTAAATTGGTACATCAACTTCCCGGGGTCGTAACTTTGGCATATGATCTCCGTTTGACGCGTACAATAGCTCATTAGAAAGATCTATCCGAGCACTATCATTGTTGGAACGGGCAACATCGGTCCATTCCACATCAGTCCATTCCATGGACCCATGTTGCCCCCGGATTCCCCAAAAAACGTCGTTTAGGGCCTAAAAACGGCTCCGGAAGTTCAGGACCCGAAAAACTGCTAAAAATAGTAAGTTGTGCAACAATTAAGGAAACTGAAAATGCTGAGAAAGACAATGGTGGGGGTCCAGGTGGACTTGGTAGGTGGCCACCAATATCCACCTGGATCATTCCTCCCCCCTCAGGAAGCAATGGTCCCCATTGCGTTGAGCTCCTCCATGAGATGAGGAAACTTTTGTTGAACTTGTTCCCTGGTGAGCCACTTGCCTTGCTGAAGGAGTTGGCCTGCTTTGACAACTCGATACAGTTGGATATTCTGTTGGCGAGTGTTCTTGATCTGTGTGTCCATGATCCGATCAGTTGCAACTTGTTCCATGCAGTCAGGATTTAATTCTGTGGGTTTGAGCTGTTCTGCAATGTCGGATGTGTCTAGCAATGGTGGAAAGTATGGCCGAAGGCAGTCCACATTGAACACTGGGTGCAGGCCAAGGAATGGGGGAATGCTAAGCTCAAATGCATTGTCTCCCATAGCCTTAGTAATGGTGTAAGGACCATATCGGAGTGGTCTCAATTTCCAATAGGCTCCAGTAAGGCGTTCCTTTTGCAAATGCAACCAGACTTTGTCGCCCACCTGAAACTTGTGTGGCACCCGGTGTTGATCATGTCGCTGCTTGTACTTGGCATTTGATTTCTCAAGAATGTCATGGACCTGCTGGCGAATATGTTGGATGCGCTCAATGAAGCTGGTGGCCTTATCTGTTTCAGACTGGACATGAGCTGAATTCATGTGAGTAGCTGCAAGTGGCATGGCCACATCAATGGGGCATAGTGGCTGGAATCCCAAACCCACCTGAAAAGGGCTATGGCCAGTGGAGCTGTGAAGAGCTCGGTTGTAGCTGTGCTGAACATAGGGGAGGCTCTCGTCCCATGTGCTTGGATGCTTTGAGTTATACATGCGCAGAATGTGCACAATCATCCTGTTGACAACCTCTGTCTGGCCATTAGTTTGAGGATGGAAGGCTGTGGACTTCGTGAGTTTGGTGTCCAGCATTGACCAGAGACTGGACCAAAATGTGCTGAGAACCCGACTGTCCCGATCTGAGATGATAGACTGTGGGATCCCAAAGTGTACCCACACTCGTTCAAAGAAGAGTTTAGCAGTGGCTTCTGCTGTGATATTCTTCTTGCAGGCCACCATAATGGCCATCTTCGAGAACCTGTCGATGACCACAAAAACACAGTCATTTCCATGCTTAGTGGAAGGAAGGCCTGACATGTAATCCATGGAGATGGATTCCCAAGGTCGACTAGGGGTAGGCAACGGGGTATAGAGGCCGTGCTTCTTAATGGTCGGCTTGGCAATGGCACAGGCAGTACATGATCGGATGTACTTCCCAACATCCTGTCGAAGATTCGGCCAATAGAAATAATTTTGCAGTACTGCCACTGTTTTCTCGACCCCGAAATGCCCAGCAGCCCGACTGTAGTGTGCTTCCCAAATCATCTTGGCACGCTCGCTTGAAGGAACACAAAGGTGACCGAGGTGGCATAATAGGGCATCGTGGAGGTGAAAATCTGCAACATGCTGACCCTCCAAGAGTGTCTGCTATGTGTGGCCGAATTTTGGGTCGCTTTTGTAGAGAAGTGGCCAATCAGAAGTCTCGTGCCCACAAGAGTTGAGCATGGTGGTTAGCGCCATGATCGGTGGCCGACTGAGGCAATCTGCAACATTATTGGTGCTGCCCTTTTTATACTTGATATTCAAGTGAAACTGTTGCAGGTATGTAGACCACTTCTGATGGCGATCATTCTGCAATTTCCCTTGGGTTTGTATGAACTGCAGAGGTCGGTGGTCTGTGTGGATGACCGTTTCCTTCCCCAAAATGTAATGCTTCCATTGTCGGCAGGCCTGTACAATGGAATACATCTCTTTATCATAAGTGGGGTACTTCCAGACTGTGTCTGAAAGTGTTTCACTGTGATATGCCACTGGATGTCCATGTTGAGTAAGGACTGCCCTAATAGCATAGTCAGAGGCATCTGTCTCGACCTCAAATGGTTGTTGTAAATCTGGTAACGCGAGCACTGGTGTCGTGCACAGGCGATCCTTCAACTCCCTGAATGCCTTCTGTTGAGATTCAGACCAAAAGAATTTTGCTTTCGCCCCGCCCTTGGTGACTTGACTCAAGGGCCAAGAAATATGAGAAAACCCCAACACAAACCTGCGATAGAAGTTGGCAAGGCCTAGAAAGCTACGGAGCTCTGTTAGAGTGGTTGGAGAGGGCCAATCCCGAATGACTTGGATCTTGGCTGGATCGACATGCACCCCCTGTTCATCAATGATGTATCCCAGATACTGAACCTGGGTCATGCCAAAAGTGCATTTCTCCAAATTGGCACATAGCTTGTGTTGCCGCAGTGTTTGGAGAACCTGTCGGATGTGGTGGAGGTGCTCTTCCCAACTCTGGCTGAAGATCAGAATGTCATCCAAGTACAAAGGAGTTGGTGAATGGCTGCAAGATGTCATCCATTAGCCTCATAAAGGTTGCAGGAGCATTCGTCAATCCGAAAGGCATGACCAACCATTCGAAGAGGCCCTCCTTGGATTTGAAGGCAATCTTCCACACATCGGAGGGTTCGATTGGTACCTGGTGATATCCTGACTTCAGATCGATCTTGCTGAAATATTTCGCCCCCTTTAGTTGGTCTAGGAGGTCATCAATCTGCGGGATCGGGTACCTATTACGGACAGTGATCTGGTTCAGCGCCCGATAGTCAATACAGAGTCTCCACGTCCCATCCTTCTTCTGTACCAACACGATCGAGCTCCCACAGGGCGATGAACTCGGACGGATGTGACCTTTCTGCAGGAGCTCCTGAATCTGCCTCTTGATTTCATCGTTCTCCAGAATGGAGCGCCGATAAATTGGTCCACTGGGTAGCGGCGCACCTAGGGTCAGATCGATGGAGTGCTTGACTTGACAGTGCAGAGGAACCCCTGCCGGGGAGGTGAAGATGTCCTCGTACTCCTCCACAACCTTGTCCATCTGTAGTTGTCGTGCAGAGGGACCCCGTTTGGAGGCCGCGACCACTGTCTTCTTCTTTCCTTGAGGGCGTATCATTAGGAAAACAAATTTCCTGGTTTTGGAAATGATTTTACTGCATTGTTTTGCAGTAATCAAAGAGATGGCGGCAGGTGGTGCTACCTCTGGTATACTGAACAACTTATTTCCCAATGTAATAATAATAGCACGGGGCCTTGATTCATACACAGCATGTCGCTTCCATAAGTATGGTTGTCCTAGTAATACATCACAAACTTCAAGGGGAGCAATGTCACACAATACCTCATCCGTGAAGGGCTTGATGTTGTATGGAAGGCGACACTGCCGGCTCACGCGAAGATCTCGTCCTTGGTGGAGCCACCCGATGGTGTATGGTTGTGGATGTGCTGTGGTCGGTAAGCCCAACCGCTTCACGACCTCTGCCGAAATGAGGTTCTTTTGACTCCCGCTATCAACAATGAACTGTATCGGGGAGCCCTTTACCCACATCTGGGAGTGGAAGAGACGCTCCTCCTCCTCTGGATCTTCGGGTTCATTTTTCTGGATCTTCACGGTAGCAACAGTGGCGCTGGGATCCGCATCAATCATCTGCTTCCCTTTTTCATACCCGTTATCGGGTTCTGACTCAGAGTCGGAACATGCATCTGATTCTGAAACCTTTAGCTCAGCCACCAGTGACTGCTTGGCCCGACACTCACTTGTGTTGTGAGTGGAGCTCTTATGGAACTCGCACCATTTTCCAGTGTCCTTTCTCGGCTTCGCGGCGTTGTTCTTTGCTTGCAGCTTCGGCTGGTTGTCTTGGGCTGTCCCGCCTTGGCTTTGTCCTTTGTTCTGTGGTTTAGGGGCACCTTTCCCCTGCTTTGGATTCGCAGATCCAAAGTCTCGCTTCTTTTGTTTAAACTTCTGCTCGACCTTGACGGCATATCGGTATGCTACGCCAAGCGAGGGGATGTTTAGGAATTGTATTTCTTCCTGGATGTACTTGTGCAGACAACCACGGTATTTGAGTATCAAATGTTGCTCTGAATCCTTCATACCCAACTTTGTGCGAAGGGTATGGAAAATATTGGTGACTCCGGCACGTCTTGGTCCCTTCCCTGCCGCAGCGTGGTCCACTTTATGTATTCATCCTCATAGCTTCCGACAGGGTAGTACTGCTCCTTGATGGCATCCCGGAATGAATCCCAGGTGGGTGCGGCTGAAAATAGTGAGCCAGTACTTTCATCCTTCTGCTCGCAGTAGGTTTCCCACCAGTCCTTGACGTGGGGGGCTGCTTTGAGAAGAGCAAAAACAATCTTTTCCCGACTCGAAAATTCATGAACAGAAAAATAACCCTCTAGCAGATTTAACCATTTATCTACGGCATCTGCGTCTATCTAACCCTCGAATATGGGGATTTCAAAATTAACTTGTACCTTAAAGGGTGTGGTGTTTCCAGAGTAGCTGCTGGAAGCCGATGCGTTGCTTCTGGGTAGCCGCTGAAGGATCTGGGCAACGCTGTCCATCATCGCGTTCCGTTGTCGCTCGAGGGCTTATTCGAGCAAGATTTTGATGGGATCTCCTGCCCCCTCGTCTTTCTTCTCGTCCGCCATGGGAGGCCGTCGGGATTTGCGAGGCTGGTCTTGCAAAGGTTCAACCAGTTCAAGCCCTAACTCCTTATATCCCGACCTTGTTGGGGACATGCAAAGAAAAACAGAGAAAAAGCAGACCGCTCTGATACCACTGATCCGGATTTAAATAGGTTTGCAACAAATTACAGAGATAACCATATACACAAAGATGCAGCGGAAATAATACTTCATTTCATTAATGGAAAATACTGAAATATGCTTACAACCAGAAATGGAAATAAACCAGCTAGGGCGATGGTAGCTTATCTCTGAGAAGAGATGTGATGGCTACATGCCTCTGAACTGTATTACAATGAGGCTCGAAGGCCTATTTATTGTTGAGAAACAATGGAAAACCCTTAACATTCCAAAACCTAACCCTAGGAGATGAAACGCCAAACTGTGGGCCCCGTTTGGGGTAAATTGGTACATCAACTTCCCGGGGTCGTAACTTTGGCATATGATCTCCGTTTGACGCGTACAATAGCTCATTAGAAAGATCTATCCGAGCACTATCATTTTTGGAACGGGCAACATCGGTCTAGACCCATGTTGCCCCCGAATTCCCCAAAAAACGTCGCTTAGGGCCTCAAAACGGCTCCGGAAGTTCAGGACCCGAAAAACTGCTAAAAATAGTAAGTTGTGCTACAATTAAGGAAACTGAAAATGCTGAGAAAGACAATGGTGGGGGTCCAGGTGGACTTGGCAGGTGGCCACCAATATCCACCTGGATCAATTCATCCAGTAATTCATCAATGACAGGAATGGGGAACTTATCTTTAATAGTGAGCTTGTTGAGCTCCCTATAATCTAGACACATGTGCCATGCTCCATCCTTCTTGTGCACCAATACTACTGGAGCTGAGAAATAACTTTGACTCAGTTGAATTATACCAGCCTCTAGCATTTCTGCAACCATACGTTCAATTTCACTTTTTTGGACATAGTGATATCTGTACGGCCTGATGTTTGGAGGAACACTTCCTGGAATCAGATGAATAGCATGATCATGATCACGCATAGGTGGGAGGCCTTTGGGAGTCTCAAATACCTTGGAATGATTGTCCAAGACTTTCTGGAGATCTGGAGAAATAGATGATTCCAATGTGGAAACATCTAGCGAACATAATTGTGCAATTACACCTCTTTGCTCCTTTTTTAGAAGCTTTGTCATGCCATTAGAGCTGATTATCTTTCCTGGTTTCCCTACAATACCCATTAATTGAACTTCCTTTCCTTCCATAGAAAATTTCATGAAAAGTTCTTGAAAATTAAAAGCTATTGTACCCAAGGATTGTAGCCATTGGACTCCTAGTACAACATCAGCACCTCCCATTGGAATGGAAAGCATTGGGCTAGTCAATACATATTCTCCCATGGATAGCTTGATATTATGGCACTTTCCAAAACAATTTATTGTTCCTCCATTTGCAATCATCACTTGACACTCTGGTGCTGGATATAGGAAGAAATTCAATTCTTTTGCTACCCTACAATGAATAAAATTGTGGGTGCTTCCTGAATCAATCAACAATATTACCTTTTTCTTCTTGATTTGTCCTTATATCTTGATGGTTTGAGGAGTGGTAATTCCCGCCAATGCATTACAAGATATGGTCGGATTTATTTTTTCTTCATCTAGGCTTTGTTCCTAGAATATATCCTCTTCTTTTGACCTTTCTTGCTCCTTTTCTTCTTCCTCTTCACAATCTATGTAGAATAATTTCTTCTCAGCACACTTATGACCTTTTGTGTATTTGCTATCACAATTGTAACAAAGCCCTTTTGCTCTTTTCTCTTCCAATTGTTGTGGTGTCAACCTTGTAGGTTGTGGAAGACTACGGGCAACAACACTTCCGTCTTTATAGTTGTGAATGGTATGCTTCCTAGTTGCCATAATTTTGCTTTCCATTTTTCTTGCTAACCTGAATGCCTTCTCTAATGAATCAGGTTCCCAAAGGCACACATCATGTTGGATATTATCCTTTAAAGACCCTATGAACACATCAATCCTATGCTCCTCTGGAATATCTTTTACCCTTATGTTCAATTTTTGGAACTCCTCAATGTGCTCCATTATTGAACCCTTTTGTTTGAGACTTATCAATTGGCTAAAAAAAGTGTTGCTTTTTGTATCCTCATAATGTGCTATCAATTCTTCCGTAAAAATTGCCCAAGTGATAAATTGTTTACGAGAACAAAGCCATTGATACCATACAAACTGATTTGGTTCCAAATATAAAGTTGCCATACGTACCTTTTGTGTGTTTTGCACATTATTGATATCGAAGAATTGCTCCATCTGTAATATCCATGTGGCGGGATCCTTGCCATCAAACTTCCTCATATCGATTTTTGGAACATGGTGAGTCTTCGATCCAACATTAGAGTCTATGGAATCATGATTAACATTTATTTTGTTCTCATCATGAGTTTCCTTTAGTACTCTTTCACCCTTAGTGACCATTTCTTGTAGCAACTTATTCATATTTATCTTCAATTCTTCCATCTTATCATCCATGCCATCAATTTTAGCGTCCATGCCATTCACCTTAGCTTCCACGCCTTTCTTTAAACAGTCCATATTAGCTTCTAAACCTTTCTTTAAACCATCCATCTTAGCTTCTACATCTTTCTTTAAACCATCCATCTTAGATTCTGTTCCTTTTTGTGCAAGGGACAGTTGTTGCACTTGGTCTTGTAATTTTGATATATCATGTTGCATTTCTTCCTCTTCTTCATGAGTCATGCTAGAGCTTTCAGGTTCCTTACTAGGTGTTTGCATTTTCTTTCCTCGGGGCATCAGTTACCAATAATAATGCTCTACTATGCCCTTTGAATTCCTTCAAAATAAATTTTCAAACCAAGCTTAAGCAAAAATTTAAAAAAATCTACACACCGTTTTTCACTTTGTAGGAGCTTGATATTGCCTCTGATGTATCTCTGTACTTTCCAATCATCTAGTTCCGAAATTGTGACCTATAGTAGCTCTCTGTGTCCTCTTTCCAATGCCACCAGTCTGATCCAAATTGGATTCTCCAAGAAAGAGTTATGTACAATCTCCCAAGATGACCTGATTATAGACCTTTCTAGAAGAGTGAACTTGTATGAAGTGCTACGTGTACAATTTTCGACCTTTGGTTCTGAAACAGATATACAGGAAACTACAGTCCGTCCTCTTTCTGTACCTTCTTACAAAATTTCAATCTGATCCCTAGAGAGAAAGTTATGACGATTTTCCCTAGGTCACCTGTTTTGAATGTAATTAAGGAGTCTGCAAAAAGACCAACTTCCTCAGAGCATATCTCCGCAAATATCGCGCGAAAAGATCTGAAATTCGGACCCAAGGTTCAACGCGATTTCTTCTCAAATGGGTTTTTTTTGCGACTTCTGAAACATCACAGAAAAAAGTCATAGCGAAAATGCCACGATGACCTGTTTGGAGCAGCGAAACCCTAGAATCCAAAGCTCTGATACCAAATGTTATGAAACCAGCTCAAGAAAAGATAGAAAAGAAAGATCAATGCCTTAGAATTCAGCCTCTTCGAGGGGGCAACCTCCTTTACATTACATAAATGAGCAATTCTTGGATGATACAAATGACAAAACCTCCTTTCTATATATAGGAGTCTAAGGAGTCACAATATAATCCAGACGACCTAACAATAATAATATAAAGCCACAAAAATAACAATAGAGGGATTCTATGGGACACAGAAATAACAATATGGGGGTAATAGGGGCACAACAATATAAATAAGGGGTATAACTACAATAGTAATGGGGTAATCACTAGTATTATAGGGACCCAACAGGTTCCCACCAAAAAACCGTTTGGAAGTACTATTGAACGCGACAGTTTCCTGACCGTCAATCCTCCCGAATTGATCCAACAGTGGAGGTGAATATCGCGCTGCCTAGAAGTCCACCCTTTAACCATGAGGCCCCAAAGACAAGCTCGATAGATCACAGTCGTAGATCCGCTAGACTTGATCCTATGACAGAGGATCATATCGCACCGAGCAAAGGAGTTGTTGTTTAATGTGCGATAAGGGTGGAGAACAAAACCGCCCCACAGCCACGTGTCACCCAAGGAGTGTGATCGCTCCCAAATTTTGAAAACCACTTCCCACCCGAGAGGCCCCCGATATACCAGAAACCACTCTACTAGCGAAATTGCAACGTTTGACAGCGTGTTAGGAATATTCGTTTCTCCGTTGGAATCCGGGTTCCAGCAACTACCACTTTCACTATTGCCACTGTATGTGAGCCTGAGCATCGTACTACCCCTTCCCTCCAAACAACTACTCTGGTAGCAGACTCCTCCTGGAAACATGAGAATAAACGAGAAAGGTAAAACTTGCACCTCATAAATCAACCAAATTATTGGATAGAGCTTCCATTGTTTTGGTGCAGTACACCATCATATCCTCGACTGCTTGGGTGTTACACTGATCCATGAAATTATCCTGAGGCAACCTATGCCCGCTCATCGTAACCCTATACCTGGTGCATTTCACACCTTGATTAGCCAGTAGATCAGCAAGTTTATTGGCCTGCCTTCGCACATGGTTAAAATTGACCGTGCGTAGGCCTTTGAGGTGGATCTGGATCCTTTGGAAGACCTGTATCAGCGTCCAGTGTTTTGAAACCTTCTCCGGCTCCAAGCCCCAACTAATTTTTTTGACTGTGTTAATAATAATCTCAGAGTCAACTTCGATAATGACATTCTGCCGATTATCCTACACCAGGAGATCTAAGCACTGCTCCATAGCCATGGCTTCTGCCATGTTGTTTGTAGCTCTACCTAAATGTGCATGGAAGATGGAAAGGATGTTACCAGTATCATCCCTTAACACCCCTCCAAATCCTGCACTTCTCGGGTTGCCTTTAGAAGCCCCATCTATGTTATATTTTAGAAAGTCCAAAGGGGGAGGATGCCAGAATTCCTGCTTAGAAACCATAGCCAACACCCTCATGTTCGGGCCTTGCTAAGCCCCTGCATTCCCAACAGTCCCAGAATCTTCAAGTCAGCAACTGAGGGTTGATTTTTGGGGGTGTTTTGCACTATGGTACCCACTGTCTCTTTAAGTTGAGTCAAAGTCTGCTTCAAAAGACACTGAGGGGATATTTTTTCATTTTTGAAAATTCTCTTATTCCTTTCTTTCCAGACATTCCAAATAATGAAGCTAGGGGTAAGAGCCCATGCAACACCAAGAATTTCATTATCTGAGTAATTATTTCTCCACCTGGTTAGGGTGTTGAAGATGCACCCTTTGTCTCTATCACTCCTTTGGAAGATGTTAGCAAAATAATCCCACAAACTAGAGGTAAATATACAATTATTGAGGAGGTGTTCCATTGTTTCTTGTTGGGCTTCACAGAGCTGGCATCTAGAAGGCCCCAACACACCCCTTTTTCTTATGTTATCCCAAGTCAGAATTCTCTTATGATAAACAAGCCACATGAAGAGTTTAATCTTCATCTAGCCTTGATGCCTCCATAGATTCTGCATATTCTATACAGAACAAGTGAGTCCATCTCAAGGAGTTTGTGCTTAGCTTCCTTAAGATTAAAGGTACCCTGATTGTTGTTGCCCCACCTCAATTGGTCATGCCCCCCAGTCACTAAGATCTTCCTTTGTTCCAGTATCCTCATGAGAGCCTCAGCATTAGTTTTCAAGGGGTTATCTTCCCCATAAATCAAATTTCTCCACCTTCTCCATTTACTTTCATTATTATTTTGGTCCCAAAAATCTTTGACATGTGTTAACCCCTTGAAATTTGTCTCTCTTTTGAGGTCCAGAAATAGTTCATTTAGCAGTATTGGTTCTTGTTGCCATTTATCTTCCCAAAAAAGTGCCAAATCCCCCTCTCTAATTTCCCAAAAGCTATTATGTTGAACTTAGCCTCTGTTCTCCTAGGCCTTATTCCAGATGTATGAGCCCTTTATATTGCCAGACATCCTTATATGATCATTATTGTCCCAAGTACTGGCATATTTTTCTGTCCAGATACTAGCCCACTGGGCCTTTGGTTCTTTGACCCATCTCCACCATAACTTAGCTCCTAAAGCCTTGCTTAGAACTTCTGGATCATCCAGACCCAACCCTCCTTGAATTTTGGGTTTGCAAATCTTTTCCCAAGCAACTAAGGCCCATTTATTTTTTTTCTCCCCTTTTCCCAAGAGAAAGTCTCTTTGAGTAGTTTTGATTTGCTGTAAAACTCCTTTAGGTACAGGGAGTGTTGAAAGCATAAAAAATGGGATAGATTGTAGAATAGCCTTTGTAAGCACCAACCTGCCCGCCAAGTTTCAAGATCTGATGGTCCAATTCCTGATTTTATCCTGCATCTTATTAATCACTGGTTCCCAGATACTCTTATGAAGAGGTTTAGCAGTAAGGGGGATTCCCAAATATTTCGAAGGAAGAGAATCTCTTTGAAAGCCTAGAATTCTGGAGATATTCCTTTGTATAGCAATATTAGTATTAAAGAAAAAGATTTTAGATTTAAAAATATTAACCTCCATACCTGTGGCCAAACCAAATTTATTTAGAAGTTGTTTGTATGCCAAAGCTTATTTGACTGTAGGAACTCCTTGCAACATGGTATCATCCACAAATTATTGATGAGTCAAGGTATGTCCATTCTCAAAAAGTTTCTAACCCTTGATTTTGCCTTCTGCTTTTGCTTGCTTAATCGATCTACCAAGACCTTCCATCATGAGTATAAAGAGAAAGGGAGAGAGTGGATCGCCTTTCCTAAGGCTTCTTGAGGGAATAAAAATCTCGAAGGGAGAGCCATTTACCAAAATTGAAAAGCTGGAAGAAGTTACCAAAGCCATAATCCATCTAACCCAATTATGATCAAACCCAAAAGCAATAAGAACCCTCCTGATATTGGTCTAGTTCAACTTATCATAGGCTTTAGCTATGTCCAGCTGCATGATCATACCATCTTTCCTGTTGCTAGTCAGTGAATGCACCACCTCCTGTGCTTGAATTATGTTGTTGAGAATTTGTCTACCTTCCATATAGCCAGATTGCTCCCCAGAAACTAGGGTGGGGAGAAGAGGTTTGAGTCTATTAGCTACAACCTTGGATATAATCTTGTAAACCACATTGCACAATGCAATGGGTCGAAACTTACCAGGAGTAAGAGCATTATCTTGTTTAGGGATCCGTGAGATGAAGGAGGTGTTGAGGGCCTTCAGGATAGTTCTATTCCCCCTGGAATCTTCAACCACATTCAGAATATCTTGTTTAACAGTATTCCAGCATGCTTTAAAGAAGTCCACATTAAAACCATCAGGACCCAATGCTTTACCATTCTGCATTTCCTTGATGACTTCACCGATTTCCTCTTCAGTTACTGGCTTGTTGAGGTTAAGATTATCCTCTTTAGACACTAGTCTTGGTAAATGTCTTATAATATCCTTAATGAAAGGCTCTCTATTTGGAATTCTTTCCTGTGCAAGCCCCCTAAAGTGTTGAACTAAAACAGCTTCAATTTCTTCATGGGTACTGACAAGTTGCCCTTCCTCATCCTTAATCGAGGAAATTCTATTATGAGCCTTGTTTTCCAAGGTTGACCTGTGGAAAAATCTGGTATTTCTTTCCCCTTCCTTTAACCATTGCACTCTAGATTTTTGTCTCCAGAACATCTCCTCTTGTTTGCATAAGTTCTCCCACTCGTGCTGAAGAATGGTGGCCCTATCATTGTTGATTTTATCAAAGCCAACCTTGATAAGGGATTGGTTAAGTATCTGCAGTTTGCTTTCAATAGCTTTTTTCCCTTCAAAAATATTTCCAAACTCTTTCTTGTTCCATTCTTTAAGCTTGAGCTTTATATGTTTTAGTCTTTTGTGAAGAAGGAACATATTTGTACCCTGAATATGCAGATCTTCAGACCACCAACTTGAAATGTTGTTGATAAAATCTGGATGGGTGAGCCAGATATTCTCAAATCTGAAAGGTCTATTCCTGGGAGTACCAATGCCCCTGATCTCTAGTTGAATTGGCCAGTGATCAGAGCCGCCAAAGGGCAGAATCCTTGCTTCCATTCCAGTGTCATTGAGTATAAGGTCCTCTGATATGATGAATCTATCTAACTTTGAGGCCACCAGAGCCCCTCCTCCTCTCCTATTGTTCCAAGTGAAGTGACCATTTCTTCTATCAATGTCAACCAGTTTCATTGTGTCCAAAAAATATTGAAAAGCTAAGGCATATTTGGTGAGAGCTCTGGTGCCCCTATTTTTCTCCGATAGTGATTTGATCATGTTGAAGTCCCCACCCAAAATCCATGGAATCCCAACATATCTCTCTCTGAGATCCATAAGGGAATCAAGGAGTCTCAATTTGTCATCCCATTTCTGAGGGCCATAAACATTCATTACCAGGTAGATCTCCCTATCCTCCACAGGTTTCATTACCAATGATAGATAATTTCTGGAAGCTTCATAATCTATTATACCAATCTTTAGGGGATTCCAAAGAGTAAGAATGCCACCTGTTGTATTTTCTGCCTTGATTTCTAGAAACTCAAAACGACTGAGCCATTTACTATGAATTTCTTTAATTTTTTGTATAGAACATTTAATTTCCTGGATAAATATAATATCCAGAGCTTCTTGTTTCATTCTGTTACTAAGTAATCTTTGCTTCCTTTTACTACCTACACCCTTGATGTTCCAAGAAATAAACTTCATCACTAAAGATTAGTGAAAGAGTAACTGGTTAGGTCTTTCATCTTACACGAATCTATCATTAGCTTTCCACACTCCATTGACAGCTCATTTTGATTTTTTCTGCCTCTTTTCTTTCCTGGGCCTCGAGGTGCTAATCCTGGTGTTATTTTTATAGATTTCACACCTTCTTTGCCATGTTTTGCCGTGTTGCCTAGCCTTTCCACCCCACTCGCCTGGGTTTTCCATAAGTACAACTGTTGTACTCTAGAGAACTCTTCTTGAGGTAATGAATCTAACCCTCCCAAGGTTCCCTGTTTCAAGAACCCTTCCAAATGTAGGTGCTCTCTATCTAAAATCTCCTGCAGCTCCTGATCCTCCATTTCCATTTCACTCTGAGTCATTTCCTGGTCCATATCCAGTTCTACTTCGCTCATCATAGCCTCTTTCTGTATGTTGTTGTTCTTTGGTTAGTCTTTGTGCTCCTCTGCCTCCTTATGCTCTGGATTTACCTCCATGCCTTGATCTACTTTTATTGCCTCTTCTTCCTCCTCGAGAATCTGGAACCTATTCTACGTAACTTGAGGCCCTTTGGCTTGATGTTTCCTAAGACCCCTTTTGTCGCCTTTTCCTTTATGGCTCACTTTTTGAAAGCTCTCCGAATCTTTCATAGTGGAAGCTCTGCTTTTATTCTCGATTTTACTGAGAGGGAAATCTCTGAACAGGTGTCCATGCTCATGACATCTGCGACATCTAAATGGAATATGTTCATAATCTACTATTTGCACCCATTTTTCATCTAAAATTTCCAAGATCAACTCATCTTGTAGAGCTCCGGAGAGATCCATTTCCACACAGATTCGTGCAAAGGAAGTATATTTTCCTCTTCTAGTGGCTTCTGAGGCCTTGACAAAATGTCCTAATTTATTACCTATAGCTGTTAACGATTCTATTTGCCAGTAGTCAAGAGGAAGGGAGTAAAGTCTTACCCAAAGCGAAACAGATGTGAAAGTCTCCCACTCCAGGACAAAGTTCATCATCCACGGCCTCATATAGAGGCCAGTAGCTACATAGAAGTACGACCCTCCTTCAAACACTCTGTCTTTATCCTCAATATTAGTGAAGACCACTGTAAAGAATCCCTTTGACCCCAGATGTAGGTCAATACTTCCTTTTGATTTCCAATGGTATTTAATCCATGTTTGTAAAGCTTTTTTAGTGGGCCATAATCCCATGAATTTACAAATGATAGCATAAGTTCGCATGTGGTCCATGTGTGCTTGCAACGCAGGATCATTCAGGACCACCCTTGGTGTAACCTCAGATTTGGGCTTACAGTGTCCTTTCTGTGTCTTTGTTTTTTCTCCCTTTTCCTTGTCATTTTCTTCCGTGTCTTTTGTGCTTTTATTTTCACAGTGTTTATGTCCATCCTTGTCTTCTTCCTTGTTCTCTTTCCCCTCGTCATCTCTTCTGACTTCTTCCATTGGCTTCATACCACGGCTAGTAACCGCTTGCTTGTAGGAGGGAGTAGAGCTCCCTCCTCCTCGCCCTACCATGGAGATCAGCCCCTGCAAGCTTCCAACCCTAGTTGTTCTTCGCTTCAGAGCTCTGCCACAATCCTATCCTCATCTTCCCATATATTTAGATCTCGCACTTGAGGACTTCCCTTTTAGTTAATAATATCAATATTTATTATATCAATAATACTAATAATATCAATAATAATATTAAATCCATATTCATTGATGCCTATCAGCGTATATCAACTACATTTATTAATCCTTTAATTTTATAATATTAATCCCATTACCTTCTTAATTTCTTGAGTTTATAATATTAATAATACTTTAGATTCATGATTCCTTAACTTTATAATCTTAAAGCTTTTTATATTAATCTTTGATACATTAATATATTAATTTTAAATATTAAATTTATAACATAACATATATGAAGTTAACACATTTATTAATATCATCCTACTAAGTAAAAAATGTAACATTAATAAAATATTTTATTAGAAAATTGGCATAGACAATTACGCTCGAAATAAGAAATCTATACTGCTTTATTGCATCTTGGTGTGTATATAAATGATACTACTGAATAAATATATATATATATATAACTTTTCAACAATATGATATTGAGATACTGCGATATCCATAACCCGCAGATGGATTTGCTTGACCTTCACCATCATTGCCCCTTGCCCCAGGTAAGTAATCGCTTGAATAAATTGCACCAGTTCTGTTCCCTCCACCATAACCTTGGCCTACCCTCGTCACTCTTTTGTAACGTGAATCTGGAGTACCTACTTCACTATCCAAACGATTCCTGGAATGCCGAGCTGGGGATGGAAAATCGTTATTCACAACTGAATATGGGCGTTTGGATCCACATACTCCTCCTGCTGCATAATCATGATAGTCTCGCATTCCATTCATGCGATAACTGTAGCTATTCTCAGAGTATGGAGGCCTGCGTGGCGGCATGCTCTCACAATATCGAATCCCATCATATCCATAATCGCCCTGGTATGAAGATCGCCTAGTAGCTGTTTCATCGGGTCTACCTGAAGCTAGAGTTCGCCTATCAAGATAAGCGTCCTGTTCTCTATAATTCCTCCCACCACTTGGCATATAAGCAGGAGCAAATGGTCGCCTATCATATGCCCTTCCAAAATGTTGGCGCCTTTCATCTAAAAAGGGCCTTCCCCTAATAACCCCAAATCGAGCCCTGCCATATCCTGCACGAACCCTACCCGTAACTGATCGTCCCTTTTGCTGAGGTTTCCGAAGAGTAGCTTTCAGAGTAACCTTCTTGTCTTCTTCTTCTTCTTCATTTACCTCATTCTTATTTACTCCTTCAACGCACGCCAGTGCGGCTTCACGAGTTCTGAAAGAAATGAACCCAAAATCTTTTCGCTTCCTGCCAATTGCACTTCTTCAATTTCACCATAAATTTTAAATTTCCCCACAACTCGTTCTTCATCCCAAGAAGGTGGCAATCCATCAACAAAAATAGACTTTACCTGCGCCATAACTCCCTCGTCCGGCTCAATGGTATATTTGGCAAATGCAACCTTTGCACAAACGTCAGTGCCAAAGAAAACGTCTGGCTTCTGCAAGAGGATGAGGGCATTGGATAGCCTCCAGATCAGTGGGAACTCCAGAAATGCAAACCCCCTATTTCTCCCTTCTTGTTCTGCATCTTCCTCCAAAGTTATTTCCTCATTGTGCATGATTTACGAATATAGCGTACATGAAGAGTTTCATTGTCTTGGGTTCTTGCAACTCGGCATTGCTTCCCTCTCACCTGTGGATTCTTGAGCTCTGCCACTGCCATTTTGGCTTGCTCCACACTTGCGAATCGAACAAATGCAAAGCTCTTATTCTTCTGAGTCCGAGAATTCTTTGGCAATCTGATCTCAACAACTTCACCAATCTCACTAAACACCTTCTTCACATCCTCTTCATCAGCGTCTTTATCAAGCCCTCCCACAAAGACTTCAAACTCCTCCTGCTTTATCCGTTCCTTGACCATGGCGGGCATTTCCTTGTCATGTTCGTCATCATCTCCGTCTCCCTCCACACCCTCTTCATTTCCATGGGTTTGGCCACCAAGGACTACATTATTTCCAGCCAGCTCATCGTGGTATTCTTTATCCTTACCCTCATTATCAAGTGCTTCCTGCATTAAGGAGAATTTTGAAATTAATTAAAAAAATGCATATTTTAACATTGTATATGATTTAGATTCGATTATTATATTGTTCGTTATACATATTGATGCTTTCAAAGTAGAAAAATTGGAGGAATCAGTGCTTATGACCATTTTTATCGGTGGGTCCTATATCAGTGAATTAAGGTTTGACACATTTTGAAAACAATTTGAGGCATCAAAATGCATTTTTTGGGGTACAAATTTTCCCCTCAAGTGCGGTACCATTTTTTCTATTCTACACTCATATACCTTTCCAACAATGCAAGAAAGACCTCAAACAAAGTCCATTTGCAAAATTTATGCCACCTACATTAGGGGAATTTTGAGGTTTAAAATGGGCCTCCTAAAGAAATTATAAAATAATAGTTGAAATAATAAAACAATATGAGATTACATCATCAAATTCTAGAGAGAAAAAAAGAAAAAACTAATTTTTCAACCCGTATTTTCAACTTATCTCCCTATGGGTTTACTCAAATTTCGAGCGAAAACACTCGGTGGATGCAGAATTTGATTCCTCATCCAAGGAGTACCCATGTTGCATACTTTAGATAGACCCTGCTGCATGAAAAATGATAAATACATGAAAAACGTGATTGCAATCATGTTTTTCATTTATTTATCATTTTTGGTGTAGTAGGGTCCATCTAAAGTATACAATATGGGTACTCCTTGGATGAGGAATCAAATTCTGCATCCAACGAGTGTTTCCTGCTCGAAATTTGAGTAAACCCATAGGGAGATAAGTTGAAAATACGAGTTGAAAAAATAGTTTTATTATTTTATTATTTTTTAATCTTTTTACTTTTTTACTCCAAAAATTGTGAATCATCCCCCATGGTTGACATCATCATCTTGAATCTTATTGGTTGTTATAAAGTTTATTTTGGTTGTACATTTTTCTTAGGAGACCCATTTTAGACCTCAAAATTCCCCGAATGGAATTTGACCTTCTTGTTTTGACCATGATGATTCACAAGTATTCCACGTTAGCCCTCATTATTCAGGTAAAATGGGTTATCCACATGACTCATGATGAAGAATACTCTAAAAGAATCAATATTATAATTCTAGTTAAAAGTCGAAGGAGTTAAACTTAACTATTAAAAGGCTATTGGGTTGTGTTATAATCGAGCTAGTAAGAGGAAAAGAGGTTCCAATCTATTCAAGTGTATTTTGTTCCATAGATGAATAAAGTAGTTGAGAGTGGATAGAGAGAGAGAAATTAGATTAGGTTTGTGTATTGTAGCATCACATGGGACACATGTCTCACTCTTTTGTATTTGCATTAATTTTCATTTAGAGAAAGAGAGGGAAGAGGAAAATCACCTTCTAGTCGGGTTTCCTCCCGTAAAGATTTCTCATATCATATCTTGTGTTTGTTATGGTTTGTGAGTTGTATTTTGTTGTTCTCTATTTTCCATATTTTATCTATTGCATGCATAAGCATAACAAAATAATTAAAGAATCCAAAAATATAAAGAAATATTGACCATCATGGCGTAGATTTTGTATTTTTCAAATATACTTTAGTAGATCTTTTATGAAGAACTGTCCAATGGAATATCCATGGCAGTTTACATATTAGTGTAAATGACAAATGAGGTTGAAATTGAAGACCATTCAAACCTTTAATTCCAAGTATTGTAATAAGGAACATACCACGTGTCTCTTTTATCTCAAAATTAATAATTACTTTCTCCAACATCAATCATCACACCTTCATGAATCTTAAAGGACCATACTCATTAACTTAATAGAAAGAAACCAACATAAAGAATACTTATACAAACAATAAGAACTCTAGCACCTAGGGGTGTACTTAGGATTTTGAGGGATTGCATTAACCTTTGGATTCTTACTTAATTAACTTTGATGTGAGTTTATGTGACACATTATACCAATAAATAAACTAATATTGTTTTGTTCATGTTAATCATTTTAGTTCTCTTCATATAAATCAGTGTCAAAGAACAAGTCTCATATTGGCCATGATCATATAATATTGAAATAATTTTTTTAATTTTTTTATTTAAATATTAATGCACTATTGAAAATGAACATCATAAATTACCCTCATACAATATGCAGAGAGGGAGAATGGAGCTTTGACTGAAGACCTGACTATAACCTGAAGAGGGTTAGGGTTAGGGTTTGTACTGCCCCACCTGCCTACAGAAATGGAGCTAGATCAAATCGATTACTCGGAGGATCCCTATGCCTCGGTTCCCATCTGGACGTCTTCTCCTCCCTCGATACCAGATGTGTTGTTTCCTCAGCATTCCGTCTCCTTTGACGTTTTCCCCCAAGAAGTTACCTTGCCCTCACATTCTGATCTGGGAACCTCCTGCCCGATTGAACCCTTTCCTGACGACCCCCTCTCATGGCCAGTTTCTGCTACCCCTGCTCCCTCGTTAGAAACCCTACATTTCATGGCCTAGTGCATTAACTTGGACCCCTGCATTTACCCCTCAGGTTATACGCTGAACCCTCTGGTAGGAATTTCGACCCATATCCCTTCCTTTGCTCCTAAAAATAGCCTCCCCGACTTTCCCGATAGTCCATGACTCTCCCTTGTTTCGGCTCCACCCACTTTTGATTACTTTGAAGGGATAATGTCTAGTTTGGAGGTGACCACGTCCGAGCACCGAACTGTTGAAAAAATATCCCCTCTTAGATCCCCTCGGAGAACTCATAGTGACAAGATTCATAAGCAAGGCAAGAAAACAAAGTGTGTGAAAGCCAAATAGTAGGACATTTCCCTTCATTTCGGTGAAGACATAAATATGGGAGACGTGATTGACACAGCTGATAGAGTTTTGGTTGGCCACGTTCGTGGATGGACATACTCAACGACTAGACTTAAACAGTGGACTACAGAGATTTGGGGTCACATTCTGACTAACCTCCCATCTGTTCAATCTCTGGCTTAGGGCTCGTTCGCCCTTCATTTTTCAAGGGCTGACTACACCACTTGGATCTTATCAAACTTTTGGCACATTGAGCACCACCTGGAGCCCTTTGTTCGATCCAGAGCAGGAGCATCTTGAAGCAGGGCCCCTGTGGGTAAGACTCCCTAGTTTACCCCTACATTTCTGGTCTGAGGATATCTTTCACCATATCAGGAATGCCCTAGGCACCTATCTGGTGCATGACAACTCATATTTATCTTCAGGAAATATGTCCCTGTTGCGGATTCTAGTACACCTCGACACCGGGGAAGGCTTAGAGGAAAATATCACCCTGCATAGGAAGCACTATACGCGCACTCAAATTCTTGATTATGGAGGTGTTCCATTCCATTGCAGACATTGTCACAAAGTTGGGCACCTATATAAGGAATGCCCTCTGAACAAGAAATCCTCAGCATAAAGTACTAGATGGAGGACCTAGTCATTGGCCCGGAGGCACTTGATCATCTGGCAACCACCAGCACCTTTCTGAACAAGGCTACCAAAGTGACTTTGAAGAAGTGCGACAATTCTCCCACTCGGCCTCCCTCACCTCCTATGACTAGGGCTCGAGTGACTGCGGTAGTTGCGCTCTCTTCGGGTAATTCTAACCCTTGTTCCTTTGTTTATTCCATTTCTTCCTGTGTATCTGCATTTGTCTCATCTGGGCAACATTTCATTTTCACATCTGCTCTGACCCCTCACTCTTTAGCCTGCCCACTGAATCCGCCCCGTCCGACTATCTCCTGTACTCTTCCCTCCTTCCCGAAGCCGGCCTCCTCTGTCTATCACTCATCCGCCACCGACTCTGTGAGTTGTTCACACCCATACAATCTTCGTTCCCTCAATTGGTCCATGCCTCTGGACTCCTTAGGTATCTGTTTATTGTCCCCCCCCATTCCCCCGAAACCTCCTCGGGGCTTACCCTCTTCAATATCCAAGGCCAAGATTTAGGCTGTAATGGATGTTGTTGCAGTCGTCAACTTACCATTGACAAGGTTCTTAGAGCACAGAACACCCTGGTGTCTTCCCCCTCATGAACTTCTCTTTTTCAATTGCAGAGGGTTGGCTAGTCCTGCTAAAAAACTAGCTTTCCGCAGGCTCTTGAACATAGAACGAGTGGATGTTATCTTCCTTCAAGAGACCTTGGGTTTAGCCAAGCCCACCATTCAATTACTTGAAGCTATGATACCTGGATGGCATTTCCACACTTTGGATGTAAATGGGAGATCTTAGGGAATTGCACTGGGTAATAACCCTAAGATGATCAAATTAATCAATATTTGGGGGGGACTGGGCCAAATTTTTTCACACCTGAGCTAGGCATTGATATCAGAATGATCAATGTTTACATTCCCTGTCAAAACGGGTTACTTTCTGGAATGAGTTACTCAGAACCAGACTCCTCCAAGTGGAAAACCTTATTCTGGGAGGTGATCTTAATTTCTCTATTGGTTATTTAGAATCATGGGGACATAATGCACATATTGACCCTCTATCTGACTCATTTGAGTCCCTGCTAGAGGATCATGGATTAATTGATATCCCTTCAGCTTGGCTTCAACGTACCTGGAGGAACAGAAGGATTGGGGAAACGATGTTGGCTTGAAGATTGGACCATTTCCTCATTAAGGAACGATTTCTATGACAAGGATGCATCTACCAACAGTGGGTTGGTTCGGGGGGACTATCTGATCACTCACCCATTTATCTTGAATTTAGTGGACGAGCCAACAAGCCCAAAGCACCATTCAAGTTCAATGCTACATGGTTAAAGAACCAGACTATATCAGGCTTGTCTCAGACTACTGGAAGGCCCATCCACCTAGTGTGGGAGATAATTTATCAAAAGGGTTTTCTCACAATTTAATCAGCCTAAAGTGCCTCTCTATGAGTTGGGCTCATAATAAGAGACTGTGCAATGATGAAACCCTAAGAAACATTGAGATAGAGATTTCTAGTATGGAAGATGAACATGGGCGTGGATATCTGTCTGAAGAGCATAAGGAACACCTCACATCCCTTGTCACACAGAGGGATAAGAGTCTTAAGGATATAGAAGAATCATGGAGGCTCCGGAGTTGATCTATCTGGCTACAAGAAGGATAGGATAACACTAAGTTCTATCATAAATTTTCCAATGGTCGCAGAGCAGTCAACACCATTTGGAAAATGAAAAATGAGCAAGGTAATCAAGTACATTCCTTTCATCATTTAGCCTCTCTTGGTACCACTCACTTCAGGAACCTCTACAAGCCCCCCCCCCCAATGCTTCCCTTGCTAAAATAATCAGGGTTGCCCGGCTATTCCCTTGTTTTATTGAACAGGAGGATGTTGAGGACCTTAATAAGCCTATATTGATGGGGGAGATTGAATCTACTCTGAAATGGTTCAAGAAGGACAAGAGTCCTAGACCAGATGGCTGGCCTGTATAGTTCTATACTGCTTTCTTTGATATCCTTGGCGAGGACCTCCTCAAAATAATTGAAGATTGTTGCACTACAGGTCGCATGTACGAGGCTTTCAACTCCACATTCATTGCTCTCATCCCTAAATCTGATAACCCAAACTCCTTCAATGATTTTCGACCAATTTCACTATGCAACTGTATATACAAAATCATTGCAAACCGCCTTCGACCCATTCTATCCTCACACATCTCACCTGAACAATTTGCATTCCTTCAGGATCATCAGATACATGAAGCTATTGATACAACCCACGAGGTATTGCATTCCATCAAGACAAAAAAGCTGAAAGGTATGATACTCAACGTAGATCTCTCAAAAGCATTTGATTGTGCTAGCTAGTTATATCTAAGAATTCTTTTAGCTCATTTAAGTTTTCCTCTGGATTTCATCAATTGGATTATGTGTTGTATAACTAAAGTTTCTTTCAGTGTTCTCATAAATGGTTCCGCCTCACCTTATTTCCACTAAGAAATGGGAATTAGACAAGGATGCCCCCTCTCCCCACTACTTTTTCTACTGATTATGGAGGGTCTTAGCAGGCTTATCTTGGAAGAACACAGGTTGGGCCATTTACAGGTTATTAAGATCACCAATAAATTCATATTGACTCATTTAATTTTTGTAGACAATGTCCTCCTCTTCCTTAATGGAAGTATTGGTGATCTGACCGAGCAACGCTCTATCATGACCATATTCAGCATTGCATCAGGCATGGAGGTTAACAACAATAAGTCTACCATCTCTACATCGGGTTGTTCTCCTCATGAAATTCAATATGCACTCCACAGGTTCCCCTTCACTCTACACACCCTAGATGACGGACAAAAATATCTTGGATACGGGCTAAAACCACAGCACTATAGAACTGTTGATTGGATATGGTTGGTTGTCAAGATCGAGCGAAGACTCTGCATTTAGCATCACAAATATCTATCCAGAGCAAGTCGACTGGTCCTCATAAAATCTGTTATGGAGGCCACACCTATCTACTGGATGTCCCTAGCATGGATCCCTAGCGGCATACTCTCTAGAATACAAAACCTATGTTGAAGATTCCTTTGGAAAGGTAGACAGGAAGGCAAGATTTTTGCTTGGGCCCATTGGGAACTGATAGCACTACCCAAGAAATGGGGAGGATGGGGAATTAAAAGTCTGTCACACTTCTCAACTTCCCTTGCTGCTAAATTGGGGTGGCAACTTCTCACCACTCGCAGTTTATGGTCAAGGGTTGTCTCCAAAAAATACATTCATCCTCTCAACACATTGGATTGGAACAAAACATGCATATCTAATATATGGAAAGTTGTCCTCAACTCACTTCCACATATTCGGGAAGGGATTACCTGGAGAATACATTCTGGCTCTTCGGTGCGAATTGGATTGGATCCATGGATAGGAAGTGGCAACACATACAGTCTCCCTCGGGATTTAATTGCGCACCTCTCCAACTTGGGCCTCTCACATCTAGATCATATAGCGGATCCTGAGAACACCACCCTTTTCTCACAAGCCTGGAAATCTTCTCACTGATTAAACCTCCCCGAAATATGGCATCAAATATGGGAATTATATATAAATGCTCTCTCTGAATCACATATCAGGATTACCACTGGAGAAGATGAATTGATCTGGGCATTGGAAAAACACATGAAGTATTCTCCCAAGGAAGGATACCTCTGCATCTTCGCAGACCATCGACCACTGGTTTTGGAGAAGTGGTGGAGTCATCTATGGAAATTGAAGGCACCATCTAGATCGCGATTGTTCATGTGGATTGTGCTTAGGAATAAGGCCCCCACTAGGGGAAATCTCTTGAAATTAACCTTCCATGGCCCATCTTGGTGCTGCTTATGCAGGAACAAAATATAATCTACATATCACATTTTTCTTCATTTCCCAGTCACATTGGAATTGTGGCACACGATCTATCTGCCACGCTCATCCCCATCGAATGGCAGGGCAATTATGTCTTGGAAGTATGGTACTCCTAGTGGTCATCAGCTAATCCGCTCAAAGCTAAGAACATACCTACCCTCATTTGCTGGGCCATCTGGTTATCCAGGAACCAGATCATTTTCTCAAATCATCTACCAAACTGGCACCTAATCTCTTCCCAGGTAATGGCCACTTATAATCTTATTCCACTTATAATCTTATTCCTGATGATGATACCTCTCCTTTTACTAGGCCTGTTATCCCTGAAACCATCAACAAAAATTACCCTTGGGCATATTTCAACAGGTCTGCACAAGAAGGGGGTTGTGGGGGAGGAGCTATCCTATACCTATCAGATTCTCATTTCTTCAAAATTCAAATGGGGCTGGGAATTGGAACAAATAACTTTTCCGAGCTCATTACTCTCAGACATCTACTTCAATTTGCATTAGAAAAACAGTGTAGAAATATTCAAATTTTTGGGGATTCAAATATCATAATCAATTGGTTCAACAATAATTCTAATTGTCATGCATTCTCACTGAAGCACATTTTGGATGAGGTACTTAGACTTAAAGCACATTTTGACTTCATTTTTTTCCATCATATATACAGGGAACGCGACTAGATTTACGATCAACTATCCAAGGAAGCTGCGATCTGGCCTAGAGGTACATGGATGATTCAGGAATAGAGGGACGGTGAACACTACCAATACTATCATAGACCATATATGGACTTCAGAGCATAAGGGCCTGATGGGCTTGGTTTTATGGGTTATATTTTTATTATCTATTAGTACATATTTACTGTTTACTTGATGTATATATTGACAGAACTATAACTGTACTCCTAGCGAGAGCATTTTTGTACTCTGATATTTTTTGATGGGCGAGTCGCCCCACCTTACAGCATATGCTGCACAAAATCTAAAACATGTAATTTTCTTAATATCAATGAAAATTACGATTTTTCCTTAGGGGAAAAGATATAAATGCAAAAGATAAAAAGGGGTAGTGGACTATAACATTATAAATAACATAGAAAAATATAAATGTTAAAAACTATTGTGTAACACCCTCCTCCCACATTTAGCCAAGTTGACCGATCCATCGGAGTAAACTTGTGATGAAGAGTTACTATGATATGATTCAGCTCCCTAAGTGCAGTTAAGGAAGTGGAATCGACGAACCAACACTTCACATACCTCCCTCAGGTGATATAGGGCCCCTAGGAGGTAATCCACCACTCCAGGTGCCCCACCCCTAAGTTAACCAAGCCTTTCAATGAATGAAACCCCTATTCACTCCCATGACAAGGTCTCCATGTGATTGGAACCCTCTAGTCGCTCCCACAATGCCTGCCACGGTGAGACCGCAGTCTTTTTCAAGCTGTTCTGTGCTAGAGAATGTGAGATTGAAGCCACTTTTTCAGGGCTAGTCTCTAGACCAATGCCCAGAACTTGATGAGACTTTACAAGACAATAAATGACACCAAGAAAAAGCCTATAACATAAAACTTGATCAAGGGTTGACCTATCTAAGCCCAACCATGACAAACATTTCATCAAACACATGGAAAACATATAATATACTAGTCATGAATGCATAAGTAAACATAAGGGTATGAAACTTATCTAAGAATCACCAAGGAGGTATAATGCCCTCTCATAATAGCTTCAATAACATTTATTATTCCATTTATTCATCAACAATCCATATATTCATCAAACATGTCAAGAGCCATAGACAATGTACATAATATAACCAATAAATAACCATCATAGAAACCATGGAAAATCAACCATAATCAATACATATGCTCATATATAACAATAGAAAATAACTCATATTAATATATGAAAATTCCGACCAAGTCAGGGATTTCCACGTACCACACGACAATAGACTGGAATGAGCCAAATATCTCTTCAACCAGTCACTCCTATGCCATATTCCAAGCATGAATATGGGATATCATGGAATAAACCAACCCAAATCAAATCAATGCTTCCAGAGGTCAAACCACCTCAACCATCAACTAGTGATTCCACCTCATGATCGGACATCACTAACCATCACCAGATCAGTTTCTACCCAAGATGTCCAGGGTTCCAGAGCGTTTGTTCCAACCAGGGCTTCCATGACTAGTAACTCAACCCACAACTATTGTTAGGCTTCTAGGACTAGTAACTCAACCCATAGTTGTTGTCAGACTTCCAAATCATTTTTCCAACCATGGATTCCAGGACTAGTGACTCAACCCACCAAGGGCTTCCAGACTGTTTTTCCAACCAAGGCATCCAGACTAGTAACTCAAACCAAGTTGTTATAGGGATTCTAGGACTAGTAACTCAACCCAAGCTGTTACAGGGCTTCCATAGCAGTTTTCCAACAAGTTATTCCAGGAACTAGTAACTCAACCCACAACCAAAGGAACATGAGAACCAACCAAAAAAAAAGGAAAGAAACCCACAAAACCATGCCTATCCAAGAAATGACAAGTCTAGGAAAAACCTCTGTCAATATAGGAAATCCTTTGTGTCAATGACAACTCATAACAATGAAACCACATGCATGTTCCATGTGATAAGCCCCAGTATTGCAACAAGAATGTTGCAACTTCCAATGCTACCAGCATAAATTATCAACCTTGGGTTTGTACAAACTTAAGAGGTGTTGGCACTATATGTGAAACATACAATGTGTCCTTCTTTCTTTGATCTGATGTAATGGAGTGAATGTCATGAAATCAAAGTCTAAACTAATTGCAGAAATGGAAATGTTATTCTCTTTGCAAGAAATGGAAATGCTACTTGCTCAAATGTAAACACTAATCCTAATTGCAAGAAGGTAAATCTTATTCTATTTGCAGGAATGAAAAGTACTTGTATATTTGCATAATGTAAACCTTGTGCTACTTGCAACAAATTGAATCATTAGTCTGATTGTAGAATGTGAAAAATTTCCTTGAAAAGAAACTAATCTTATGCAAGAACAACAATTTGTAATTGAAATCCTAAGAGCATGAATTCAAGGAAATAGGCCTAATTTACTTTGTAAAAAGGAAATTCCTAAGTGGTTTTTATTCGCCCTTGATCATGGATTTAGAGCCTAGGGGTAATTATACAAGCCTAAGAGATAAAAACAATATTTTGGAGCAAATCTGGTCAAGTTTACACGTGCCACAGGAGTGCTACAGGAGGTGCTACAGGAGGAGATAACTTGTCGAATGCCAAAGAAAATCAAATGAAAATGGCATGGTATTTTTTTTATATTAATTAGGATGTCTTAAGACTCCATTCCAAGTGGAGTCACTCCAAAATACCCTGTTAACATGTGCTAAAAAATAGCAGAAGATTACTAGTCTAAAATCTGTAAATTCAAGAAATAGTGAGCTAGTTACCCTACCAAATACTTAACCTAATCAAGTGAAAATTATATGGGGAGAATTTGTTATTAACTTGAATTTTTTATGACGCAATACAATTGGAATCAACTCAAATGAAGTTCATTAACATGTTCTAAAAAATAACAAAAAATTACTACTATTTTGCTATAAGGGAGTTCTAGAAATTCTAGATTTGTGAACTAGTAAACCAATCCATGTATCTCAATGATGAAGATGAATTTTAAAAGTTGTTCTAAGGATGCATCATGCTTTTGACTCTGTAAATAACCTGAGAAAAATCTCACTTCAATCATTTATCCAATGTAACAATACAACAAAAGAAGCATGAAAAGTAAATGTAGAAATAAGAGATGCAAGTGAAAAAGACATTCAAAGGAAATAAAGAAATTTTACAAGAGGGATTTGAGGCTCTGGGATGGCCAAGCACAAGGAAAATCAGATTCCTGTGAAGGAAACCAAGCTTTAGAAGCTAAAAATGGCACCAAACTTCATTATTTGAATAAATCCAAGTACAACCCTGCTAGAAATGAAAGTGGAGTTGCTAAATAAAAACAATTATCCACAAGAAGACTAATAAATACATGCCCCTAGAGGAAAATTCGAATAAAATTGATGGGGAATAATTATCCTTCAAAGAAGAGAGCTTTCGCCTCCAAAATCCCTCAAATAGTGGATCTAGTTCCCAACACTAGGAATTTGCATGAAATGACAGGGAACACATTCCTAGATTTTCTCAATCTCTCAAGCTCCAAAATTTGTTCAATAATTTCACAATATATTGTTAATATATTATCCAATATTGATCTTCATGTAGCAGGGAGCAAGTCCCTAAATTATATCATCCCCCAAATCTTCATAATCTGCCCAATATTCTCACAATTTTATACAAAAATAAATAATATTAGGCACATAATAAGCAAGGATAAACTAAATTTCGAAGGACCCATTAATACTATGAATTAACTCTATGATGTTCAAGTAAGGGGGTCAAATACATGTTTTAAGTGTCTATAAATAATCAAGTGGGCCTAATAAAATAGACAATTCTGGGGTCCATCATCTCCCCCCTACTGAAATTGTTGCTCACCCTTGAGAAACCTAGCCTTCTTCCTCTTTCCTTCCTTTGTCATGGTGTCCTTTGGTATCTTCTTGATTTCTTAGGTAGTTGTAGAGGTCGTTTCTTCTGAATAGAACTCAACCATGGATGGTCCTACTCTAAACGACCCCTCTATGGGTAGACTTTGTTCTGTTGTCCCACATCCTCTACCTTCTTTGATTTTGCAACTTGCATCCATATGTGAGTTATGCCCCTATATTTTTCCAATTTGAATAAGAGGAGGGGTACTGAAAATTTCTTGGGAATAATCCTTCCTGCTTTCACAAATTTATAATAGGACTCTAGGTTAGGCTGTGATTCAGGCTCTTGGAGTTCCTAGGGTCCTATTTGTACCTCTTTTGATCCTACTGCATCCTCCTGTAGCAATTTTTATAAATCTATTCCTTCTTGTAGTAGTCCTGTCTTTCTCTTGTAGCACCACTGCTTTGTCTTGTAGCACCCATGCTTTCTCCTGTAGCAAGGTTGTTTGTGCTTTTAGTGTCATAGTTGTGGCTGATCTAGTGGTTGGCCTTGTCATGGATGTTGCAGATTGTTTACCCTTGGCTTTGGGGCAGGTGTCCTCCTCAATTTTCCCTTCCCCCAGCCCTAATTATTTTCTTGTTGGCTAACTGACTCTTCAATTTTGATGGGGATTGTTGAAGGAGGTTGATGGTGATGAAAACAAGGCTAGATGAAAACGAGGACTAATGGTGATGAAAACAAGGTTGGTGGTGATGAAAACAAAGTTAGATCAAGAGGAGGCTAGTGGGAGATGAAGAGGAGGCTAGCGGGAGATGAAAACGAGGCTATGTAAAGGTTGAGTTTGGTGAAGTATTTGGCTTGTGGATGGATGCCTTTATTAACCCCCAATACTTATGCACACATAAGAGAAATTATATAGCACTCATGAAGCCGAAAGGATTTGATTACATACCTTGCCTACCTGTGGAGCTACTTGATGGTGTTGATGTTTTGGATTGAAGACTTGTTCTACACGTGATGTTAGAGTCAAAGACTATGTTGCAAGTGTTGCATGGTGGACTGATTCATCAATGATGCTTGTTGTCAGAGGTTGCTTGCTGATGTGCTGATCCTTTGATCGATGCATGGTAGATCTTGATCCAGACGTATGAAAGAATGCAACAAAATGTAGATATACCCATAAACACAGAGATGCAATGGAAATAGAAATTCATTTCATTAATATCAAAGAACTGAAATATGCTTACATACAAAAATGGAAATAAACTAGCTCGGGTGATGGTATCTTATCTCTGAGAAGAGATGTGGAGGCTACATGCCTCTAAATTGTGCTACAATGAGGCTCAAAGGCCTATTTTATTATAATGAAGCAATGGAAAACCCTAAACATCCAAAAACCTAACCCTAGGAGATGAAGCACCAAAATCGTGGGCCCTGTTTCGGTAAATTGGTACATCAACTTCCTAGGGTCGTAACTTTGGCATACGATATCTGTTTTTCTATCATAATACCTCATTTCAAAGATCTAGAAGAGGAGGTAGAAACCAAATTAAGAAACTAATTTAGGACTTTTCTAGTCTCTCAAGTTTTCCTAAAAATGACTTTTAGTCCCTCAAAACAACTTCGAAAGTTTAGGACTCGAAAAACTACCAAAAATAGTAAGTTGTGCTACAATTAAGGAAACTGAAAAGAAACAATGGTTGGGGTCTAAGTGGAATAGGTGGGTGGCCACCAATATCCACCTGGATCAGACCCCCCACCCTTAGGAAGCAATGGTCTGCATTGCGTTGAGTGCCTCCATGAGATGGGGAAACTTTTGCTGAACTTGGTCCCTGGTGAGCCACTTGCCTTGGTGTAAGAGTTGGTCAGCTTTCAAAACCTAGTACAATTGGATCTTATAGTGGTGAGTGTTCTTTATATGTGTGTCCATGATCCGATTAGTTGTGGCATGTTCCATGTAGTCTGAGTTTAACTCTGTTGATGTGAGATGTTCTACAATGTCTGATGTGTCCAGTAATGGTGGAAAGTATGGTCGAAGGCGGTCCACATTGAACACTGGGTGCAGACCAAGGAATGGTGGAATGCTGAGCTCAAAAGCATTGTCCCCTAGAGCCTTAGTGATGGTGTAAGGCTCATATCAGAGTGGGCGAAGCTTGAGGTGGGGACCAAAGAGGCGCTCCTTCTACAAATGTAACCAAGATTTGTCGTCCACCTGGAACTTGTGTGGCACTCAGTGCTGATCATGACGCTGCTTGTACTTATCATTAGCTCTATCCAATATGTCATGGACCTACTATTGGATGTGCTAAATGCGCTCAATGAAGTTGTTAGCCTTGTCATCTTCGGACAAGACATGCGTTGAATCTACTTGAGTAGCTACAAATGGTATGTCCACATCAATGGGGACATAGTGGCTGGAATCTCAACCCCAACTGAAAGGGGTTGTGTCCATTTGAGCTATGGAGAGCTATGTTGTAGTTGTGTTGTACATAGGGTAGGCTTTCATCCCATGTGCATGGATGCTTCGGTTTGTACATATGTAGAATGTGTACGATCATCCTATTGACGACCTCTATTTGGCCATCAGTTTGGGGGTGGCAAGTCATGGAATTAGTGAGCTTAGTATTCAACATCGACCAAAGCCTTGACCAAAATGTACTTAGGGACCTGCTGTCCTGATCTGAGATAATGGACTATGGGATCCAAAAATGTACCCACACTCATTCATAGAATAGCTTAGCAGTGGCTTTTGCTGTGATATTCTTCTTGCAGGCCACTAGAATGGCCATCTTAGAGAATCTGTTGACGAACACGAAAACACAGTCATTGCCATGCTTAGTAGAAGGAAGTCCCAACATGTAATCCATGGAGATGGATTCCCAAGTTTGACTAGGAGTCGGCAGAGGATTATATAGGCCTTGCTTCTTGATGGTCGGTTTGGTAATGGTGCAAGTAGTGTAGGATCTAATGTACTTCCCAACATCTTGTCGAAGGTTCGGCCAATAAAAATACTTCTGCAACACTGCCACTGTTTTCTCTACCCCCAAATCTCCAGCGACCCAACTGTAGTGTGCCTCCCAAATCATCTTGGCACACTTGCTTGAAGGAACACGGAGGTGTCCCAGGTGGCATAATAGTGCATCCTGGAGGTAAAAATTTGGAACTTTCTTTCCTTCCAGGAGCGTTTGGTATGTGTTATCGAATTCTAGATTGCTCTTGTAAAGATGCATCCACCTCGTATTCTCGTGCCAACAAGAGTCGAGCACAGTGGTCAGTGCCATGATCGGTGGTCGGCTGAGGCAGCCTGCAACATTATTCATGCTTCCCTTCTTGTACTTAATGTTCAAATGGAATTGTTGCAGGTATGTGGACCATTTCTGATGACGATCGTTTTGCAACTTCCCTTGTGTATGTATGAACTACAGGGATTGATGGTCTGTGTGGATGACTATTCCTTCCCCAGCATGTAATGCTTCCATTGTTAGCAAGCCTACATAATGGAATACATCTCTTTGCATAGGTGGGATACTTTCGGACTATGTATGAAAGTGTCTCACTATGATATGCCACTGGATGGCCTTGTTGAGTAAGAACTACACCAATAGCATAGTTGGAGGCATTTGTCTCGATCTCAAATGGTTGTTGCAAGTCTATTAATTTGAGAACTGGTGTAAATTAGAGGTGATGCTTCAACTCGACAAGTACCTTCTTTTGGGATTCAGACCAAAAGAACTCCCTTTAGTGACTTGACTGAAAGGCCAACTTATATGAGAGAACCCCAACTCGAACCTGCGGTAGAAGTTGGCAAGACCTAGAATGTTGTGGAGCTCTGTTAGAGTGGTTGGGGCTCGCAATCCTGAATGACTTGTATCTTGGCTGGATCCACATGCACACCTTGCTCATCAATGATGTACCCCAGATATTGAACTTGGGTCATACCAAAAGTGCATTTCTCCAAATTGGCACACAACTTGTGTTGCCGCAGGGTTTAGAGGACCTGTCGAATATGGTGGAAGTGTTCTTCCCAACTTTGGCTAAAGATGAAAATGTCATCCAAATACACCACCATAAATGAGTTATTAAAGGGTCAAAGTACGTCGTCCATCAGCCTCATGAAGGTTGTGGGGCCATTCGTCAACCCGAAAGGCATGACCAGTGATTCAAAAAGGCCCTCCATGGATTTGAAGGTAGTCTTCCACACATCAAAGGGTTCAATCGATACCTAGTGATAACTAGACTTCAAGTCAATCTTGCTAAAATATTTGGCCCCCTTGAGCTAGTCCAAAAGGTCATCAATCCGTGGGATTGGATACCTATTCTGGACAATGATCTTGCTCAACGCTTGATAGTCAACATAGAGTTTCCAGGTCCTATCCTTCTTCTGTACCAACATGATTGAGCTCCCAAAGGGTGATGAACTTGGCCTAATGTGCCATTTCTACAACAACTCCTTAATCTGCCTCTTGATTTCACTGCTCTCCATAATAGAGCACCGATAGATCGGTCCATTGGGTAGCGGCGCGCCCGGGGTCAGATCGATGGAATGCTTGACCTGACAGTGTAGAGGTGCCCCTGTGGGTGAGGTGAAGATGTCCCTGTACTCCTCTACAACCTTTTCCTTCTGCTTTTTTCGTGTGAAGGAGCCTTTTCTGGAGGTTGTGGCCACAATCTTCTTCTTGTCCTGAGGGCGAATCATAAGGAAAATAAATTTCCCAGTCTGGGAAATCATCTTATTGCATTTCTTTGAAGTGATCAAAGAAACGACAGTAGGCAGTGCTACCTTTGGTATCATGTAAAACTTATTTCCCAAAGTAATAATAACAGTACGAGGTCTAGACTCATACAAAAAATGTCACTTCCACAAGTATTTTTGGCCTAACAAAACATCAAAAACTCCAAGAGGAGCAACATCACACAATACCTCATCTGTCAAGGGCTTGATGCTATAGGGAAGGTGACGTGGTTGGCTGATGTGAAGATCTCGCCCTTGGCAAAGCCACCCAATGGTGTACGACTGTAGGTGTGGTGTGGTTGGTAGGCCCAACTGCTTCACAAACTCCACTGAAATGAGGTTCTTTTGGATCCCACCGTCGACAATGAACTGCAGCGAAGAACCCTTCATCCACATTTTTGAGTGGAAGAGCCACTCCCTCTCCTATAGATCTTTGACCTCATCCTTTTGGATCTTGGTGGTGGAAATGGTGGCACTAGGCTCCGCATCGATAATATACTTCCCTTTTTAATTCAAATTTTTGGTTTCTGACTCAGAGTCAGAACATGCATCTAATTCAGAAGCCTTTAGCTCGGCCACTAGTGACTGCTTGGCTTGGCACTCACTTGTGGTGTGATTGGGGCTTTTATGGAACTCACAACATTTATATGTATTTTTATTTGTCTTTGTGGTGTTTTTCTTTGCTTGCGGCTTCGACGGGTTGTCTTGGGTCTCACTGCCTTGGCTTTGTCCTTTGTTCTGCGGTTTGGGGGCGCCTTTCCCTTGCTTCAGATTCGCAGATCTAAAATCTTGCTTCTTCTATTTAAATTTCTACTTGATCTTGACAATGTATCGATATGCAACACCAAGCAAGGAGATGTCCAAGAACTCCATCTCATTCTAGATATACTTGCGTAGACATTCGCGGTACTTGAGTACCAAATTCTGCTTAGAATCCTTGGTACCCAGCTTTGTGCAAAGAGTATGGAAAACATTTGTGAACTCTGACACATCTTGGTCCCTTCCCTACCGCAACGTGGTCCACTTTATGTATTTATCTTCATAGCTCATGAGAAGGTAATATTGTTCCTTGATGGCATCTTGGAAAGAATTCCAAGTGGGTGTGGCTGAAAACCATTAGGATTACCTCTCGTCCTTTTGTTCATAGTAGGTTTCCCACCAATCCTTGACATGTGGGGAAAATTTGAGGAGTGAAAAAGTAATATTTTCCTGATTGGAAAATTCATGAACTGAAAAATATCCTTCGAATAGATTTAACCATCTATATACGGCGTATATATCTATCTGTCCTTCAAATATGGGAATGTCAAAGTTAACTTGTACCGTAAAAGGAGTAGTGCCTCCATAGTGGCTGCTGGATGAAGATGTGTCACCTATGGGTAGCCATCTAAGGATCTGGGAAAAGTTATTGATTTGATTTAGAATATTATATTACAGTGCTAAGATCCTCCTCAGAATATGAAACAAATGCTTTCATTGTGCTTAAGGATTCATGAACTTTTGCAAGTGAAATGAAGATTTCTTTATGTTAATTTTATGAGAAATTTAACATAAATAAGAAACTGAAAAATAACATAAAAATGTATAGAACATCATCAAAAACACATTACAACAAGCACATGATAAAGGAGTTCACCCCTTATGGGCTACGTCTTCTTGGTCCAGCTTCCAATGGCTTGGGCCTCTCTATTATGCTCAAAAGTTTTAAAAATATGTGTTTACAATGCTCAAATGCTTCTGAAACCTACTCCAATCAGTCCAGAATATCTAAAAATGGTCATCTAGCCTCTTTTTGAATCCAATTTGGTGGAAAATTGAAGAAGTTATAACTTCTACTAGTTCTCCCAATATTCGCTCCACAAATTGCCCCATTTCCGGCATGATCCTACAAATTAGCCCCAAAAATGTGCTAATTAGGCAAAAATTTGCCACACAATGGGCCATAATCTTCGGACGACTATTTATTGCAAATTGCAATTGGCAAGGAAAACAATGAGATTTATAGTCTGTGAACGCGACGAGCGATGTGCGATTGCGATGTGGGGGACCCGACGGAAGTATTAACCACAACCAATAAACATGTCGCATCCAGGATCATTTCGAAAATCGCAATTCGGTAGAGTATCGATGGTCCATATATGCGGGACTTCTGTTTTTCTTTGAAGTGTGATTGTGATCTACGATCCATCACATCGCAACTTCGAGGTCAATCCCTTAATTCCTTTCCGCTTGTCTTTTGTGAAGTGCGATTTAGATATGCGATCCATTGCATCGCAACCCTTCCCTGCTCGGGGTTGATTCTTTAATGCCTTCCCACGTGCCTTATCGCATTGCACCTTGTCTATTATGGGACCGATTTTTAATGCCAACCTACCTACGACATGTGATTTGCGATATACGGGGGCCTATGGCAACTTGCCACTTGGCACCTCCCCATTCGTTGAAGGGCCTTGCCACATCATCCAATCTGCCATGTGTCCAAGTCAACCTGAACTATGACTTGCTCTAACTTCTCCATATGAGCTTGGATTCGAGTGTCGTTCACACTGTTGGAATCAGAACAACAAGCTCTTCGATCTGAAGCTAAGTTTATCAAGATTCTGACACTTTGATTTTTGAGCCTAATTTTGAGCACCTGATCACTCCTCCCCATTGGAAGCATTTTGGACCCGAAAAGGATCACTTTCAATTGTCCAGTAGGTGAGGGTACATTTCCCTCACATTTCAAACCTCTATCCATTCGGATTTTAAACGATTTATACCCTTGAGTCCCACTCGAAGATAGTCAATACTTCCCCTTTTAGATGTCCTTGTTCTTCTATCAAGTATGGTGTCCTGCTGAAGCTCATCAAGGAATTCTGGAGAAAAGTCTTCAATAGAAGGAATTTAAATATTCTCTCCTTGATCTTCAATCAAAGGAGGCTCATACAACCTTTAATTCTCAACATTAACAACATCATAAATTTGCATATATGAAGGCAAATCCAACATGAAGGCATTGTTACAATTTTTTTCCAAAATTATGAATGGACCATGTCTAATGGGTTTTAGCTTTTTACCTTTTCCTTGGAGCCTCTCTTTGTAAATGTGAAGCCAAACTGCATCACCAACTTGGAACTTGTGACCTTGAATATTTTTATTGCGCCTTGCTTTGTACTTGCCTTGGCTTTTTTCAAGTTGTTCTTGAACCTTTTGGTGCAATAATTGGATTTGTTCAATGAACTTTCTTGCTTTGTCTATGTCGCTATGACCTTCAATAGAAACATATTTTCCAAAAATAAAATCCAAAGGAGATTTAGGAAAGTATCCCATGCATGCCTCAAATGGCGAAGTTTGAGTGGAAGAGTGCTTGGTTCGATTGTAAGCACACTGAATATAGTTAAAACGTTCATCCCAAAAATTAGGATGCTTGCTGCAATACCCACGAAGAAGATGTATCAATGTTATGTTCACCACTTCTGTTTGACCATCTGTTTGTGGATGAAAGGTTGTACTCTTTTTCAATTTGGTGTCCATGAATCCCCACAATATTGACAAAAAATTCCCAACAAAGCGAGAATCTTGATCACTAACAATGGATGTGGGCATTCCAAAATGCTCCCAAACATTCTAAAAGAATAACTAAGCAGTGTGCTCAGCTGTAACTTGCTTTTTACATGGCATCAAAATACACATTTTGTTGAACCTATCTACAACTACATACAAATAATCATGACCTCTTTTTGACAATGGAAGACCTCCTACAAAATCTATAGAAACACTCTGCCATAGTCGTGAAGGAATCAGAAGTGGTGTGTACAATCCTAAATTCCTATTGCTAGGCTTACTGATTTCACATAATGAACATCGTTTAATAAAATGAGACACACTTTCAAGCATATGAGGCCAATAACAATACCTTTGTAGTTGTGCCACCGTCTTAGTTACACCAAAATGACCAGTAATAAGATAAGTATGTGCCTCTCTTATGATGTTAACTCTTTCTCCCTGTGTAATACAAAGCTTGCCAATATGGTACAAAAAGTTATGATGCAAATGATAACCCAATTCCTCTACTTGGTTACCTTGACTCAAGCTTGCATAAACATCTTGAAAGTCATTATCTGTTGCATATTGCTCAATGTAACTTTCATGTAACACAAAATTATGCTTAAGTAAAGTAGCTACACTAACAATAGGCCTAGAAATAATATCAACAACTTTATTGTAGATACCTTTATTATACCTAATTACCAAGTGGAATTGTTGAAGAAAACCCATCCAACGGAAGTGCCTTGATTTATGCAACTTTAATTGTGATTGCAGGTATTGCAATGGTTGATTATCAGTGTGAATGCATGTTTCCTTACGCATCAAGTAATGTTTCCATTTTTTCACACTATGCACCAATGCATACAATCCCTTGTCATATGTAGGATAGTTAATCACTACACCATTAAAAGTTTCCAAATGAAAACAGATAGGCTTATAATGTTGCATGAGGACTGCAACCATAGTGTAATCACTAGCATCAATCTGAATCTCAAACAACTGTCTCAAGTTTATAAGTGCGAATACATGAGTTGTACTAATATTTTCCTTCAACACAACAAAGGCCTTTTGTTTTTTGCCTCCCCACTGAAAATAAAATTCAAGCTTGTCAACGCATGCAAAGGAGCACCTATAAGAGAAAAATTAGCAATGAATTTCCTCCAATATTGGGATGCTCCCAAAAAATTCTTACCTCTCTAACTGTCTTAGGCCTTGGCCAATACATATTGACATCAACCTTGGAGGGATCTATTTTCAACTCACCTCCTCCAACAATATGACCCAAGTAAACTAAAGAAGTTTTCCCAAACTCGCACTTTGACATCTTAACATACAACTGCTATTTTTTTAGGACATCAAGTACTTTCCTTACATGCATGACATGTTCATCTCGATATTTACTTAAAATTAAGATGTCATCTAAGTATACTATGACAAACTCATAAAGAAATGGTGTCAATACATCATTCATCACACGCATGAATGTAGTGGGAGCATTACATAAACCAAACGACATAACTAGCCATTCAAACAAACCTTGTTTTGTTTTGAATGCTGTCTTCCAAATGTCTCCTTCAGCTATTCTAATTTCATGGTAGCCACTTCTTAAGTCCAAGTTAGTAAAATACTTTTCATCTTTCAATATATCAAGTAAATCATCTATTCTAGGCAGTGGGTAACTGTTCTTTACCGTAATTTTGTTTAATGCGCGAAAGTCCACACACATGCACCATGTTCCATCCTTCTTTGGCACCAAGACAATAGGCGAACCACACAATGAGGAAGATGGACTGATGATCCCTTTTTTCAACAACTCTTGAATTTGCTTCTTAATTTCTACGCTTTCCATCACTGACATCCTATACATGCCAATGTTAGGAAGAGGACAATCTTGCTGCAACTGTATCTCATGTTGGCTTCCTCTCTTGGGAGGTAATCCCTTTGGTTCTTGAAACATCTCATCATATTGGTTAACTACGTCAACAATTCAGATTTCAAATTTCAATCACAACCTTTAAAAGATTCATTAT